>JBBPBP010009779.1:2007292-2038515 GCA_037974735.1 Cicer chorassanicum
AAATTAAATAATTATATTATTTTATGTCATTTTATATTGTTAAGAGCTAAATTTACCCTCAACTAGCTTATACCTTATTTTACAAAATAGAGCCTAATTATTAATATAATGTAGATGTAGAAGCTAATATTTTTTTAAAACATAAAAAATATATAAAAATCTTAATTCCCTCAAAAAAATCAATCACAATAACAATATAGATAGTATTAGACTGAATATACAAAGGTTTGAACATATAAGATATGTTAAAATGTATGTTTAAATATATAATTTTTTCTCTTCCACACTTACTATTACGATATTTTTGTTGTTAAACTCTTTGAAACAAAAAAATAAAAAAAAAATTGTTTTAACATTTCAAAAATTTAGAACAATTTGAAACATAAATAGAATTGAGTTAATATCATTTACTCCTTGCTATAGTGCGAATCTAGCTTTAGTTCTTGAAGAAAAAGTTTAGATATCACCTCTAATATTAAGTTTTTGAAAACAAATATCTATTTGAAAATTGATACCAAGGTACATAATGATTTATGCCAATTAAGACAAATTTTAATATCGTCAGACTCTTGTTAGCGGTAAACACCACCAGAAAGGCTATTGAGAATGTTAAATACATTAAAAGTCAGACACAAATGCCAGGTGCCGAGCCAAATTGAAACGCACCAATATCTCACATTTGTATAAGTGACATTTGTATAAGTTAATTATCTCACATTTGAATAAGTTAATTATAATATTTATCATATCTTTCAACAAAAAATCTAATAAGAGTCACTATCATAGTAATAATAGTAAAAATTATGCTAGATGCTCTTCCTACTCCCACAATTCTGATCCCATACCCAATATCCAGTTCAATCTGACAATGAAAAATAAAGTTAAGCTAGTATTTTCTACTCATTTTAAGTAAACTTTGGAGAATTAATATATAACCACCATTAATTATTGTATTCCGTCCCAACATAAACAGGGTGGTAAGACCCAACAGTTCAAAAAAATTTCTTAATTCAGCAAAAACAAAAAAATCTGAACATAACAGAGTACTTGTTGTCCTGAAAGCGTCTCATTCAAATCTTTTTCTAACAAAATTTTGGTCATAAACAGTTCTCATTTTCTCAGTAAATATCCAATAGTAGAAAAGAAAAGATGGTAAAAAAAGCATTGATGATGTTTTATCTTTCTAAGACAAGCAAAACAAATAAGAGAAAGAAAATTAATGTTGTCATACAACACATATTCGCTGTCTCAACAAAATCAAATATAAAAACCGCAATAATAAAGCTAACAGGCATCAATCCTCATCATCAATAACCTTGGTGCCCAAACCTTTGAGCTCTTCCTTAGGGATCTCAACAACGGTAACAAGGGAGTAGAGCTCTTCCTTGGCGTCTTCATCATCGTTTCTCTTGCGGGCAATGCGTATCCGGATTCTTCTTGGGACACTTCGGATCCCCTGGCTCCACACAGCCTTGTTCAACTTGACATCCACCCGAACATCATTGGTCCCCATTGCCTTCTGTGCGAACTTTCTTATCTCCTTTATAGCATTAGGGGCCTTCTTCTTAAATGTGCTGTTTAACATAATAACACAAGAAACAATTACTACTTGACTTTCAATAAGTGATTACAGATATACAATAATACAAGATATCAGTCTAAACTTTATTAATGGACATGTCACTTCACACAGATAATCCATCAAAATGAAGAGACCAATATACAAAATATAGGGTTGAAGTAAGAGATATGTATCCAACATTATAGCATCACTGTCGGAAAAGCCCAAGTTGTCAACCATTAAAATCAAGCCACGCAGGCATAGATTCTTCCCAGTTAGCAGAATGTTTTGCATATCAAAACCACATAAAACATGCTTCCACTCAATGACAACATTACAGGTATGTTAAAAAATGGATATTAACTCATTCTACTCAATTGAAATCTGTAAAATCAATCCAAACATGCCGTAAACAAAAAACATTACCCAGAACAAAATGAATTTGGATACCCTGCAGTCGGGGAGTTTAATTTTATAATTTATATCCGAAACAGAAAACATTACGCATTCAAGCACATTGGTGGCTGTCCAATCTCCATCAATCGGTCCAAAAAAATACCAATTATAGTTTTATAATTTAAAATATCAAGTTGAAATATGGGCCATTCAATCTTGATTAAAACAATGTCCCAAATGTGTGATGTGTGAATGCAGAGACTCTGACAGCAGGTGAGCGGAATGGGGAACCAGATCCAAAAACAATGGTGAAACATTATGTAGTCTCTTATACAGATTAAAAACATAATATAGGAATCAAAATGCAAAATGCAAAATGAAAAACACAAAGACTATTTTTCTTCCATTGGAAAAACCTAAATAGAGTTATGATAAACACGAGAAATGAATTATAGTAAGAGCGAGTATGAAGAATTACCATCCATGGAGACGTTTGTGGAGATTGATGGTGTACTCTCGGGTAACAACCTCCTCCTTCCTGCCGGCGCTCTTTTCCACCATTTTCACTTGACACCTATAAGTAATATTTTACAATTCATGAATGATACGATAGTAACAGAGATGAAGAAGATGATTAACGATACAGAGAAGAAGGGAACTTACGATTTGGAATACGCAAGCAGCGATCCGCAGAAGTGAAGAGAGAGGCAGAACTCAGAAGGGTGAGTTGAGAGAGAGCTTATATATAAAACCCTAATGTCTAATGGGCCTGCTTCATACGACCTAGGGTTCGATCAATTTTTTTTAATAAAAATATAACTATTGATTTATTTTTTAGGAATTTTTTTCCTCTCTAAAATTTAGGAATTTTTTTTCTATGAATCTATTCGACCAATTAGTTATTATAAAAATAAAATTGGTCATGAATTGATATAAAAAATTATAAAATTAATTTAGAATATACTCCCTCTTACCTCAATTATTAAAAAAAAACATCAATGATTGATTCTATGATATTGTGCAAGATGATCATCATATTTAGGGTTAGTTTTGCAATCATATATTTTTTTACATGAAATTAAAATGTACTTAGCTACCATCAGTGGCGGAGCTTTTTTAGGAGATAGGATGGCCAGGCCAGTGGCCACCCCAAATTTTTTAATAATTTTTAAAAAATACTATTATTTTTATTTTATTTATTTACATGATACATTTTATTTGTTATAATAATCTTTAAAAAAATACAATTATACATAGAAGTAGTTAAATTTTATATAAAAAAATATTTATGTTAAAAAAAATTAAAAAATGAATATTTATTAATTGTGACAAATTTCGACTAGACATGACATGACATACATTAATAAATATGTTAATTAATATAGGTATTGTGGTGTATGTTGATGAAATTTTGGGATGTATTGTATGTTACGAGTAGAATTTGTTTTTACAAGTTAAATTGTGGTTGTTGGACTATCTTTGTGGAGATGTATATTTGAGTTTAATATGTTAAGATTACATGCTATATGTGCACGAATTAACCTAATCAAATGGCATGATCCTCATTACATCATGTATATTGGTACATGTATATGGACTAAAATTTATTTTACCAACTTTTTTAATTATTAAAATTGTATTTTTTTATTAGATTCAATTTTTAAGATCAGAATAGTGTCTCCAAAATATTTAAGATGAACTAAATACACAAATTTTTTGTAGACCAAAATATAATCCAGATGTCTATTATAAAAATATCGGAGGGAATAATTTATAAAAAAATTACAAAAACAACTACTATAATTATAGACTAAAATAAATTTTTCAACCTAAATTCCAACTAAAATTTAATTATTAAAAATATAAATTAACATTTGATTTACTCTCTCTCCAATATATTTTATTTTGTAAATTTACAACTTAAAATTCTTATATTCAATACAATATTATAATTTTTATTTATATATTAAAATTTTCAAATTTCGGCCACCCCAATATATTTGTTCAAGATCCGCCACTGGCTACCATAATATTATATTTTAAATATAATTTACATGTATTATTGTATGTTAGAGAAAGTATATTTTATATCTTAAAATATTTTATTTTATTTATTTATTGGAATACGATTTGACACCATTTTTAAACTATTTTACCAAATTAAAGAATGGTGCAACAATGATAAAATATGCGGAATTTTCAAAAGAGTTGTTAAATTAATTTTTCCTCTCTTTATTTGACTTTATTTATTTTTCAAATGTTGAACTTCATTTCAACTTTACAATGAACATCAAATAGGTCTATTTTTGAAAGAAAAAAAATGAAATTCACATTAAAATTTCATGTTTAGATTACCGCTCAAATTAACAACTTCTTAAATTTACATTGAATCCTATCTTGAGACGTGAGTTTGGTTGTCCAAACTTACTTCCAAACACACACTACACCTTAGCAAGCATGCAATCAATTTATATCACGTGTTCGGAGTTGAGATTGACCACTTATTTTATTTTGGAGGTAATAGCCTATTAGCTTAAAATGACAACTCAATAAAAATCAAAAATATTTTGTGGGCAATTTTTTTTGAGTAATATAGATAATCAAAAACTTGCACAAGCACAACATTGTCAACTAAAAGATCAAATTTCGCTAGATTATCTATTACTTGATTCACTTCTCATAAAGCATGAGATTAAGAATAACACCTCATCTCTCAAAACAAATAATGTTCTTAAGAAGAGAGTGACCAAGGTGAACTAATGGATTGTCTTCATTCAAAAAGATAATAGCAGATAGAGTCAGACTCGACCAAATGATGTTTGTATCTCTACTCCAAGTCAGTTTTACAACAAAAAAAATATGGCCCATAATTCAACACAAGTTATAGAATAGATTCCCATATTATTAAAAGGAAAATAAACCACCCAATTGTGGTATATGAAGATACTACCACAAGTCGCACGCAACTTGATAATGTCTAATTATATTAAATCCGTTTGTTACAGTTTTTTTTAAATTTATAGTGACATTTCTTTTTGTTACAACTTTTAAAAAATATTTTTAAAAACAAAGCTTCAAATAAAAAAATGATTTAGATAATCTATCTTAAAATATCACCTTAAGTATTTCATTTATTTGTTACAATTTTTTTTTTTATAATAAATTTAAAAAATGATTAAAATAAAAAACTATTTTAAATTACAAAAACCATTTGAGATACTTTAAAAAAAAAAAGTTAACACAGAAATCTATAATAATGAATATCTTGATTATTAGATATCAAAATTATTTTTTCAATTGGTAACAAATAAACCTAAAATAACTTATTTTATTTTGAAATAAATTTTCATACAGCATTTTACAATATATATTATCAAAATCACATTTTTTTTTTAAATTTAAAACAAACGGCCCATTACCTCTGCTCCAAGCCAGTTTTACACCCAAAAACATGGCCCATAATCCAATCCGATAATAAAATAATGGAATTAATGATGTTATAATAGGACATGTTATTTCGGTTTTGCTTTTGACTCAGTGTTTTCAGCTGTAATAAGGAAATTCCTGAAAAGTGTGCATAGATATCGTTGGTAAAATTTTGTACAAGTTGTTTTTACAGTTAGTTTTACCATTTCTTTAAAATAGAAAATAAAGTGATATTTTTTAATTAAAACTGAAAATAAAAGATAAAATCCTTTATGAAAGCAAACATGTCCTTATTTTTCCATACACTTCTCTTCGCTACAAAATCTCCCCGTCCTCTCTTCTCTTCGAAATGCACAATCCATGAAATAAATACATAGAAAAATAATAATAATAAATGGTACAAAGATGAAGAAGCGTGAATCACGAGCACTCTTATTCTGCCTGGATACCTGTCCACGAATTGTGTCTCTACAAAACTTCTAATTTGTGAAAGACTTGGGAAATAGTCAGTCATAAATAGTTAAATACAATGGTAAGTGAAGTTGCATGATGCAGTTCGGCAAAGCACACATAAATATAAAGATGTTTCATTTCAAGCTCTTAGTGGGGCCATCTGCATACAACTAACACCTAATTTGCCTTCATAGCTGACCTGTGTTTTAAATAATTTACTCTTACCATGTTGATATGTATGTTCTCTCTTGAGTGAAATAAATAATCACACTGCCGGAAAACTTCTAAAGCAAATGTCTGCTATTACTATGGCCACTGCGTGAATGTCTCCACACACTAAGAGCCAAAACTGTCAAGCCAGCAATTCCAGCTAAAATCTGCCATAGAAAAAAAAAGCTGCAAGTGAATATGCTTTGTTATAATATAACCCGGCTATAAATCTCCCTACAAGAGGTCTATAAGAACAAACCTTTGCTTCTCTGCCACAGTTTGTTCGAGTAGATTGTAATACTGATTTCAGGAATTTAAAAGGAGAAGACTTGGGCATAAGAATCACCACAGTATACTGTTTTTTGCAAGGATAAGGCAATATTCTTTGTAGTGCCAACTGTGCAGTTGACGGCGTTAGGGATGATTTAACTTTTTTCCTCCCTTCATCTTGAATCTGCAGTAAGTTAGTTGCAAAATAAATATGATTCCATAACCTATGCTGCCATCATAATTAGCAATAGCAACACAAACAGATCATTTAATACACAAACAGATCAGTTAATAATATAAAAAAAGTTTATATCTGGACTCATAAGTTTGACTTTCTAATAAAGATCATGAATAGAAAAACTGAATGGTTATCTGCATTAGATCACAACTTGCAAAAAAAAAATCTCAATGCCACATCAATTGTCAAATCAAGATAGATTGTTAGCATATAAGAAAAATATCATATTATATCTTCACAGTAATTTAAAGTAACTTAAATTATCTCTTATGATTGATTTTCAAAATACTAGTGTAAATAAATAATATAATTTAATTATTTTGAGTATTCCTTTTCCTCCTCTAGATTCAAAAGACTAACCCTATAACTTCAACATCAACGGAAATAGAGAGATATTCTGCATTTATTTGAACTGTACTGGAATTAGAAGTTACTAAAATTTATTCCTTTCCAATTGGAAAACCAAAAATGGAAATATTGATACTCATGAAAAATGGCAACTAAATTTATTTAATTGGAAAATACAAACATGACAGAGTAATAGACACTAACCTCAAAAGAAGTGCCAGCGTCACCAGAATACACTCTTGATTGGTAGCTGTGTAAAATCCTGTCTAGCCAGTAATAATTTTCCTGAAAGAGCACGTGAAAATAAGAAAAAGGAAATTAAGCGGGTAATGTTACTTCTATGATCCAATGATTTCATCCACAATTCAGAATGCCCTTGTAGATGAAAAGGGATGTGAGAAGGAGAAGCTTTTGAATTTTGTTTGTCTGGGGATATATTAATTCTATTCATTGACACACAGTAGAAAAGGCTAAGATGCTAATAAAAAAAACTTTAAGGCCAAACCAACCTGCAATCCATTCTCATGCGCTCTTTGCTCAATTTCAAGTACGGTTGAAACATCCTGTTCTGAAGGTCCTTCCTTTTGAAGACGCAACATTTCATCTAAAGCAATATCTACCTGTAAATGATTTACAAGACAGTAATTTTTACCAAGTAACGGCATAAAAAGATCACCTATTTTATATATGCAGGAGACTTGCCAGCTTGGAAGATATCTCTGGATCGCACGAGAAATTTATGCTAATGTCTCCACGAACAACACGTGTTTTTGAGGGTTTATTACCACCAAGGAATACTGAAACACCTACAGAATATATCTGGTGCATAAAGGTGAAACCTCAGAATTAATCATATAAGACGAGTTAAGGAAAATGCTGATAACACAAACACACCTGCCCATGCTTGAAACGGAGAACCTGCATTATTTTTGTTTCCAGAAGTTTGCTCAGGAACCCAACAAAGTGAACCTCTTCTACCTGTAAGTCATGCCCCAGACACAGATTATACAAATTATTTGTAAGATACAGTAAGTACAAGTTTTTATATAATTCCATGGATTCAGCAACTAATAGAAAGGAGCACTCACCATGGTCCTATTCTTCAGCTCCACAGGAAAGCATATCTGCACCAAACATTGTGCTTCTACCATGGGACTTC
The DNA here is from genome assembly GCA_037974735.1 of Cicer chorassanicum. NCBI lineage: Eukaryota > Viridiplantae > Streptophyta > Magnoliopsida > Fabales > Fabaceae > Cicer > Cicer chorassanicum. The sequence goes on from JBBPBP010009779.1 coordinate 2,015,354, forward strand.
GGACCACTTCTCTACAATTAAAGAATATGGTTTATTTGGAAGATGTATTCACCAAATCCTTAAATAGTCTTTGTCAAAAAGTTGCAATAGCGAAGAACATGCAGTAATGCAGCCTTTTAGAGATGAAGCAAAAAAACTTAATTGCAGGTTTATTTCCTTCGCTATAACTAATGTGTGATTTTGCCATTTTGGTCCATTACTTTGTTCAGCGAAGTAAAACTCTTAATAATTTTAATTGTGTTAATTAAGTCCATCTATCACATATTCACATCTCTTCTACTTAGAACTCTCAAATTTTCACTTTTTACTCAAAATCTACATAAATTGAATCAGTTAAATCATTTAAAACCTTCTTGGCCTCCAAACATACCAACAAAAGTAACAAATTTTACTAAAAAGATCCTAAAATTTTTCCTCTTTACACCCTATGCTAATATTCTGCAAAACCCTTGAAATTTAAATTTCCACTAAACTTCTGGCATCTAAACTACTAGAAATATTTCATATCCCAAATCGATCATAAATCCACAAATAATTGGACAGAAAATTAGAATTGAAGGGTTTTGGATGATAAAAAATTGACAGCAAGAAAAAATTTGTATAACTTTAAAAATCGAGGGATTTGATTTGCTCAAAAAATCCAAACTAGAGAGACAGAAAGTAGAGCTAGGCCAAAATAATATATAATTTGTTTGAGAATCTGAGAAATTTGTTTACATTTTTTCCTGTAGGTACAAAACTACACAAAAATTATTAAAACACCAACACCTTCAGTTGTGAATGCAATGCATTGATGTACCTATGGATGACTGTTGGAAAAGTGAAAGGCAATCCTTTCAGCTCATCACGGTTAAAATGCATAATAGGTTCAGGAGGCTTTGGTATTCCACCCTGCATGGAAGAAATCAATTGGTTTAGTATAATTGAAAGTCTGCTGGCTTTTGGTAAGTGGATTTATACTTACTAGATACTGCAACATTAAAGGCAGTGCAGTAGTAGGATCAATATTCCCAACAATCACAACAGTAAAAGTTGAAGGATCTCTGAAACATTTGCTGAAGTATTCACAAGCTTTCAGAGGATCAACCTTTTGTAAGTCACATTTTTTAATAGGCTGCATAACAAATGATATGTTGAAAGTCAAGTGAAGTTTATTCAGTCCAATACTAAATTGACACCAGAAAAGGTCATACCCGGAAAAAATAGGACTTTCCATAATTAAGCTCCTTTACACGGTTTGTAAAAGCAGCATATGGATCCCTATCTTGAGCACAGACTGCTTCTTCAGCCATTTGCATCACTATTTTGACATCTTCTTCGTTTGGGGTTAAATTTGTTGTAAACAGCTGATAGACAAGCTGAAAAATAAATAAATACATAAATAATATCAGAAATAGAAAAAAGAGATAGCACACATTGAAAAAAAGAATTGATGTCTGTGTGAGAGCGTGGAAATCATAACCACAGGAACTTCAATAAAAAATCCAACAAGAAATAACACTTGAGAAATGTGATCAATACGATGTTACACATCAAATTGTCACGACCTGACTATAAAAATAATGCATTCATAATTAATATATAACTGATGCAGGCCAATAGTTCAACCTAGGTTGCATTGAACAGTTCCAATTACACAATAAACTGTGTTATGATGCACCGAAAGTATAGTGCAGAAATGAGGGAATCAAAATACATGTCTGCTCAGAAACTGAGTGGCTAATGGATACAATACAAGCATGCTAACAAACCTAAACACATGCCTGCAGTTGACTATAATAAGATGCATGCACTATAATAATAGGCATTCAGAAAAAGATTACTAATACATACTAACTTAGATATAAAAATATTTGCTTCCTACTTTAAAACATAAACATGTAGTTATAAAATTTAACAATGGCTTTTAATCTGCTCTCTTAGTTGTGAGCAACAGCATACTACTTAGAGTTGTGATCTATAATGAAAGGAGCGACATAATTTTTCTAATTAAATCAAATATACCTGCAAGCCAGTTTCCAGGTCTGAAGGTGAACAGTCTCCATAAAATGTTCTCATATATGCACCAATCTTGGTACCGACTTCAGCTCTTTTGCCAGCAAGCATATCCATTAGGACAGATGGTCTATAACCAAACACACCAATTTCCCCAGCAATGGTTGGTCCCATTGAGCAAGAGAAATACTCACTTTCCGGTAGTTGAGACAAACCCCCATATGAATAACCCGTGAAGATGACCTGTTGTGGTACATCTATAGATTAGAACTGATAAATTTATGCCAAAATTCGAACCCCACAAAAATAATGGAACACCACTCATGGGGATAATGTATTACCATTATGCCCAAAAGTAAATGTTAGTGTATGCTAATTTCAAGTTACAACAAAACAGAAAACATAATTTGTGGCACTAAAAACAGCATAAGTATGATTGAGTATAAAAAATAAAGCTCCAGTTTCTTGGACATTAAAGAACAATGGTATGTGGTTAGTATATGGGAAACAAAAGATTCATATTATAACAACATACTATCCACGCTATTCATATACTACATCCGGTTCCATATGTAAGAAATTTTTTTTGAAGTGATTTGGTCCCAATTATAATAATAAAAATTACAAATTTTAAGATGTATTTATTGTTCGAGTGACTTTTATACCCTTTCCATGTTTATTAGAAATACATTTATTTCTTATGAGTGACTAAAGAGAAGAGAAGTCACCATTAATGATTCATATCGGATTGATCATCGGTGGGAATAAAACGCACCACTAATATGATTCATATGTGGGAATAGAGTCACCACCGGATTGATCGTCAATGGGAATAAAGGGCGCCACTAATATAATTCATATGTATGAATAGAGTACCACCAGATTGATCGTCGGTGGGAATAAAATGATCTTCTGAGCAAATGGTACCTTGTCCTTGAAACCAAGTTCTCACAACAGCATCCCAATTTGCGTAATTGGCAAAATCAACCAATTTTTCGCAAGGAATGAGCAGAAGAGTAGTGAAACTGAAAGCGCAAGAAAAAGCAGCAACAGATACGGTAACGAACATGCGATCTAAGCGAAGGGAAGATGAAAAATCTTGTCTAATGAGATCACACACTTTTTATTTATAATGATGTCGCAATAATTACATTCAAAATCTAGAAAGTTGTATTGACTAGGACTACTAACAATTAGCCTAGGATGTTGCACAATCAAAGAATAATGAAAACATACACTGAATTTTAACAGCCCTAATCGAGAAAGACCCATTGTCTACACCACTCCTCATCTGTCATCATCTCCTTCTTGTCCTCTGGTTCTCCCTCACACTCACCAACGACTTGCTATCTGATTCAATGAAGTCCCCCTTCCTCTTCAAAACCCTTCTCTTCCTCTGCTAAGCCCCAAACCTCTCGACCAATTCATCGCTTTTGCAAACTAACAGATCACCTTTGTGAGTGTTTGTTGTTCAGACATACGCGCGTGCGCACACACAAATATAAACGCATTATCTCAGTTTGGTTTGATTAGATTGATTTTTAACTTGTAACCAAAAGTCAAGCCAATCCAATCAGAAAAATTAGTTTGTTATTTTGATTTGTTTCAGTTTGGTATCTGCAATTTGACCTGAGATGGATTGGTTTATGATCATTCCTAGGTTTAAGTAACTCTATTTGGGATAATTTCATACTACCTTTGTCCCTAATTATAAGCCCTCATTGCCATTTTCACATTTATTAAGAAACGTAGGTAGTGAATTTAATGTAACAATTTTATGTGCCGATGTTACTAAAATACCCTTTAAACATGAATGTATTCAATTTGACTTTTCGTTTTCAAAGATAAATTAGTACTAGGGAAATGCTAACTTGTGCCATAAGGGCACATGTTAGTGATTTAAATGTAGAAATTTTATCTTGAAACTTGTGTTTTCAATACTTTGAAAGTTCAAACATTGTTTTTTTCAATAAAAATTTCTACTTTTGGTATCCTTAACATGTGCTCTTAGGACACATGTTAGCATGACCCTTTTATTAGTATATTAATAACGGGTATGTTTGAAAAAATAAATAAATGCACCTAGTAACTTAAAAGGGTGTTTATATTTAAGGACAAATTATTTTCTCAAATGGTGTTTATAATTAAGGACAGAGGTAGTATAATTTAACAAAATTTAAAGTAAGTTGTCAGTTAATAATAGTAATTCTGTAACCAGATGGGTGTTTCAACTTAGCATGTCTTTTTTTTTTTGACAAGAACTTAGCATTGACAAGAACTTAGCATGTCTTATGCTTTGTCTTGGAGCAGTTTAAATAAATTCGCCTTTTCTAAAAAAATACTGTAACCAGATTGATACAGAAGTTGGTCATTGTATGTTTAAGAAAAAAAGTATGAACTATGATAAGCAATGCCTGGAAGAATCAAAACCTGATCATCAAGGAAGTCTGTACGCTTATAGCAGACCCGCATCCCATTTGACAGAATTAGTTCAGTAGCTCCAATGTTTGAGTATTCCAATTCCTTCACAACATGCCTTATTTGGAAAAAATGAGATTAGAATGTTATTTCCTAAACATAAGCTTTACTGGAAGAAAATGACCAAATTAGGAAACTTGTCCCATTGTTAAATAACTGATATATGAAGCCCTTCATTACATATAAAATACTAGTTGGTTAAACATATACACTAGCATTTTACTGCTTAGAACAATCAAAACTTTAACGAAACACAGCCTAATGAGAAAGTAAACGAATATAACTAAAAGCATAAACAATTGATTCCTACAGGGAAAACCAAGTAAGGAGCTTTTAAACTTTTCTCTAACGGTTCTGAAACTCAATTTGAAATTTTTATTATAACAAGATGTGCATATAGGATTAAAATAATTGAAAAGTACACCCAAACAACTATAGTTATTACCTACCAAGGAAAGGGAATTTCCTTTATGTTTTCATTACATAAATCCAAATCTAAATAAAAAGAGTTATAAAAGAATCACTAAAGCTTCATGCTTACCACATTACAAAAATGACTCAATTCTCGTGATAATCACTAAAACTGTGAATGTTACCTCATTGAAAGAACAAGAAGAAACATCTTGTGAGTGTATGTTTCCTATGCCTAGTTTCTAGTTTATTTTGAGTGATGTCAAAACTAGGTTGAGATTAGATGATGTAACTAAGTTTCTCTCAATAATCATTCACATCTTAGGATCTAAGAAAATTGACATTTTAATTTTGCATTAAAGTCAATTTCTAAGTAACTTTGATCATTTTGAAAATATTGTCAAAATTTGCTTTTTTTAAACATGCATTAAAATCACTTTGAATTGGAATTACGTTGATTAGAATCAAGGCAAAGGTAATTAGAATCAACCCAGAGTTGATTAAAATCACCCGGTCAAAATCAGCTTTGAATTGGATTATGTTGATTCGAATCAAGCCAGAGGTGATACCAATCAACCTGTCAAAATCAGTTTTGAATTGGAATTATGTTGATTCGAATCAACTCTAATGTGATTCGAACCAGGCAAGCGTTTTTGACTTTTTTAATGCATCAGAAGTGGTTTTTCATGTTACATTATAAATACTCTTCACCTACTTTCATTCTAACACAACATTCATAATTCTTCTCCATTTTCTCTCTTACAAAGAACTTTTTGAAAACTCTTAGAAATCCTTTGGTGTGATTGTTTGTTTGGGAGATTCTTAGCTAATCAGAGCTTTGTGATTGTGAGTGTTCAATGGATTGTGAGAAATCAGAGAGCAATTAACTATGTAGGCAAACGAGAGTGTACTGTAGAAGATAGAGAAAAGTATTCCCCTTTGAACTCACCCCATATTTGGTTTTGCAGTGACAATTTCTTCTGGAACATGTTCATCATCCCACGGAGAAATTCTACCCTCTTCCTCCAGAAGATTTACTTTCTTCACAACATTTTTCAGATCATCAAACACAGCAAATGCTCGCGGCTCAATGGTCTTTATGACACAGCTACAAGACGTCCGTAATTTCTCAGAACATTTAGAGACCTCTAATGCTGATATATCTGATGGGTATAAATTTATATATAACATTAGCTCAATATATCCAGAAATTCGACTTTCACCAAAGAAACCTAGAAATTTGGTATCAGAACTTAGAAGACAAAAGTGCATGATTTATCAACTCACGTGGTAGAAGAGTCTTTTGGAGTTGAGCTTCATACTCAATCCCAACAACAGGTTCGTTGTGGAGAAAATGCTACATGAACAAAGAACATTATACCCAAAATGATCCACAGTTTTTATTATCCATTTTAACGTGAAAAAAGAAATATAAAATAATATACTTGTAGATATTCTTCTCTCAAGCTGGTAGACTGAATTTGATCCCGCTCCAAATAGGCAGATTCAATCTCTGACATCAGTAGTGCACGGACAATAGATATTTCGTGCTCTGAAAAACCGTGAAGCCGCACCCTTGCAACCTAAAATATAACTGTCATAAATTTGGAAATAAAAAAGGCGAAAAGAAGGAAAGTGGAAAAAGAAAGTGAAAAAACAAAAAGAATATGCAGCTTCTCAGATCAAAGGTGAAAGCACCTCTATTAACATTGATTCCAGAGCTTCAAGAGTTCCTTTTCCTCTACATGATGAAGTTATAATATTGGCCTTTACTGGACGAACTAGAACATCAGCAGAAGCTGAGCATGAGAAATAGGGTGGATCTTTCCTACGGGATATTTTAAAGAATCTCTGGTTTAACGCATAGAGGAACATGGATTCTGCAAGTAAATCTTTGTAGTCTTTTACAGTTTTAAGCTCATTTGCTGGCATCTTATAACTAATCATAACTGCAGACTGTTAATGGGAAAATCCAAAGTAACAAGTTAGTTTCCGAGCAAGACAAAATTACTAGCGAAAACGTGGGAAAATTGCCAAAAGCAAATGATTAGTTACTTACTTACCCCAGCAGCTTCAGATTCAACAAAACAAGAAAATCGTGGTTCGTCATGTGATGGAACCTGGAATGTTGGTACAGGAGGAGTATCGGGTGCTGGAACTTTCTGGCCAAAATGAGTCTTTATCAACTCAACTACACTCTGAAATTGTAAGAGGGGAAGCCATTAGTAGAGATAACGACCAAACAACACAGTCATAACATACAAAGAACATAAATAAAAAAAGAACCTGTGAATCAGAAAAATCTCCAACTGCTATAACAGCCATATTGCATAAATGGTACCACTTGTTGTAAAAATGCCTCACAGTCTCAGGAGAAACTGTCCGAATCACTGCCTCAAGTCCAATTGGTAATCTTTCAGCATACTGCAATCAATTGAACGCTTTATGCAACAACATAAATTCCTAAAAATGACGTCTAAGTAACCTACAATACAAAACCATCTTAACATTGACTAGTAGCAGCGAGTATTGGTTTCAGCTACCTTTGAACCTTCCATCAACAGCATCCAATGAGCATCCTGCAGCCTCCCCGTGGCATTTCTGCTTCCCCTGTACTCTTCCATTACAGCTCCTCTTTCTTTCTTCAAGTCATCTTTCGAGACTCGAATCTGCACAGAACAATCTAATTACAACAACTACTAAGCCTTATATGGGCCGTTAAATGAATCAAAAGACATCGGAATGGTTATATCTCTATCCAACTCATTTATCTCTAGGTCTATCTTAATAGTTTCTCTTATAGTTTATCTAGATCTTCCTGTGTCTCTAGCGATTTGGCTATCTTCCATCTGATCTACTATCCGTATTACAGAATCTACAGATCTCCTCTTCACGTGCCCAAATCACCTAAGCCGAGTTTCCACCATCTTTTCTACGATAGGTGCTACCTTAACTCTCTCTCTAATGTTGTCATTCTTAATCCTATCTCATCTAGTATTTCCACACATCCAATGCAACATTCTCATCTTTGTTATGCTTATTTTATCTTCGTGTTGGTTTTATACTGCCCATCACTGATCTTACAACTGTGCGATAAAGATTTTCCTTCAAATTGAGCAATACTTTCTTATTACATAAAACACCTGAGCCCCTCCTCATTTCAAATACCTAGCATGAATTAGATGGTTTGCATCTCCTTCTATTTACAACAAATAAAAAGAAAAGTGCTCCATAATCTAGAAAGAGCATAACATAATTTGGTGGAATTGTTGTTAATACTCCCTCCAATTCCATATCTTTTTAGTCGCAGTTTTACAATTATTTACACACACCAAGAAAACCAATAAATTTTGTTACTTGATTAAATTATTTGTCTTTTTCTTATAATACTATCATTTACTATTTGCTATCTCATTCAATTTATTTCTCTCTCAAAAATAAATAGTTCAGAGTATTATTGACGAAATAATATTTAACATTGCATTATGCATTGAACTTTAAAAACTACTAAAGCCACAGTTAAAAAGGAAGGAGTACCTCTGAACTGAATTCTGCCAAAACCGAAATGGCCTGAGACAACAGTTCTGGCTTGTCAACAGGAACCAAAAGCTCATAAACGGTATCATCAAAAGTGGTTACGGCATTCTGACAAGCGCCAAATTCAGCACCAATACTTTCAAGGAACTTAACAATATCATGATTATCGTATCTCTTAGTAGCACTAAAAGCAAGGTGTTCAACAATGTGAGCAACTCCACGTTCATCTTCTTCTTCCAAAACTGATCTACATTTCAGAACGTAGCAAACCAGAATAGATTGAGAAATTCAAAGGAATAAACTATTGGAAGAAACGATTCAAAAATTGATTGAATTAGGTTATGATAGATCATACTTACCCTACCTTGACGGCAAGTGCGAGAGCAGCTCTCATGCGCGGTTTGGAATTGCAGCGAACGTAGTAACGGAGGCCGTTATCGAGTGTGCCGAAATCAACGCCGACTGGTAGGTCTGTGAGGAGTTGGTCCATGTCGGCGTGAACTAGTTTCAGAGATTGGAACCCTTGTTTTCTTGTGATCATAGCTGCTGCCTCTGAAGGAAGTAATTCCATATTGCTTTCTTCGTTCTTACGAGTTTTAAACTCAACACACGGACTTTCTAATAAATGTTCGGTAACAAAAAAAAAAAGCGCTTAACCAGTTAAGCACATAGTGCCAGTGACGTTTACTCCCACTCTGTCTCAGTTGTATTTTATTTTCTTTTTCTGTCTCTTGTAGTTGTAATTCCTTTTGAAAACTACTTTTATAGATGAAAAAATAATCGGGGCAAAAATAAGAAACCTACTATTTTTTTTTTTTTTTTTTTTTTATGAATATAAGAAACCTTCTATCCCCTGTATTTCTGAAAAAATACACACCGAATAAAATATATTTAAGAAGCTTAATCCAATGTGGTGATGAGCAAGTTGGTTTGGTCGGATTATTTGTTCTGTGAAGATTATATGATTTAGACTAAATTTTAGAATTAAGAATTTTAACAGTTGAATTGGATTCCTAGATTTGGAATCAAAAACCCGTTACCCAAACCAAGCAGTTTTTGTTGTAGTGCTTCATTTCGTTTCAATTTGGTAGACCAGCTTTAGAATATATATGCACCAATAACATAACAGAATGACAGAACACCAGCTTTTTTACAGCACACACAACACCAGTTGATTATTCGGTTCAATTTAAAAAATACATCAGCAAAGATAAGATCTTGCTATCAAGACCATTTTGTAATAGGCTCAGCTCATCCCCATGCCATTTATAAAATCATCCTGTTTAATGAATTGAGCAACATCTGAAATGAACAAATTGAAAAAGAAAAGAGCCTGCTTCAAAAATACACATTTTTATTACAATAAATCTCCAAATATACAAGAATATACATATATTCACAACAAGTGAGCGGTGATCGTGACCAGTACAAAGACCTATATACAAATATACAAAAGTGGGAAAAAAATCTATCCACAAGGTGGGGTCTTCGAGATAATTAGCTATATTATCATATGATATTTTACACAAATCTACAAAACAGAACCAACACCAATCCAGGTTTATCTGGTTTCCTCACTTCGCAATACACTTCCGAAAATGGTATTTTGTGATGTTTTAACATATGAAGCTTACTCTTACTCCATGAAGCTGCTTCAATACACTTTATTCAAAAACATTTAATGTCCTGCTCCTAACAGTAACGCAATTTGTATTGTAGACCTACAACATATCAAAGACTGACCCACCTTTTTTCTTATATAAACCAGTAGCAAACTAGATGCCATCAGAAACCCAAGTATTCATAATTCCTTCTTTCCATATTCCCCATCTCCATCTAACTCCAGAGAATTTGCTTCTACATGCGGAGATGAGGTTTCCGGCGACACAAGGATCAACATCACTGTGGATGAGTATAGAAATGTCTCTCAATTGGGTGCATTTATCCAAAACAGAGAAAATAAATGCAAGAGTAAACTCAATATCAAGGACAACAATACGTGCAACAAGCTCTCTTAATGTATTCATCCCAACCCCATTTTCCAAACTTTTTATGCGAAAAGAACTCTCCATCACATGCCATGCTCCAGAACCTAAACTAAGATATCTTATGCTGGGAAAGTGATTCAACAATATATCAAGGCCAAACTCTCCCATTTGATTAACTTGAACTCTCTGTGTTCTTCTCACAAAATCTAAGCTAAGCCTCTCTACCGTTACACAACGAGGAAACATGCTTAAAATGAAATCAGAAGAGAGGTATTCCACCTCAAGCTGGAGGCATTGTATGTTACCACAATTTTTCAAAACTAGCTCATCAGTGTTCTCAAGGGAGAGATTGAAATTGGACAAGGAAGGTGCTTCAAGGAAAATCAACCTAGGCTTAATGCACTTGAGATTAAAATCAACAAGACTAGGTGCAGATATAATCAAAGAAAGAGGAGCATTGGAAACCGACCATTCACAAGTTTTAAGGTGTGAGAGATTAATCTTAGGCTCTTTAAGTCCTCCAACTCCAATAAGATTAAGTTGAGTAAGATTAGGGAAACAAGTATTGATCATGTTCAGATCCTCATCATCCAATCGTACAAACTCGAGAGTCAAATTGGTCAGCGTTGGCATCAAACACAAACCATCCACGGATAACCAAGCGTTCCTAACCACCAATTGCACCAGACCACGGCCTGCAACGCAAAGGAAGCGAAATTATTACCAAAATTTTAAACATGATTTATGATTTGCCACAATATTAAGGTTTTTGATGTCTTGGTCAAGCTTTTTTTTTTATTTTTTTTATATAAGCAACCACAATGTTGCTGTGATTGAGGTCTCATTTGGCCGCTATTCTCTACCAAACAATTGTTAGTGCGACCACTATTTAAAACTCTGGCATTGGCAGCAATTGAGGTTTGCATCATAGTATTTCAAAGCAAATTTTTGCAAATATCAAAGTTTTGTATGCCTTGGCCAAAGTTTTAAATAAAGGTCTACAACCGCGATATGGACATCAATAACAACTTTTTAAGTTGCCAAAACCACAACACCGTCGTCACCATTGCAACGATTCTCTATAATTGCAATGCGACTGCAACTATAACCACAACCACTATATAAAACTCTATTCTTGTTTGTTTTCAATGGTCAATGTTGTAATTAGTATTATTAATATTGTTGAGATGTGATCGAATCCGTCACTTCTTTATCACAATATTTGAAAGTAATCTTTTGCAATATCAAGAATTGCAATGCAATAGTAATTTAAAACCTTGATTATTAGACAACAATGAAGAAAGGTAATAATAAATTAAAAAAAAAAAATAGTAATTGAGAATTAAGAAGCTAACAAGTGGAAGAGATGAGGGACAAGGCTTGGGAACGTCTCCAGCAAGATTGAACCCAAAAATCAGAAACAGAGAGTGATTTGATAGAATGAGAAAGAGAGGGAAGCCAATCTTGAATGAAATTGAAATCAGTGAGGTGAAGATCATCGGATTCATCTTCAACATCATCGAAGGAGATTCCACCGAGAGAGCGATCAACACCGAGAGATACGGATTCGAGATTGTGAGAACGGTGAACGAGTTCCTTCAAAACGGTCTTGAAAGGAGTGATGAGGTGTTTGGTTTCCGGTGATCGTGATTTGAGGTAACGTGACATGGAACAGAGTAGGGTCAACGAACGGACCTCGAACGACGCTGCGTTTAAGGTATTTGAAACGACCCTGCATCGTGCTAGATCGGATGAGTCGTTTAGTCGAGTCAGAATTTCTACTACCAGCGATGACGGTAGGTTTTCCATCGGGCGAAATTGAATTTGCACCGCGCAGGAAACGACGACCGGTGTGCGTTTTGTTTGCGCATGTTTTGCGTGGGCTATTCAAAAAAAAATTTGTACTTTTTTATTTGTTCGCAATATGAAATGTCAAACATATCCCTATATTATTAGTAACTAACTGCTCTCTAAGTAACTAGTAATTTGAAGTTGGATCAAAAGATAATTAAAATTTCATTAAAGATTGTTTCGTTCATTTAGGTTTGATATAAAGGTGGAGATTGAATTTGTGATATTTTTATAATTTTATAATTTTATTTTTTAAATATTTTAACATAATTATCAATTCAATTTTATATTTTTTTCAGTATTAGTAATATTATTTCTAATACATTAACTTAAACTATTGAGACTCTTTTAATATATATTTATAAGAATTGAAAATAATTTTAACTTTTGAAATTAATTGAGTCAAACAAACAAAACTTTATAATTAATTATGATTCTGTATGCATATTTAAATTCAAATGGAAAATAATAATAAATAAATAAATAAATAAATAATTGAGGTTTTATAATTTGTCTTCACTTGTAAGATTTAATTAGTTTTCGTTTTTAAAGAAAAAATACTACTTAATCTATTAAATATGAAATCTGTATCTTGAATACCATCTTTTGAGTTTAATCTTTTTGATAAATTTTTTGTTTCCGGCTTTTTGACAAAATCTTTAAACAACAAATTTATTATGATTTTAGGTGGTGCCTTTTAAATAGCAAGCTGGAGTGCATGCAACCCAACTATACGATGGTGAGTGAAAAAATAAGAGTTTGGTTATTTTCTCGTAGACATGTTGAGAGTCTTGGTTTTAGATAATATTGTATTGGCCATTGTTGTAAATGCACGAAGCTAAGAATGAGTCAATTGGAGCATTAAGGCAACAATTGTGTGCCTTCAAAATATATGGGAGGTAATAGTGTTCCTTCAGTGCATTGTCAATCAGCTAACACCGAATATTTGTTTATAATTTTTTTTAAAAATTCAAAAATTTGAAATGTTAAAATTTTTGAAAATTTTGACTTTATTAGTTGGTACGAGATAAAAAAATTGTAAAAATAGTATTTTATGTACTTTTGACGGTGATGGGTAAAAGTGAATAGTGAGTGATAGACTTCTCTTACAAGAGAGTTACAAATCCGTCGGACAAAATGATACCAACGGAGACAAGACAACAAAACCATCAATAAAAACCTTGAAACAAAAACCTATATGTATCAAATCACTAAAATACAAACTCAAGTATTGAGTCGGATTTGACCACCATTGATTGAAGTCGACAACACCCACACATAAACTCGATGAGCTATCTATGCTGCCTTTCTTCAACAAATTATTGTGTTTCAAATAGTGTCAACAAAGGGAGAACGATCTCCAATCAAGTTCTACATCAAACCAAAATAAACATATTTCACAAAATACAAACCATGAATATAATTTTTCCAAAGTTTTGGATCCTCGACATCTTGTAAATGAACCTTAACAAATAATGACACATACTCTACCACCAACTTCCCCTTCCAACGAAATAGAGTTCAGCGTCATCCCCATGCCCTATCAAAAATATATTTATAATTGTTATGTATTTATTACACACCATAAAATAATCTTAGAGAATTTGTGAAAATTAGCTAAAATTATTATTTTTTCTTCATTTATATGCACCACAAAAATGAGTTAATGATTTTTTTTCTATTAAATGAATTAAGGTCAAACGAATTTATATTGGCTAAATTTATTGCTTGCAAATATTAGAAAAGTGACTTTAAAAAATTGGAAGGAGGGTGTATAAGCAAAAACGCAGTGTGTGAAAACAATTTTTTATTGCCACACCTACTTTCTATATGCTCACAAGGGCTAAACAGTCCAGATCCAAAAGTTCTAAATAGTACAGAGAAAAAAAAAAGCGAAAAGAAAAAAATAAGTTCAGGGTTGAGATACGCATAGAGTGGCGCATCTTGGTGCTTGCAGCGTCGCGAGGTAGCGGCGGCGAACAATTCCGACTACCGTCAATAGCGCTATTTCTCAATTGACGAACAGAACACTTATTGCTTGGGTTGAGTTTACTGCTGGTGAAAACGGTAACAGTCCGTAACAAGATCGAAACGAAGAGGGATGGGAAGGAGAATATTGAATGATGCGTTGAGAAGTATGGTGAATGCGGAGAAGAGAGGGAAAACTTTGGTGGAGCTCAACCCTATTTCCACCGTCATTTCTTCCTTTCTCCAAATTATGAAACACCGCGGTAATTATTCTACTACTCCTAACCTAACACTTCGTTTTCACTAGTCTCATTTTATTTTATCATCCATTCATCTGAATGAGATTGAAATTTATGTATTGCTTCTTTGCTGGATTAATGTGTTGTTGAGACTTTAATTACTGATATGGATATTGTTGTTGTTAGTGTAAGTGAATGTTTGGTTTCACAGCCAAAATCATTTTTGGAGGGGGAAAATTGATTTTGATATGTTTGGACATGAGTAGAATTGATTTTGCGTTGATTATAACTTGAAGTTAAATTTGTAGTTAAGATGAGAATGAAAGAAAGACACTAAACATTCTAAAATCATTTGACATTTAGATAATCACTACAGTGCTAATGTGAATTTAGCTAATTTGGTGTCACTCATCATGATAGGATATATCAAGGACTTCCAGGTCTATGATCCCCATAGAGTGGGGAGGATCACAGTTGAATTACAAGGTAGAATTAACGATTGTAAGGCTCTTACATACCGACAAGACTTGAAGGCAAAAGATATCGAAGCTTATAGATTGCGCATCCTTCCAACACATCAGGTTGGTTAATGCTTTTTCTTTTGTTTTAAGTCTTATTTATTTAGTGTTATAGCCGTTTCCATGTTTTGAATATGGAGAATGATTTTTGTATCAGATGCTAGCTTTTATACTTTCAGTTTTTCTTTTAAAAGAAAGGGGTCAAGGAAAAGGATATAATTATTTGGTTTTATTTATCTTGATGCAGTGGGGCTATGTTGTTATTACAACTCCTGATGGTGTTCTGGATCATGAAGAGGCCATGAAAAGGAATGTAGGTGGTCAGGTTCTTGGTTATTTTCACTAAAAGTGTCCTTTATCTTGTTATTTTGGCCAGCCACTGTGTTCAGCTAAGTTTCCTATAAACTTTCAATACATTTGATGAAAGAATGTATTATTTAGCAAAGGAGGTTTATTTATTGTTGCTTTGTCCTGAATGAATTTTATTTTGTGGCAGTTAATGCATGATGAGCATGATGTATTGGATCTCATGCTTTGTTAAATAATAGACTAGACTTGAACGGATATTCGTATCATCTTAGTTCATAATCTACTTTAAATACTGAGTGGCACTTGTGTAATCTCCGTAGTTCAACCATTCTACACCGGCTTTCCTATTTGTTTTTTTGAAAGATGTAGTTTGGGATGAGAAGAATAATGTATCATTCTAGAGGATAGTCAATGTTAAAATTTATTTTCCAACCCTATCACCTTGTCGATATTTTAATGCCGAACCAATTGGAGCCGAATTAATTTTACCAGATTTCGTAGATATTTTAATGCCGAACCCATTGGAGCCGAATTAATTTTACCAGATTTTGTAGATATTTTAAATTTTAACTTTACATGTTAAAGTAGATGACCTCTATCATCAAGGTGCCATCCATTATCTTAAAATAAGAAATATTTCTCTTGGCAATATATATATTCATCCTAATCAAAAAGTAAGTTACTAGATTGAGAACATTTATTTAAGAAATAACAATTTTATGATTTTATTTAAAGCATGTCTTGTCATGTCATGACTTGAACTATTGCTCATGGCTCAGTTTGGGAATCAAATTATATCAGCTAACGCGCCTGCAAATAGTGAGTCCATCGCCTATTGAAACAAGAGCAATTTCCAGACGAGAATCGTTTGAAATTGCTTTGTTGAAAGCAAGTGTAAATCTTCTCCATTCTCTTTTTGATTCTAAAACTGCTATTTCTGGCAATGCAACCGTCCCTCCCCAAAGTGTGTTATCATAAGCAACAATCCCACCAATCTTAACCAATTTGATAAGCCTCTCATGGTAATTCCAGTAGTTATTTTTGTCGGCATCAACATAGGCAAAGTCAAAAGTGCCTTCATTTGCATGCTGCACCAAAACAGAAAAAAATTAAACAAACCATCATTGGTAGGGACTTCACTCGGACAAAGGTGTAGATATGCTAAGTTGCTTACATCTTCAAGGAGTTTATCAAGAACTGGTAAAGCTGGAGACTCAATGTAGTCAATCTTGTGTAAGAGACCAGCCTTTTTTATGAATGGAAGTCCTAACTCATATGCTTTTCTGTCTGGATCCACGGCTGTAATCTAAAGCAGGCAAACAAACGGAGCTAATAACATAACAAATAAAGTATACATATTTGGATTGTTCAGGTGGAAATTGTGGTCTGTTTGTAAATCACCTAATTTCGGCGACAATGATGTTGCCACTTTTGAGTTCAGGGTTTTTTGACATCCATACAGCTGACACAATTACCTAATTCTCCTTTTTTTCTCACAATATTTGTCTTATTTGACAATTTCATATAGATTTCGAAAATATGATAAATGAAAAAAAAGAATGTTTATTTTATTAATTTATCTTTATCAACTATTGGTGTATTTTCATTACAATAAATACAAGGTGGAGAATAATAACTTGAGAGTTGTGTAAATTGTAACAATTGAAAAAAAATAATTAAAGTTGTATTGAAAATTAGAAGTGATAATTTTTTTGGGACAAATATTTTTACAAATGCGACAATTATTTTGAGTAGTTATTATTCCACAAAAACAAGAGGAAACTCATTTAAGTTGAGTTTGGAAACATTAATATTTGCTTTCTTTGTTTTTGTCAAACCATCACTCATTATGTTACCATGTAAATCATTGAGTGCCAGTAATATCACAAGCTTCTACTTATGGAGAGTGACATAAATCATTGTTAAAATTTCAAAGTTTTCATGCATTGATCCTCCATAGATCATATATGCAAAACTGCTCCAGCTAGAAGCAGTCACGTATTGGAGGGAAATATATACAAACCTTTCCATCATGAGGAATGTTAAGTGCAGTGAGGAGAAGAGAGTATCCAGTGAAAACTCCAACTTCAATTGTCTTTTTAGCATTTAAAAGTTTCAAGAACAAGACCATTAGCTGACCCGCATCAGGTGCAGTGCCCATGAAGCCACTGAAAAATGGAAACAATAATACATAGATTCAACAAAAAGAATAAAATAATAATGTCATACTATTTTTATGTTTTAGAAATTTTTATATCATTATATGCATATCAAATTTATTTATGTTAACTCTAACTTGAATGAATTTCTAGGCTGGAATGGAAGTATAGTCTAAAGAATAATTACAGAGGATAATTTGTTGTTGCATTCCTCAGCTCTTTGAGAGTCTCTTCTTCTCTTGGGTAGACGCTGGTCTCTAGTATATACTACCACAAATTTGAGGTTAATTAAATATGAAAAGTCAATATAAACAGTTACAACGAAAATGACAAGAAATGTTTATTTATAAATATATAATAACCTTGAGTAAGCCTTCACTTTGCAAAATAACTGGATTGGGGGAAACTAATGGCTTTGATATATTGTCCATTATTTCTCTATAACGTATTCACGTTAATTATTAACTAGCATCCAAAGCTGAGGAACCAATATGGACTGACTTTTCAGTAAATATATAGGATCTTTCACTCGAAGATTGCTTCATGATTTTCTTGTTTTTCCATTTTTCGGTTTTCACCATCTTTTCATGATCCACCATCTTTTTATGATCTTCAAGGACTTTTTAGGACACGCCAATTTATTTTTGATAAAAAGAAATTATTTTTTTTAATAAAAATTCAATTTGATTCTTCAAATTATTATCAACCCAGCCTTTATATAATAAATGTTATAACATGATTTTTTTATTATTTTTTACAGGATTCTTAAATGATTTATGAAATTGTAAAATGTTATCTAGTTTTGCGACTCCATCTAGATTTGGTATATAAGAACAAACTAGATTAATATTTTACAATTTAAAAAATATTAATAGATTATTGATAATGTAAGAGAGTAAATTGATTCGCCGGTAACATGTTTAATGTTGGGTACCTACGCCTGTCATTTGAAACATGTAAAGCATATAGGAGTAACTTCACTCATTTGAAACATGTTTGCTCATATAATTGCCACCCAAAATAATAACATCGAAGTCATCATATTTGTAAGCTAAAAGAAACAAATATCATTTTAAACATTTGAAAGAATTATTTTTAAAAATTGCAGGAGCACCGTCAGTGAAAAGTAGCACCACAAGCTTTCCAACATGATATAAACGCACAAAGAAAGGTCCTTCCCGCTTCAAGTACAAGGGATTATTGTTATTGAGGCTCATCAAAGTTTAACCACTAGTTACTCAACCATGTTCTCTCTCAAAATAAAAATCAGAATAACACATTGCCATTCAGAATGCCCATTATCCGGTATATAAATGACAAAACGACTATATAGCACTGCAAAAACCTACATTTGGAAGTGGCTATTTTCAGACATAGTAACCTGTGAAAGTAAACCCCCTTCCAACAATCTCACCAGCACAAAACCATGCATAGCATTCCAAGCCAAACAAAGCAGCAATGCCCGCATCCTCAACCTTTAAGTCTTGCTTGTTCTTCCATAATTGCTTGACATAATCAAGTTCCTTCCGGAAGGCCTCACAACGAACCGGAATACTGCAAAACAAAATAGTAGAGTTACATATAAAGAGAAGCACTGGAAACTAAATTGGCCGAAAACAGACTTGACAGATGAATGTGACATTTGACAATCAGAACAGGTTTTCACATTTCACCAATTATTGTTTAGCCAATTCATTAAAGATGGTGGTGAAGATATGTTGCACTATTTGATGTGCATTCCTAATTTGAAAATGATGTTGGAATTGAGCACATAAGCAAAACACAAATTCAAAACATCAAAGAGAAGCGGTGTTCAGCACAAGAACTACAAGCAACAATGATAGATCATGAAGAAGAAAAAACTTCCAACATGAAAAAAATATAGTGGCAGTCAAAATGTCAAGATAAAAAATGTTTTCCAAAAACAACCTTTCCATTATGATAAAATTCATAAGTCATGTTGAGTGTTAGTACTGCGGTGATCAAGAAAATTACATGCATTTCTACACTCCGTACCACTTACAGTCCTTTTGTTTTTACACCAACCACAACAATGGGAAAAAATAGCAACTTCCTGTGTCATTTTTTGGGAAAGCTTATTTGTAAACCCTTCCATTTAACACCAGTTTGTGGTCACAAGAATCTAAAACAATCAGGCTTCAGATCATCGACTTTGCTTCCAAACCTTTGGTTTAACTAGAAGTGATGAAAAGTAGCTTTTGCATCATGTTGAAAAATTTAAACATCAAATTGTATATAGAAATTTATTCACACACAAATCACTTCAATTCTTACTCAATTTTAACCAAATCTGTTACTTTAAAAATCATTCACCCAAACACATTTAGTTGAAAAAGAAAAGGATTCTAGACATACATTAGATTTTAATAATACAACAACAACCAAAGTTTTTTCCTCACTAGATGGGCTGATGGGGTAAACTACATGGATCAAATGATGCGTAATGATCTATATGAATTAAATCCAATGACAAACCATTAACTGTAAATCTATTTTAATTTAATGGTCTGACCTATACTGTTCCTTGATCCCGTTCTACCTTTGACTATTGAATTATCCTTTATTTGAGCTACCTTCCTTAGAAATGCTACTATAGTTCTTCCACAAACATGCCCAAAATCCAAATCAACAAAGAGGAAACTCTACCATCCTTTCTATGATGGAAACCACCCAACTTTATTTCTAATGGTTTTATTCTTAATCCTATCTTGTTTGGTGTGATCATGTGTAAATCTACATCATAACATTCTCATTGTTGCGACACTGAACTTACTGCCTAACATTTAGTTCAACACAACATTGCAAGCCTTACAGTTGCACAGTAAAATATTGCTGTACATTCAGTTGCAGCCTTGCAGGCATGATGTGATAAATCTAAATTAGTTTACTATGGTAAGTGAGTAGCAATAGCATCAACGAAATGCTGCTAACAAACACCAAACAGCAATCAATGTGCTCATCCAAGGCAGTTATTTTGAAGAAAAGCCATCTTTCATTGAAGTGCTTGCATTTACAAAATATGCATTGTTCATTGTACTTTAGTCTAGAACAGATAAAGGGTTATGTTAGTTATGGTTTGGTGCATTTGACAAGTTTATGAAGCCTCGGAGAGTCCAACATTGTAATCAGAGTTTGAACTAATAGTCCAGTCAGTAGACTCTAAATAGTCCAGTCAGTTCTAGCCATGATTTGAAACCAAACCGCTCATTGAACTGCAAAATGCAGTGATTTACAGTTCAAGGGTAAGAAAATTTGCAGAGAGGAAACAAAAAAATAGACTGTAAACTGTTGCTGTTAACTCTAGTTTCATTGACTGATCTCTGATAAACGGTTAGCTAAATATAGATAGTTTATGGTACGACAATGACAACTAGAAGTGAATCATAACTGCCCAGCTGTAACACCTAACACACTAACAGCTTGCTTTTTTTAGTCTTAATGCTCCAGCTCTCAGAGGAAAGGGGTTGTGATAATCCAAAGTTTGGTCAAAGAGGTAGTAAAGTCTAACCAAAAACTGTTTGAACTAGAGATCAAACTAGAGTACTCTTGATTGTTTGACCTTAACTAAAGTTCATTAACCACTTAGACTCAACCACTCGGTAAGGCTAAGAGCTTACTAACATAACCAAGTTAGTTAGGCTTACAGCTTTACATACATATCTTTAATAATAAAAGGTTAAACTATGACTAAACCATGGTCAAGCTAGTGATAATTAAATATACTTTTTAATATAACAATAAGTAATGAATTAACATAAATCTTTAAGCAATAAAGAAAAACAAAATTATAAATTAAAATATAGGGGTTTTAATCACCTGATATTGGACTTCAACTTATCCAAACAATATATTCTTAAATAAAAAAAAATATGATTGATTAAAACCTACAAATCACCACTGGTTTTGGAGAAGTTTGACTAGTTCTAAATCGGTTTTGTGATCCGTCCGTTTTTTCCCACATTAAACAGATGGAAAACCTAATCAGTTCCCCTTTCAACTGCCCTAATCAGTTCACAATTCAACTGCCAACTGGTCGGACCAACCATCCAATCTGGTTGTGTAACAATGTTCAGGAATTTCTCTTGAACATTGGATCGAAATTCTCATTTTATCTGAAAGTCTGAGGTAAACGTCTTCCATGTGATCACCTGACCATTTTACTTAAACAACTAGCTGTTATTAATTACTAGTAAGCTGCTTCTCGACGAGGCTCTGACTGTCTACTACACTTTTCAAGTGTGCCAACCAACAGTAGGTTCAAAACTAGCAACTTTGCCCTCAAGGGCTTCTTCCTTTGTCGACAAAGGGAAACAACGGACAGTAAGAAATGACCGACAAAATCAAATAAGAATAAAGAACGACAAAAACATAAACAGAAATCAACAAAACATAGACAACAAGCATACATGAATAGAGAACTTTAGCACAAAATCCAGCCAAATTTAACTGGGGAAAAAGAACAAAGTTGGAGAAAATATAACCAAACCTAGCTAGGCGAGTGTAAAGTAATTGCTTAGCCAAAAGATTGCATTTCTCAATGGTAGGAGGTTCCTGAATGTATTGCTTGTTCTGCTCCAGCAATTGCTTGTAGTAAACAGATCCATGCTTGGATATAAATTGAGATGCTTGACATGCTTTGGACTGCAACTGCTGCAACTTCGCCGCCATTAAATCTGCAAGTGAAGCAGAAAGCACAAAGTTAATCCATAATTCAATTATATTCTAATCAAGTAAACAATATATTACAATACCTAAATTAATTTAAGAAAACCTAAATTATTCTACTAATTGATAATCAATATAGTCTTTGATGCAAAAACAAAACCCTATATACTCGGCGATTTATGAAAATTAGTGAAAGCATGAGAATGAGATAGAATAAAACGAGAGAAAAGACGCAGATCTGAAGAGGAATGCAAGAAACGAGAGTATAGATGATTCATTCAAAGATGAAATAAAAAAACGGAAAAGAGAAGAACGCTACCTTGTGGAGTGAATTGATCGGAAATTGTTTAGCCGCCGTTACCACGCGGACTCTGCAAGAAACAAGGATGCGGCACTCACTCTCTCTATCTGCGACTTGCAACTTTCTAAGTCTCAAACCTTGTGTGCTCTTTTTCTATTTTTTTTTTTACTATCTTCAACAGTCTTTTGAACTGTTTTGGGCCATATGAACGAAATTAGGTGGCAATATGAAGTTTCTATTACCACCCCTGTTTTTTTCGTCAACACAAATACACCCCACCGTAGAAGTTTATTCATCGTTAGTCGTTACTTTTCTCAAAATACCCGTGTTCCAAAGTAAACTTTTTTGTTTAATCATTCCAAAGTAAACTTCTAAAAGTTATATTTCTTGTCCTAATTAGGCTAGCTCTAGCGTAGGCTATCGTGACAACCTTAGTCCTAAACTAATATTTAAAAACTGTATGAAATTTAATAATGAGGATTCTTAAAAGTAAAAATTCATAATACTTCCTATTGTAATGTCTAGAAAATTATATAAACAATATTATTTTTGTAAAATAAGGTGACACAAATCAGATTATGTCTCAAATAATCAGTCTTCTTAAATATTTCACTTATTTTCAAATATCAATACACAATAGAACCTCTCTCGTATTTATTGTACATTTTGTAAATTAACTTCAAAAAAATAATAGAACAAGAATTCTAATATATATATATATA
>JBBPBP010009779.1:2059823-2079872 GCA_037974735.1 Cicer chorassanicum
CTTTTGATTACATCTATAACTATATATAAAAGGAATATCAGATTTTTTTTATTGTCTTTTTATTTTGTGTTTTTTAAAATTATTTTATTTACAATTTTATTCTTTATTGTTCAATAAAATAATAAACTTTAAAAAAGTCATAGTTAAGTATATAAAAGGATATACTAAGTTTTTGTATAAAAAAACTTATCCTAAATTTAATTATTTTTATTTATAATTCTATTATAATACTAAGTTTTGGTATTTCTATTTATTTTATT
Source organism: Cicer chorassanicum (assembly GCA_037974735.1). Taxonomy (NCBI): domain Eukaryota; kingdom Viridiplantae; phylum Streptophyta; class Magnoliopsida; order Fabales; family Fabaceae; genus Cicer; species Cicer chorassanicum. Next base: position 2,060,084 of record JBBPBP010009779.1, read on the forward strand.
GATAAAAACAGACAGAAAAAGTTCATATCAATGCTAGTATATATAGATTTGATAATAGAAAAAAAAAATGCTACTATATAGAGCTAATAGAACAATTACTCGAAAATATTTGTGCACGATATAATTATTGAAATCTTGTACGGAGCTTTGTACGGTTGAATGGAACTGTCAAGTAATGAAGTCGGGTCCTACACGTTCTTATCATTCTTGTGAGGATATTATATTCAATAATTATACATGTGACCTGTATACTTTAATTATTATATATTTTATTTTATCACATGATCAATTTATCAATCTATTATATGTATATATATATTAAATATTTTTCTATTATATTTCAAGGTTTTCTTAAAAATTAACACTGTATTTGGTTTCTTAAAGAAAACTAGAGAAAGAAGTGAAAAGGAAGAAAGTGAAATAATAATAAATAAAAAAAAAAGAAATAAAAAAGAGGTAATTGTTGGTGGTTTGATATCAGAAATGTGAAAGAGAAGAATAAAAAAAAAAGAAATAATTAAATTAATAAAAAAAATATTATGTATGAAAATGTGATACAACTAAAGAAAAAAATATAGAAAATAAAATTAATTGTGATAAAATAGGATAATATTATAATTTTATTTGCTTTTCTTCATTTTTTTTTTTTAATTTGGAGATAATGCTTTCTAATATGGGGTCCACTAATTCTTTTCTCTTCCTTGCTGGTCAACTACAAACCAAAGGATTTTGATTAACGTGCTTTCTTTCCTTTCTTTTCCTTTCTTTCAACAATCACCTATTCCAAACATAACATGACGTTTGATGCATGTCAAGAAATTGTTGGAGTTGGCGAAATTTTCTACCGCTGGTAATTGGCCTCTCGTTGTGGTTGGTGGGGTTTGTTAGAAGTTTTTCAAATATCGTATATATAAAATCTACAATTTAGTCTAAAATATAAAAAAAAAATCAGTAGACTATGTTGGAATTACTGCTAATATTTATGTTTAAAATGGATATGTATTAAGGATTAAATTATTTTTCGTCTTCAAGTCTACAACACAATGTATCTAAGGACTAAGGTATTGTCCATTTTAAATTTTATGATTTGTAAAAATGTGTCTTAGTGAGTAGAAGAATATGGATGTTTATAAACTAACCTTAACATCAATTATCAAGTAACGTGGAATTTTTTTTGGTGTACCAAATCACTGATTTACATGCGAGATTAAGAGATTAAAAATCTGTTTTATATGTGGCGAAGATTTTCGTGGGTTTGTTCTCACATACGACATCATTGTTCTGATTAGAACTCAAAGATCTCACATTGGTGATGAGTCAGAAAACAGAAAGCTCCATGAATGGTGATGTGTAGATGACTTCCACAATGGATAAGATGTCTATTGTTGGTTTACTTTCAAACACTCCGACGATCAAGTCAGTATATGATTGAAGTAGTTGGGAGGCATATCGTTCGCATACTTGTTAGGTCAAGATGTGAGACTTATATAACATGAAAAAGATAATATTGATCTTGGAGGATCTGAAACAATATACATAATTAGTGTAAAAAAATTATACATTGATCTAAAAATGAATTGTCGTGTCATTTAATGTTGCTTCAAAATTATATTAGTATTTATTTTCAACACATTTAGTGAAAGAGAATAATTTATATGTATTGACGGTGTAAAACTTTTTTACACATACAATTGATTAAAACATGTCAAATAAAAAATGATATCACAAAATAATTTGATTAAATGCACGTGTAATTTTTTTTTTTACATGTGCAAAACTTTGAACTCAAAAAAAGTGTGTTAAACTTTTTTGTATTTATAACGCGTATCAATTAAACTCAAGCATTAAAAGTTATTTTTGAAATGAATTCTAAAGTGATTGTTGATATTGTGACTTTTGGTCAATTTACAAATGCTTTTGCCCAACCTATTTTTCTAGAGGTCATTACTTTTATAGGGTTGTTTTGTTGTGAGAAAAATATGAGAAATAGTACAACAAGAGACAAAGAGATATAAAATAAAGTAGATTTAATGAAATATTTGGTATAAAATAAAGATAAATGATATATGGAAGAAAGAAATGATATATTTTTTGAATGGACAAAATATTCCTTATTAAAAAAATTTTTAATCACAATTATGCCACTATTTTATGGGAAAAAGTAGAGGGGAAAAGACAGTATAATATTAGTGTGCTTTTTTTCCCGCACTTGGGGAAAATCAAAATGTGTGGGTTCAACTAAAGTTTTGTCGCTCTTCCTCAATTCTCTTTTGATCAAAATTATAAAGATTTGCACTATTTCCTCAACTTTTGTCTTATCATAGTTTCTCGCTTATATTTCTTCTGCCAATCATAACCTCAAAGCTCTCCAACGAAAGTACTTCTATTAATCATGTTCTTGCTGAAGACTATCAATCATCATTGAGAGAATCATGTTGACAACAATTGTCAGTTTTCTTCTTTTGGTGACACTATTAATGCATGGCTATATTTTTCTTTTTGTAATATTAGTTTTATTCTTTATGATATTGTAAGAGGTGTTGATTTATCTCGTTTATCGAATTGAGTTATCTTTATTTTGACCTTATAATCTTTACGGAGTTTAAAAATTAATAATTCATGTTATCTCTTATTATAAGCTCCTTTTTCATATAAATTTTGTGGTATGGGATTTATAACTTTTTTAACTAGTACATACGATTTATTTATGTGAAAAATTTATCCACCGTAAATCATCGTCTATTCTGTATATTTTTTAAAATATATATCATAAACACACGTTTACGGTAAGGAATGGTAAGTTGTGTTTTTTTATTAAAAAAAAAATACATTGGAGTATGTTACTACACATCAAATTTAGAAAATTAAATTTTGTATCCTAACAATTGAATTTATAACTTTTTATTTAAAAAATTTATCTCTTAACTTATTAAAATATTCTTAAATATACAGTAAAAACTAAAACAAATTTAAAAAATGTAATTCTTTCTTTGAAATTCTCTTATCAGAAATTTCAGCAACAAAATTTCCGCTAGTTATTTTCAATACCGAAAATTTCATTTTTGAAATTTCTAGGAGTTAGTCTCATTCGCCAGAAAATTTGAAAATCTGGTAGACATTCTCAATTGAAAATTTCATTTTTTTGTTAATTTTTTTTTCCAGTGAGGCACAGAGAAACGAAAAATACTGTGGAACATTATTGAGATCGACCTCCTACACAATCTAATAGGAGAGCCGCCATTGAAAAAAAGAAGAAATATTAACTCATGGTTGTGAAGTCCACACATTAAACTAATAATTCATCCTCCATCATTCTTCAATGGTATCGATCTAAGTTTAAACGAACAACCACATTTATTTGACTTATATTTTCACATCTATCACAATCGAGAACGAGTAATGATAACAATTATTCGATTTTGTCTGTCAACCTCTCTTGCCCAAGAAATGACAGTTTCTCGTGACTCAAAAATTTGATCGGTTGTCAATGCTTCAGTCAAATTTATACATAATGGTATTTTTTTATATTCCTACTTCAAAAAAAAAAGTTAAAAAAATCTATAAAAAAAATTACATGCGAATTTTGATATTTGTGTTAGAATAAATAGTGTACCAGAAATTTTGTTGGCTAAATTTTCGGTAGACAATTTATACTATCAGAAATTTTATGCCTTAAAATTTATAATAATATTAATTTATTGAATTTTTGGAGGAAACAATTTAATTACCGAAAATTTTGGTGAGTGATAAAATTTTAAAATAAATTTTTTCTTACATTAATAAAAATTAAGTTTTCTATAATTTAAAAAAGTATAAATTTAACTGTATGATACAAAATCCAATTTTCTCAAATTTGGCATACATGCATTAGAATACGGGCTCGTAATGTTTTTTTTTTGTCCAATGGGTTTGGAATCTTTTGATTTAGGGAGCTGTTTTTCCACTCGTACCCCCACAATTATCATATATCTTCAAAAGGTTAGTGAAAATACTATAATACCCTCATATATATTACGTCCAAATTTTTTATTTTTAGCGGAAAACTTTTCTCAAGTTTTTCAGAACACCACTCCAGAAAATTTGAAAAAAAATTTCCGATAGTTCCGGAAAACTTATTTTAAGTTTTCCGGAAATAATGAACTATCGGATAAAGTTATAGCAACGGGCAACTTTTTAGTGGCAATGACCATTCCAAAATTTTCAATAATTTTTAAGTGATAAAAAAAAATTAATTTTTTTTGTTTAAAATAAGGGTGTGTACAGAGGAACTTGTCAATAAAGTTTTTCGGAAACACGTCCTGTACCGGAAAAGTTGGAGAAAATTTTCCGTACACACATTTTTTACTTCTGTACCGGAAATCTTTTTTTAAGTTTTCCGAAAACATCATTCTATACCGGATAACTTGTAAAAAGCTTTCCGGTAAAACTTTGTGTATTAGAATTCTTGAAAATAGTTTTCTGGAAGTGAAAATGAATTTTGTAAAAAAAATAAAAAAAATTGAAGATATTTTTGACATTTTTAAAAAGTTGTGGGGTATAGAGATAAAAGTGAGGACAAATAGTCAATTTTTTTTTTTTTCGATTACATTTCTCCGTTCCTTTTTTGTGGTTGAGTATGCATTTGATAATTTTTATGGGTGTTACTTGTATGGTGTAGACAAGGCTTAATGGGCGGTTATTGTGAACTTTTGAAAGCACCAAAATAGTATATAAACTAAAGTGCAATTAGCAAACTTGGTGGTGTAGAAAGTCATTCCTTTTTATTTTTTTGGCACTTAAAGTCCAAAATGCATTTGTAGTCTCCCCAATTTCTAGCCTAAGTCAATAAATTAAATCATTTAGTTTTCAAGTTAGTTTGAAAAAAAATAAACTAAAAGTTAGTCTGCATAGTTTAATGGAGAAGTCCAATATAATATCTGACTAGTTTATTTTAAAGATGGTGGTGTAGGACTATCCATAAAAACAAAAAATTGCATTGAATTGCTTAACTAAACTATGTTAAAAAAATTAAATTGTGATCAATAATTTACGAACCGAATTAGATTAGTTTAATTTAGTTCACGACTATTTGTCACAACTTTATTCTATTTTACACAATACTATATATTTTTTTTTTTGTTTTTTAAACGATCATAATAATCAATTTAATTTATATTTTATTTTTCTAACTTTCATTATGTTATTACGACAATTCAATTTATAAAGAATCAGTTCAATTCAAAAAATATAGTTGAGTTGTATAAAATTAATTTTGGTTTAATTTGAAAATAATAGATAGATATACCAAAACTTTATGTACTAATTAGATTCGAGATGAACCATTAATTAATAAAAATAAAAATCCATCTTGAATTAATAATAATAAGAGTAAAGTTAAATTATACTTATGGTCTTTTAATTATTTTTAAATTTAATTTTAGTTTTTAATTTTTATTTGTTTCATTTTAATAAATATTAGCCATTTTAATTTTTTAAATTATTTTCATTCTATTTTAATAAATATTTTGATAGTTTAAATTACTTAGATTATAAATTTTGATCCTTTAATTTAAATAATAATAGGAGATCACAAGAGTTGCGAGTTGAAGCGTTCACCATGGCTTCATCACTATCACCTCCGAAAGTGAATATGGAGGTACATGTCCATAACCGTCACAAGCTTCTCAAATCCCTTCGCCAACATCTTTCCCAATCTTCTCTTCCTCTTCACGGTTTCGTCCTCCTTCAGGGCGGCGACGAACAAACTCGTTACGACACCGATCACCTTGAACTCTTCAGGTACCCTTCAAATCTCAATCACAATTATTCTCATTTCAATTTTACCAATAATAATCAAAAATACTAATTGCAGACAAGAGAGTTACTTCGCTTATTTGTTTGGAGTTGAAGAACCCGGTTTTTATGGAGCTATTGTGAGTTCCTCTCAATCATTTCCCACACAAATCAATTTTAACTTTTTCTTTTATCATGCACTTTTACGCAATCATCTTAAGTTGTTGAAATTAGGAATTATTATTTAATTTATGCATGTGTAATTGTTATTTGGCTGTTATTTTTAAGGATATTGGAAGCGGGAATTCTATCCTATTTGCTCCTAGGTTGCCTGATGAGTATGCTGTTTGGATGGGAAAGATCAAATCACTTTCCCATTTTAAGGTAATTCACCCAATGATAAATTTTTTTAATGCATTCTCATGTCATATTTGATAAGAGTTTGACCGCGTAACCTCTGGGGACAAAGTTCAAATTCTCTCGGAGGCAATTGTGTCACTTTATTAATTGATGATAATATATATGTCATGTATGTTTGATGGTGCATTCACATGTATGCATCCATTTTTGCAGGAACATTACATGGTTACTACGGCCTGTTTTACGGATGAGATTGCAACTGTTTTGAAACAACATTACCAGGGTTCAGGGAAACCTTTGCTCTTTCTTTTGCACGGCCTTAACACAGATAGCAATAATTTCTCTAAACCTGCAGAATTTCAGGTTCTTATCATTTCTTTTATGGTTGTGAATTGTTGGTTGTGTATCATTTCTGACAATGTTGTCAGATAGCAGCTATAGTGTAGCGGATTTTCAACAAACCGCCATTGTTATGCGTTATGCAATTTAGTACAAATTGTTTACATATAGCAACTATAGCACTATAGCATAGTAGTATTGGCACTGTATCATTTATGATTTGAATATTTTTACAGGGCATTGGCGAGTTTGATCAGGATCTGACAACTTTACATCCTATATTGACTGAATGCCGTGTTATCAAGTCAGAGTTGGAAATTGATCTTATTCAGTTTGCCAATGATATAAGCTCTGAAGCTCATGTTGAGGTAACTAGTGTTAACATGCTAAAGTTTGCTTGTTTCTTTCTTTTTTTCCTAACATTTATGTCAAATATTCTCTGGAGCTATATAGGAGATGCTGCAATGGTATTAGAGGAAAACAACTTTATATATTTTGATGGTTTAATTTTTATTATCTTTATAATACAAGGCTAAATAAAACTACGGAAAATAGTTTCATGTTGATAGTTTAGTTTTTCATAGATAATAAGACAAGGAAAATTGCTAAAGTATAGAAGTATAAAACTTAACAGACATAAAAGAGTTCTGATACGGAAAAATATTCCTTTTTCATGTTTCTTTTAATAAACATTCCAAAATATAAGTATTATTTTCCTTTAGTTTGTTACCTTCCATTTTCCACAGAAATTTGTTGGTTTTAATTTTTCAAGTTAGGAACATCCAAATGTGTTGGGGTTCACACAGGTACACCGTACTCTATCTGTTAGTACTAGTAGATAGAAAAATCTGTGATATCAATGATTAGTGTGAAACTGTGAATGACCTTATCCATATGTTTTGTGAAAATGTTAACATGATAGCTGCAATATATTATATATTATACACTACAATGAAACAGGTTATGAGAAAAGCTAAAGTGGGAATGAAGGAGTATCAGCTTGAAAGTACTTTTCTTCACCACACCTACATGTATGGTGGATGTCGGCATTGCTCTTATACATGTATTTGTGCTACTGGTGACAACAGGTATACATTTACATTCCTGATAATGTGACCATATTTGTTACAATAACTGTGATTCATAGATACTTTTGGTTGAATAAAACTTTGCTCAATGGTCATTTGTATGAAATGTGAATGACTTCTTGGTTCTGTCCATGCTAAGAAAAAAATAAAAGAGCTAAAAAGATTTTGTTTGATATTTTTCTTACCATTCGGACTTGTTTTGACATTAGCAACTTTATTATCAGCATTCTTAAAATGTTGAGTGTAAGTTTGTACTGCCACTACACAACATATATAAAGTTTATTATAGTATCTTGCTTCTAGTTTTAAATAGTAGCATTCTCCATCACAAAATGGGATGGCTAACACGCATGTATTAATGCAGTGCTGTTCTACATTATGGGCATGCAGGGGCTCCTAATGATAAGGTACGACACAGTATTTTTTCACCCTTTGAATTTGAAGGTCATTGCTGACTTTTCATTGCAAATTTGCAACCAATGTCATATGGTTGGTTGGCTATCATAATGTTGCCGAGTTCAGTTCCTGCATCTTTCAAGATTGATGACTTCTCTAAGTTGTTTGGTCCATTCCACTCCAAGGGTTTTGTGTTGGCCGTTTACCTATTCATATTTTTCTACAGTGAGATGAAAATAATTTTTGCTCAGCAATATGGAAAAATTATAACAAAAATGAGCAACTCAGGAAAACAGAAAAAAGAAACTATATTATTTGGTGATTTTGGATATGGCCAATCAACTTATTAAGTGTTGAAATTGCACTTGATTTCCTTTAGACAGTGACAAAATAAGATTAACTTGTAGTTTAAATTGGATGATCAATGTTTATTTACTTTTAGAGATATATTCATTTTAAAACATCACTCTCTTGTAGACTTTGGAAGATGGAGACATGGCGTTGCTTGATATGGGAGCTGAATACCACTTCTATGGGTCTGACATAACATGTTCTTTCCCTGTGAGTCTTTCCATCAACATTTTAAAAAGTAATTTTGGTCTTCATACTTAGTTTATATGTTACACCCATTGCCATTTTGAGCTATGTGACCGAATCATCAGGCATGCACTTCATTCCTTTGTTTGTTCATTTATTTATCATGTTACTCTTATAATTATTACCTGTACGCTCATCCATACTTTGTGTGTGTGTATGCAGGGAATTAGTAGAATGCAACTTATCATTTTATCTACTAACTGGAGTAACCATTTTATGCTTAACTTTATTTTTTTTTTGGTGCAGATAAATGGAAAGTTTACAAGTGACCAATCTCTTATTTATAATGTGAGTGCTTTCTACTAAAACCTCTCTTGTCTAAGGAAAACAAATTGTAAGGTGTTTACTTAATATGCATGCTGCACCAGTATAAACATCTGCAGTGCAAATTGTCACAAACACAGATAATAATGTTAGAATTCATTTGCTTGTTAGGATGGCCCAGTTAATAGCATTTCTTTCATCATTTCTTTATTTTTTCTTTCCATGTTCTGCAGGCTGTTCTTGATGCTCATAATGCTGTTATTTCTTCAATGAAACCTGGAGTAAGCTGGGTTGATATGCACATGTATGATTGAGTACCATTATTGCTTTTAGGCTGTTAGCCTAAGATATTATCTTCCATGTTTGGTTTCAAACGATAACAGTTTGGAACAAGTATAATTTCTAACTATATCAGTACTTTACTCCAGAGAAGTTTCCTGAATCTTGAGTATATAACTTGATGAACCAGGAAATATACAGAGTTGTAGCCTTAGTTAGTAATTTGTGCATGTCCGGTCACAAGTCTTTTTTAGCTGTCACATCTAGTTGGTAATTTACTTGTGTCTAGTAGATATTTAGCATTGTTTCTGCTCATTTCCTCTCTAATACTGCAGATTAGCACATAGAGTGATTCTGGAGTCACTAAAGAAGGGACACATTGTTGTGGGGTAACTTGAGTTATATATTTTATTTTATAACTTCCAGAGGCAAACTTGCATATTGTATGATCTTTTGGTAAATTGAATGTTTGTTGATTTTTGGTGTAGCAATGTTGATGACATGATGGGTGCACACTTGGGTCCTGTTTTTATGCCGCATGGTCTGGGGCATTTCCTTGGTATAGATACACATGACCCTGGGGGTTACCCTAAGGTATTTGTGGATTTTTGTTCAGAACATTTTAAACTACTCCCTCCCCTCTATAAGGGTTGTGTGTTTAAGATTAAAAAGTGATTTTTACATTATTTAAAAAATTAATTACTTTTTAGGGGTTTTTATGTAAAATATACATAAAATTTTTTATTTAGTTGCAATCATAAAAATGAACTGTTTTAACATTCTCATCCATGACACTCATTTCAATCATATCCTTTCTCAGGAGCTATTCAAATTAGCTTTTCATTATAGTCAGATTTAATATTATTTTTTTCAGTTTATGATTATTTTCAAAGCATAAACAAGCACATTGAAAGTCCTTAAAAGTCATTGTTTTATAAAATATTCTAAAACGAACGGGCTCTTAATTATTGGCTTATATAATTAATTTTACAACAAACAAGCCTTTTCTCACTAAGCGAGTTCGGGTACATGGATCTATCAACGGATATATTTGATCCAAGGATAGATTATATAGATCTATTATCTATATCACTCCTAATGACTTGGCCTTTAGTTTTTCTAAATACCTATCTACCTCTTAACTATGGACTATTCTCCTTACCGGTGCTTGTACGGGTTTTCTCCATACATTTCCAAACCATCTTAAATTCTTCTTCATATGATGTCTTGCAAATGTTGGCTTGGTTTTCATTCAGGGCCTAGAAAGAAGAAAGGAACCGGGATTAAAAGCCTTGCGTACGGCCCGAGGGCTTCAGGAAGGAATGGTTAGTTACGGTTTTTTCCATTAACAATTTTTTTTCCTAAGTAGTAACTTGAATGAAGTTTATCAACTTGTTAGTTTGTATTTTGGTTTATGATATATGTACCACGTTAACAATGGCACAATTTGATGCGCCTAAAACTCCCTAATTTATTTTTGTGATAACTTTTTATTGCAAAAAATTTTGTTCCTGAAGTCTTCAATAGATTGATATTTATCCATATTTTAGGAATGGTATCACTGAAAGTTAAAATCAAAACATTGAATATTATATTTCGTGAACCCTTGTTGCCTTAGTTGAGTTTTTTTTTTTTTTCCGTTGATCTCTATTAGTCATGCTCTCTTTTGTGATATGGAAGCAGAAGTATGAACTTGATGACGGAGTAACTTGTTTTTATGCTTCTAGGTTATCACCGTGGAGCCTGGATGCTACTTTATTGATGCTTTGTTACTTCCAGCCATGAATAATCCCGAAACTTCCAAGTTCTTTAACCAGGAAGTGATTAGCAGATTTAATGGTTTTGGTGGAGTCCGAATTGAGAGTGATGTGGTATTCCACTTGCTGAACCTTATTAAGAATAAATTAGTTTTTAGTTTATCATTTCTATCTTCTCATTGCGTCACTATAGATGAAATTAATGTTTTTTCTCACTCTCAGTCACTTAATATTTGCCCTAGCATACATATTTTCAACACCATGCACACTCCCACATGCATACAGAACTCTACTAGTATAGTCCTTTTTATCTTTTTGCAGAAGAGTATATATATTAGCGTGTTATATATATATATATATATATATATATATATATATATATATATATATATATATATATATATATATATATATATTCTGTGAACAACATAAATCATGGTAAAAATAGTGCTCTGCTATTCTGTATATGAGCTTATCTGTTTATTTAGGGCCTGTATATGATAAGCGTTTATGTTATAAATGCAATATAAACGCCTAACTAATTTGTTTATTTAAAGAGGGCCTTATTCCTTTATTTACGAGCTTTTCTGTTTATTTGTTTCGTTGTGATGTACTCAGCTTGTTACTGCTGCTGGTTGCTATAATATGACCAAGTGTCCGAGAGAAATACAGGAGATTGAGGCAGTGATGGCAGGAGCACCATGGCCAGTCAAGAAGACTCTCAGCTCAGTGTGTGAACTTGCACACCCTAAGTTTTTATAAATTGTTCATATAATCTTAATTTTCTTCATTCTGATCACCCTGATAATTTGGTTTTGCACTCTGACCCATTCACACTGCACTGTGATGTCAGATCTGTTATGCTGAAAAAACTCGGTGAACTGCTCTTGTTTATTGTGCTGCTATTTTTTTTGACTTTGTTGGTTTTTCTGCAATGGTAATATTGATTATTAAAAAATTGAATCTATATAGAGACGAACACAGGAGGTAGTGATGGGTTATTACCATTCATGAATGAATGTATCCAATAGGGCTACACATCTTATCTGCATTTCATGGAAATGTTGGGTACATATTACGGTTATAGATTATATGTACATCACTTACACTTATTTTCATAATGTATTTAATTTATTTGACGTGCATGTTTTGCTTTAGAATTAAAATAATACACATCATTTACTTATACTCCAAAGTAGTATATGATATTGAAGTCTAGCGCAAATGATTTGGGTGAAGTGTGTGAGTGTTGAAAATTTTGAGGTACTAAGATCAATTTAAATATTTATTTTCATATGTATGGTAAATAATTAATTTAAAAAAAAAATTTATTGCACCCCTTAGTCTAAGGTCTTGAATCTGCCACTGTTGACTAGTGTTGGAAATGGATTGGAAAGCAAAGCTTGACTTCAAGCATCGTAGAGACGCAAACAGCTTTCATTTGAATCACATGCCAAAATTCAAGAACAAGCGCCTTATTGCAAACCAATTGTAATAATATTTCTTAGCTGTCCTTGAGGTGCAAGGGGTGGACAAGATAATTCGACCCGCCCATACCCGCCCGACCCATGTTGAATTTGGGTGACGCGGTCGGGTTGAGACGGGTAATCGGGTCCGCGTGGAAGAAAAAAAAGGTTCATAAGGGTTACGTCGGGCGGGTTCGGGTTGATTATTTGGACTCATCGCCGACCGAACTCACCCATATTATTATTATTATTATTATTATTATTATTATTATTATTATTATTATTATTATTATTATTATTATTATTATTATTATTATTATTATTATTATTATTATTACTACTACTTATCTGTCCAAAAAAAAAAGTTTACTCACAAGCCAGACCCAAACCACTGCAAGCCCAAAAGCATCCGAAGTTATAAGTTCTGCTAGGGTTTGCTGATTTGGTCACTCCCTGATTTGGCAGGTTGATGTATTAAATTGATTATTATGCAAAGTGTGATGTAAAATTAGAAGATGGACCAGCTTTTTTTTAATCGGCAATAATTGTATTATATATAACAAATTATATTAGACCAGATTTTTTTTATAAAAAATAAAAATAAAAATAGGCCCAATAAAGTCCAACCCATTTCTACCCACCCACCCTAAACCGACACCCGACCAACCCGAACCCGAATTAAAAAACCGACGAAATTGAGCCTATAAATATCACCCGCGGATTGGGCCGGTTTCACATTTTTGGCCCGAAACCGCCCAAACCCGCCCGATGTCCACCCCTAGGTGCAAGTGCCCCTCAAATTACAATTGTAATAATGAGATTTGGTCTCAATCAATCAACTTACTAATCATATACTTTTTCTTTTGTGCATTAAAAATTCAGTTTGTATTATACGATCTACTGTTTATTTTTGTTTTCAAAAAAAACTTTTATAATGCAACATCTATATCTGTGCCATTTTTCATTTTGAATAGTTCATTGACTAGTAATATATATTTCATTAACTAGCAGTGATTAATAACTTATATTTTAGTGATTATAAAATATTTAAATTGATTAATGATATAAATTTGTTTATGTGTCACAAAAAGATGTTTTAATAATAAAAAAAATTGATTTTTTTTTTAAAATGATTATTTTTAAAAAGTATTGTTCACCATATAAATATTATAAATATGTGTGTTCAAATATATTTTTTTTTTAAATTACAGGTCTATTGATAGAACTCAAAATAGCCTCTTGTCATAAGTGTATTATTTATACTGTGTTTGGATTGGAAGAGAAAATCAAATAAGAAAATGAAGAAAAGAGACAATGAGAGATACTAGTAGATGAGTAAAATTGTAAAATGTTTGGTTGAAGGAAATTGCATTAATAATTAGTTATCATATATACATCCTTATAAATTTGATGTTGACAGAAAAATGTTTGGTGATTGGGCATTTTTCCCTAACTCCAAGAAAATGAGTGGAGCATGACAAAGCTTACACATCAACAATCAAACTAGCCACAACAGATAGGTAGCATGACTTGATTGGAATAGGAATCATGTAAGTAAAAGTATCATTTCAATGCCCTCCCGTCAATCATGAGAACAGCCCAGGGGCCTCTAGTTTGCAGCCACTATACGCGAGTAGATTGCTCCATTCACACGAGGGTACACTTTACCCTTGATTTCAAGCCATTTGTGATTTAAAAAAAAGAGTAAATACCTACATTAATCTTTTTGAAAGTAAAAAAAATAGTCAAATTAATTTTTGAATTTTGTAAATTGATAAATATATTTTTAAAAATATAAAATATTAATTAAAATATTCTTTATAATTTTTGTCTATGTTATTTCGTAATCTTTGAATTTTGTAAATTGATAAATATATGATAAATATATGATTTATCTATGTTATTTCTAATTTAATGTTATTTTATTATAGATAAATTTAAATAAATTTATGAGTAATTGTAATTGCGCATGGAATAATTCTGAACAAATTAGCCAACGTTTGTAATGACATAAATATGAGATCAATATGGAGAAATCAAATATTCAATTAACATGACACTTCCTAATGTTTAAGGATAAAAATTGTTTAAAAATAATTGTTTTAATTACTATTTAACAATTTTGAAATATATTTACCAATTTTTAAAATTCAGAGATTAATTTTGAGGACACTTATAATATGAATAATCAATTTATTCATTCATCCATTAAAAAAACAAATAATTAATTTTAAGGGTGAGGATTTCTCCATTTAAGAGGAAAAAACATAGGTATACTACACTTAAGAAGACCTATAGTGTGCTAACACTGTACATAGATATTCCACACTCAAGTATTTGAGAAAATAAAAGTAATTGAATTATCACTGCTACATTAGTGTGTGCACTGACCGGACACTAGTGAGTAAAATTGTGTATCAATGAGTGATAAGTTTCATTTCTATGCTTAGACTTATGTTAAACTGGTGCCATAACTGAAAATATTAGATTTGTTGGGTAGACTAGAATCAAATCTGAGTTTGCTACTATCAGCAGTAACTGAAGATTGAATAGTTGGATTAAACTAAAATATGATTATTTTAGATAGAAGAAGTAACATCCACACGTTACAAGTAAATAAATTCCCATAAATGATGGGGTAGAAACATGTGCATATTAAAAAAATTCCTATCAAGGGGTCAATGATTGCTCATGGCCATAAATATAAATATAAATATAGCTAGAGTCCAATAAGATTTACAGATACAGCTCAATGATTCCTTTATTCAAAGACACACTACAAATGAATCAAGGCAACTCAACTCAACACCTCCCTATATTATTATTTTAATACATAATATGTATATATTTCACGTATTCTTTCCATTCATTCCCCTTTATCTACACCCCCCCTCCAAACTCTACCATACCTCCTTTTCTTTCTCTATCCCTCTCTCTTAAAACAATTAAAAAATTTGAAAAAAATGAAAGGAAAAAAAATGGTTTCAATTACAAAAGTCAAAAGTATTTTCTCTTCTGATATGATATCAAACTTCGAGGGAAACGCGGGTCTTTATGGGCTTTAGTTTTAAGCCCATGCTTTCCGGTGAAAGAAGCTCTGGAGAAATGCAAGATGGGCTAAGAGGGCTTCGTGGGCTGTCGCTGAAATGGCTTGGTCTATACAACCCATACCCCATAAAAAAGTACTCCATAGGTATCAGCATTGCGTGCGGCTGTTCCTCTGTCACCATTGATCCGCAAGCTTGGACCTACAAAACATGATACCGAGTTTTTGTATGTTTATCAATGTCCAATCAACTAAGACCCTGTATGAATAAACAGTTTAATTAAACACTTACATGATATGTATATCACGTAAGTGCTTATGTATAAGCTATAATGATAAAGTAAAGTTAAACTCCTTTCACAAGCCATCATGAAGAGTTTATCAAAAAAAACCTTTTCAGTTTATGGACATACCATAAGCTGTTTCTATAAACACTCACGAACAATCTCATGAGTGCTTGTGTTAGTAGATAAGTTCAAATAAGCTAATCCAAATAAGGCCCTAACTATATAATGATTCACAAAAGCTTCTGAACATGTTACATTGCTACCAGAACAAGTGCATGCCTTAATTCGTAATTGTTTTCATAAATCTACAATATATTACCACTTTTTTAAACTAAGGAACATAATCATAAGGACTTGGAAAGTATATTGGGGGGCAAGGTAACTATTTAATTGAATCTCACAAGTTTTCTAGCCAGCCATGCTTTAGTGTTTTAAAAGTTTTATAGATACCTATATACGTATATTTTGCATCATTTAACATACTTTCGCGCTACATACCTCAACCAAGGCACTAAATCTCCTATCAAGTTTGGAAGTCATGTGGAGAGCCTCGGAATGGAAAGGGGAACTGTCCCCGACAAAAATAAGCGTACGGCATTTTAATCTTTGCAGTCCTTCTGTAATATCAGGTCTCCTGCAAGTTAGCAAAACAAAGTTGTAGTGTGTATAAGTTAGCCAATTCACAGCTTAACGTAGGAATGCATGCGCGCGCACACAATAAAAAATGGTCAAGCAAATGTGTAGAAGATTTACTGATTAATTGCGTGAAGAAACCGCAAGACATTTGTTTTCTTTCTCTCATCCAGCAGCTGAAAAAATAAACATGATAAAGAACCAACGCAAAGCAAGGTGAATATACCGAACACAGAAAGCATGAAAAAAGGAATAAAAATCATATGTACAGGGCAATGAAACTAAATTTAGCTTAGCACTAACTGTTCTACAAGCTTGAACTATCTCTGACTCTGGAACTTCAACATTACCGCGAACATCCTGATAAAGTTGAGCAAGGAAATTAATTCAACTTATTAAATAAGAGGGAGTGTGGAAGGGCTAAGATCCTTGAGTCATAGTAATCAATACCTTGCTGAAGTACCGCTGAAGTAAACACTCCTTTAGCAAACCACACATGCCGTAGAAATGTAACAAATTTGACATAACCTACATATTAAAAGTGGTTTCAGGTTATGTCATCATATCAAAGAATTCATAAAAGGACAATCTTCAAGGATTTGAAAGGAACCTTGTTATAAAACCATTCAGTCCAAGAAGGTGCTTTGCATAACGGAGATACAAGTATTAAACCAACAACGCGCTCCCTATATTTCATCTGTAAAAACCCAACAATTTAATTTCATACTGAAACCACAAAGCACTAGCTAAATGGCGCAGTTTCTTCATATTTTATATCGGTCCACGAAGTTAAAAGGGTACATACTGCGAAAAGAGTAAGGATATAAGCACCAGCCGTTACTCCCATACACATCACGGCACCAAGCCTGGACAAAAAATAATTCATGCCGTAAATAAATATAGCAATTATTATGAATCTGCTCTCAAAATAATGCCACTGTTCTTCAAATCCCAATCTTAGAACATTGGAACATTGGATCATTGATAAGAAAACAAAGCAACAGATTGCTTTAAACATCCACAGTGCTCAACTCAAATAAAAATAAACCGTTCAAACCGATAGAAAAATAAATTATAAACACTAATTATGTATTCCAATTACCCAAAATAGTTGAGGACCTCGACTATTTGATCTGCCAAGTCTTCAGCGGAAGGGACATAATTATCAGAACAAATAGAAGCAGCTCCTAACTGCAAGAACTCTTGTTGAAGTTCCAGAGGAGAGAAACTATGTAAATAATAATATTCAGTTCCAAAATACAATAAAGAATAAATTCAAATCAGTTGAGTTACAAACCTCGTGTCCAGGAGGACTTATATGATATATGCAGAAGTTATGAAGCAGCAAAGAAGCAGCCTCTGGACAGAAAAATAATCCTTGGAAACATGACATATCTGCCGCAACCCGTGCAAGTAATAAAATATTAGCTCATAATTTTAGAGAAAATTAAAAGAACATGGTACATTCAAGCATTCGTATACAATCAGTATAAATGTTGACATTTTCAACAAGAATAAGTACATGAAAATATGATGAATATAATGCACGTACAATTTAGCGCTAAATCTGGATACGTGATCAGAGCTGGTTTATCGTGATCTCCATAGACTATGACAGATACAGAACCACAGCCAGTTTGAATATGATGCTCCTGAAATGGTAAAACCATAATCAATATCAATATAGCATAAACACAGAAAAAAACTACACAGAATAAAAGCACAAAAATTGAAGTTGGAGCTTTCAGAAATGAAAATAAAAAACCTTGCTCAAAAGCAAAGAATATTCATCATTATGTATGTACTCCATTTGACTAATGTTGAAAATTCCTAAGTAAAACTTTTCCAACTTATTTGTTCTCTATCATGGTTTCCCATGTGACCTTACCCTTTTATTGGACAACCCAAATTAACAAGCAACAGCACATTAATATGATTATAAGATAAATGAAACAAGTTATTCCAAATTCCAATAATTGCATGCTCTAGAAAGAATATAAGTTGAAGACAGCTAAAAAGAGGATAGTATCTTATTAGGCTTTTAAAAAGAGAAGAATGACTTTGAACTCATTCAATGAAACAAACAAAAGTATAATTTACATTACCCCAAATTAACATAAAGAATAAAGAAAACAAATGAAACTTCTTACATCACCCAAATTGCATCAAATTCCACAAAATGAAAAATCCAGAAGGATAAAAAATAAAGAGGAAATGTACAAATGGGAGTGCAAAAGAATATTTGGCAAATAAGGATCAAGCAGATCTATTCTCCCAACAATTCAAAACTTGAGAAAATAAGACAAAATTCATTGAAAGAGAGAAAACAAAAAAGGATTCAAGAAAAAGGGAAACCTCATTAATTTTATCAAGAGTCAACACAAACAAGTACTTATTTCCTAACTAAATCCCATTGACTTTATACAATTGATTTCACCACATTTCCCATAATTCATCAATAACAGAAAATGCAGCACAACAACATCATCTCAAAAAAAAAACTTAAAAAGAAAATTGCAACCCTTCAATCACAAAAAACCCCAATTCAAGGACAAAAAAAAACTTAAACCCATTTCCCAAAAATAATAAAAAACCAAACTTTAAACCCAAAAAAAAAAGAAAGAAAAGATGAAAGACCTTTCCACCAAGATAGATCTTCTCCTCCATATGAAGAGAAAAAGAATGATTAGATTCTGCCATGGTTTGATGATGAATAATGGAAGCCCCTTTCTGAAGTTGAAAGAAAGAAGGCTCCACCCACCAATTTTCTCTCTTTGATTTTGTGTTGTTGTTGTTGTTTAATGTTCTTCTTCTTCAACAAATGAAAATATAAACCTCTTTTCCTTACGTATTAATGCCTTATATACAAAGCCAAAATGCTACAATTCGATTCTTTTCTTTTTCTATTTCTCTTTCTCTTCAATTTTATTTTTTTTAACCTACGGTTAACAACCACCGACGATTCTCTTTCCGTACCAACTGATTTTAACCTACGACCTTCTTCCTTTTATTTATGTTTTTCACCGTGGTATTACTATATATCCCTTTAACGACGTCGTTTCTCTCTATGCCTAAACACTTTTTTTTTTTCCAATAAATAATCGCTTTTATCCTTAAATTTATTTCATTCTCTAAAAACATTTAAATTACAAAAATATATTTTCTGTTTAATAGTTTTCCCCTTAAACCATGA
The DNA here is from genome assembly GCA_037974735.1 of Cicer chorassanicum. Classification (NCBI taxonomy): domain Eukaryota; kingdom Viridiplantae; phylum Streptophyta; class Magnoliopsida; order Fabales; family Fabaceae; genus Cicer; species Cicer chorassanicum. The sequence goes on from JBBPBP010009779.1 coordinate 2,079,561, forward strand.
GGACAAAATTCACGTATTAATTAATTATAGATAATAAGAGATATCTTTTGTTAATAATTTATTACATCAATTAACTAACAAAAAATATATTTAAAAGTCAAACTAAATAATGAGATATACTTCACTCTATAAGTAAATATAAATTATTTTCACTTTATTAATGACAAAATCAATCTAGAGATATTGTTTTTTCCAGTGGTCATTTTATTTTTATGAATAATTTTTATAAATGACATTTTTGTGAATGTATATATTTTTATGAGATTAAAAAAATTAACTCTGTTTAATTAATTTTTTTAATAAGTGTAGAAT
>JBBPBP010009779.1:2118901-2141682 GCA_037974735.1 Cicer chorassanicum
AATCATAAATTCTTATCAATCGATCTGACTACAATTATTGAATCACCTTAACTACAATTATTGAATCACCAAGAGTTTATATAAGTTAAGTGATTAATGATCTAATTTGAATTTTCAATTCCTTAAAAAATGAAGGTTTAAGAGACATAAAATTGGATGGATGATAAATAATGAAATAGAGTAGAGTGACAAAATAATATAACTTATTTTTTTTACAACATAAAATGATATAACTTAATTATAGTTTTAAAAAATTATAAAAATATAATTAATTTATTTCATTCACTTCATTCCATTTTGTATCATCAACTCAAACACACCTTTAATGACAATCCTCTTCTTCATTGAGGTCATTTTTTTAAATTAAGATCTAATACAGTTAGTCACTAGCCATTGTTTGGTGGAGTATAATGTAGTCACTAATGTCTTTTACTGCATTATGTCCTAGATTTATTTCGTTCAATTTTTATTTTTTATTTTTAAAAAGCAAAGGGGACAAATGCATAAAATCCAAATCCATTTTAGCTTACCCAAAATAAACATGTCTTGTGCTTATGTGTGTGTGGTGTGCTAATTTAATTTCCTTTTTCTAAAAAAAAAAAAAGATATACATGTGTGGAGGGTCCTTTTATCTCCAATTACTATCGGCACTTTAATATATTATATTATTATATTTGTCTTTTGTCAAGAATATAATTATAAAGTTATATAATTTGCAGGCAGAGATCCAGATGTACGGTGAATAAGATTACTTATTTTTAACAAAGAATAATAAACAATGTCCGTCCAATAAAGTAGCGTGGGTGTGCCACCATATATATTTTCCCATTTCCATTAATTAATTAACACCACATCTTACTCTATAGTCATCATATATATATATATACAACCAAACAAATTCGTTTTTTCTGCTCTCTCTTTAATTGTCTCTCTCCCTTTCATACACGTTTTGGTTTGTAATTAAGGTGTTTTTAGTGAAAATGGGAAGAAGAAAGTGCTCACATTGTGGTAAGATAGGACATAATTCTAGGACTTGCACATCCTTCACCAATATTGGACTTCGTCTCTTTGGTGTCCAACTACCTTACAATAACATACCCCCCTCATCTAATTCTGTTGTTAGTAATAATAACATCAAGAAAAGCTTTAGCATGGACACCTTTCCCTCACCAATATCCTCTCCATCTTCCTCACTTTCTTCATCAATAATAACCAATATTGATGAAATTAATCATCACAAATCCACCTCTAATATTTCCTATCTATCAGATAGTTTTATAGGTCCACCCCAAGACAGGAAGAAAGGTATATTTATATGCTCCATTATCTATTTCATATCTTTGACAGTTTAAGGTTTTTTGAATTTATATATATTTCTACCAAAATACATTTAATTTTATCATTAATTAGTTTATAATTCTCATTTAACTTTATCATTAATCATTTAAATATTATATATATTTGTACCAAAATATATTTAAATTTATTATTAAATATTTTACAAATTTATTCTTATTTTTCAATAGAAAGAAGATAAATAAATACTCTAAGGATGGATATAAATGAAAAATGAATATGTTAATTTCTAAAACACATTATTTAAAAAAAAAAATATTAAAACTACCCAAAGATTTAAAATGGAGCTAGCTAGAGGGATTATATACTAAGAATAGTGGGTAGTTATGCACACTTTAATTAATCCATACATATATACTTCTTGTGATCACAATAATCTAACATATATTATATATTGGTTTATAAGGTGTTCCATGGACAGAAGAGGAACATAGAATATTCCTTGTTGGACTAGAGAAGGTGGGAAAAGGAGATTGGAGGGGTATATCTAGAAATTTCGTCACTACAAGAACCCCTACACAAGTCGCCAGTCATGCTCAAAAGTACTTTCTTCGATTGGCAACTATCAATAACAAGAAGAAGCGACGCTCAAGTCTCTTTGACTTGATTGAGAGAAAGAACAACGTAGATGGCCAAGGCCATGCTAATTCAATGATTTTGAATTATAAATTAGAGGATAAGTGTAAATGTGAAGAAGTTGAGATTATTAATGATACCACCACTTTGTCATTGCTGGGGGGGTGCAATAAACAAGAAGAAACAGCAAAATTATCAATTAAGCAAGAAATTAATTACTCTCAAGTTGTAGAACATGATCAACATCATCAAGTTGTGCCTTTAATTAATTGGATACATCCTAATTTGGAACTCACTCTTGCAGTTGCATCCCCTAATAAGACCCAGCTGGAACTAAATCAACCATCTCCTGGCCCATTCCTTCTAGGCCCAATAAGCGTCACTTAATTAATCAACTAGTACTCTGGAATTTTACAAATTACTAGTATGTCTTATCAATTTGTCATTTTAATTAATTATATATAATTTATTGTCAAGTGTAACCTAACCTCATCCACAAGAAGATATATATGATCAAAATTCAAAGGAACACATCTTTCTTGGCATTATATTATTATTAGTCATTAATCATGAGAACCTTGAATTTATAACATACTCTCAAATAGATCTCTAAAATTGTAAATTCTTTGAACATGTTTCTAACTATATCAAAAGTTATTCATATTCATCATGTTGTCAAATTTCAAATTCATTAATTGTGAGTTTTTTTTTTTTTAACTATTTACTATCAATTCAATTTCTATATTTAACAATTTACTATCAACTTGATATTTAAATAGAACGACGGTAACCAATCGATTCTACTCTTTTCTTAATTTAGAGAAGAAAAAGAAACTATTGGATTTTTTTTCTTTCATATGTAAAACCAATCGTCTGCGTTATAATTGACTTGACAGAAGTTATTTACTACAAAAAAAAATAATCTAAAACTTTAAATTGGAAATTAAAGTACTGTAATACTGGCTGTGAAGTATGCTTCATGACATAAGATATATGTGTGACTAGAAACTGAACATTATCTCCCCATGTTGATTACAAATATTGAAGATAAAGAGATAGGGTGAAAATGAATCGCATCCACAAGATTCGGTAGATAATATTATATATGCCAATCAAGTGGAGATATATGGGACTTTTTGTCAGGAAAGTTCTTATCATTTGTTCTGTATTTTCTTTTTTTGCTAAAAATCATTCAGTGGATTATGAGAGAATGGTAGATTTTGTTTAATTTTTCCTTGGATGTGTTTTTGGTTGCACAGTTTAACAGCAAAAGATTGGGAAAAGAAAATACTCTCAAACTTCCTGAATGTATATTTGTCTGTATATTTTTTAGATCAAATGTTAAATTAGTTCGTAAGTCATTTTTTTAGAATAATGCATATTCAAGGCTGATTTGATAGATGCAGTCATTATTAAAGCAATTAATCATGTAAATGTATAATTGACGTTGTACCTTCCAATTTATAACATACTCTTAACGTTGTAATCAATTTAGAAAAAGAAAGCATGTACATTATCCTCCTGACTCCTGCTTCATTTAAAATTGAGAAATAAAAGAAAAGGACCACTCAAGTGGGGGATATTCAAGATTCCTCTGTAGACTGATGTTGATGTCTGAATCAACAAAAATACACAAATAACCTGGTGAACAATAATTGAATTTGGCAAACACCAGCGGCACCGGACTCACCACCCATCATTATTGTATGGATAATGGTTTTAAATTCCGCTGTAAACTTTTACATTAGAGTGAAATACAATCAATGTAATTGAAATTACAATTACAATGGATATAGAAATTTTAAAATTTACAATATTGCAGTTATAATTGCAATTACAAACTGCAATTTAAAATCATAGTAGGAATATATGATGAAAATACGTGTTATGCTATATGATAAAGTAAGAGGATCTAAATGTAACAGATGCCACAAAAACATTAAACCAAACCTCTTCCAGGTCGGTACCTTTTTGTCGTATCCGTGAATTTGTATCTGCCATATATAATAGATAATCATCATATCATGCTCTCTTTACCGGCGTGTTTGTTTATCTGCACGTGCATGGCTGGTAGGTGCACAACTGTAGCCGGCTAAAATTAAAAGGAGAAAATGAAATGCAAGGAAGATAGCACAGACAAAACAAAAATATATAATACTAAATACACGGTATATAGTAATATAGACAGATTTATTCCGTTTGACTGTATGCATTACTCAGAATCAAGTGATAATGGCAATTTACGTTGTGATAAATAAAAAAATCTAATTCTCAAAGCAACGTATTGTTTGTACAATAAATAGTACTAACTTCTATCGAAATACCCAGAAATAATAGTGGTATTAAACTCAAGAGTGGAGCAGGAACTCCACTCTGAACATAGTTACTTCTAAACTGCTGCTTGCTCATTTTTATCCCTTGGGTCAAGAAGAGACCAGTAATCTAACGGTCAGGGATGGAAAATAAGGGGTTGCTGCCCAGTAGCTGATGAGGATTTAGTAGAAACATACAACACATAATTCAACAGCTTAGCTAATCAATTAGAGATAATGAACCGTATTTTGATTTACCTTTCACTATCATTAATAATTTCAATAGTTTATGAGCACGATACATTTGACATTGATGACTGCCTAGATAACTTACACATTCAATAACAATCAACACAAAAATTTGGATAAAATAAAAATCATCTAAAATGAATTACACTACTAACCGCAACTAGATATTACTATATACACAAAATAGGCCATTCAATGCGGCCCAGGTTACAAGGTTAGTTGATTGATCCAGTTTGAAATCCTGCCTCTGGTGTCCTGTGTTTGCCATTGCATTCACTGTTTCTGGAGCGTGCTCAGAAAGCAGGCGGCATATACAGTTCTTGGCAATAGAAAATGTATTGAATTAGTCAAGTTATTTGCACTATTTGGCACCTGTCCACCACAATAACAGAAGCCATCAGGTAAAAATCCCGCAAATTCATTTTCTGTACCATAATATATTTGGATATCATGAATCATGGGAGCCTTGAACCATCAAAGTAATGCGCTTAGCACTGTCTGCACGAAAGCTGTCCCCTTTAAAGCCAATCTGAAAGTACAATCATATTCAAGATCCTTAGGACAATTGAAAGCTATAATGATGTTTTAAATACCTTGTCAGTTAATAAAGTGTAGGTTACCTCAGCAGGACTTTCGGGAGGAAACCACCGGAGCAATGCACCAAGATGGAGAACAGCAGGAATCAGCTTAAAAAGCAAGGGTGTAGTCACCTGCACAAATTTCTGTCGGTGTAAGCTTCAAAGTCACTACAAATCAAGTAATCAACTATTTAAATATATTTCAGAATCTAATATTCAAAATATATCAAGATTACCCATGAAACAGACTATAACATTCAAATCTGTGCACAAGAATTTCAAAACAGCAAGGCTCATATTTACTAGTGATACCCTGCTAAAACTTCACTCAAGTTTACTAGAGATAACCTGCTTGTACACTTGTATGAAAAAGATCAATTAGAGATGGCCAACAAATAAAAAGATAATACCATACACCCAAAAAACTTAAAATGTTTCACTTATGCTTGCAAGCTGAATATCCTGCAACTACAAGCAAGCCACTGGTGTTGCACCCTTCAACATGCTTTTCCTTTTATTTACACATTTTTCCACAAGAATTGTTTCACATTACAAAAGCGTCTCAAACACAAGTTGCAAATTGCAATATATAGGGGAGTAGAATGACCATGGTCTGCAAGGCTTGCAACAATAGTTTTCCCTGAGTAGAGGAAAACCTTGAAAGCAATCCAAAATGGATAAAGATAGCCTAACAACCCTAACCAGTGTTCAGAGAACATAAATGTTGCATATGCTAATTACAAAATTAATGAACTTTGGCAGGATCTAACATGACAGACAGACAAATGGATAATGTCTGTAATATTGTATAGAGACTAAATGGATAATGTCTTCAATATTGTACGGGGATAACATGGCTCAAGTAATACAAATCACACAACACCAACAAAGTAACAAGTGATTGCTAATTTGAATTTATGACAGATGAAATGCACCAGGAGTACTTAAAAGGGCAACATAGTGTTTATAATTACTATATAAACCATAATTCTGTAAAGCATTGTCTGCATACCAGACTGAGAGCTGTTGTCCCGAGAAGCAATAAATACAACTTTCCCTGCAGTAAGGATTAGGCCTTCAGTTTAACTGTATGTATTTAAAGGTGACCACAGAAATATAGGAAGATAAATTTCAATGTCTTCCGAAGCATAAGCACAAATTAACTAAAAGGAACGTCTAAAAATGAAATGTGTACCTCAACTAAATGAACATTTGAAGCACGACTGAGAAGAACAAAGGCAAATTCCCCAATTTGTGCCAAGGACATCCCAACCTACGCATGTGGAATAAACTAAGGCTCCTTTGTCAATGAAATGTATGATGTAACTAACAAGCAGGATGTAATAGCATTAACTGTTGTCAAATCTTACAAGAACTGAAGTCTTGTTGTTGTATCCAAACCCCTTGACAACAGATGCAGCTACAATTGTTTTTATAATGATCACCAATATAACAGCTGCCAGTAAAATGTCAACATGATTCCAAAGGAAATGGACATGTATAAGCATCCCAATACTGGCCAAGAACAGAGCCGCAAAAAAGTTGCGAATTGGCTCAACCTAATATCACAAAATTTGAGTAAAGCTCAAGTAAGTATGGCAAAACATGGATTCATCTCAAAATGTATGTCTTCCAAAAAGGCTCCCTGAAATTCAACTCGGTGGGCCACCCACTTTACAAGCATCCATGATGAAAATAGATAGTACCAAAAAGAATATTCGAACATTCCCCTCCTCTTAAAACATACTTGATATAACAGAAAAGAAAACAATTAAATACTGAAAACAAATGATAAATGTTGGACATAATGATGCTTTACACAAGTTTTTATGGAGAAAAAAAGGGAAAAACAATTGACTTTGGGTTGGAGAGTTGGTGCAAACTACACTATTGCAAAAACTTCCTAATCTTGAAACATATAAAGTAAAACTAGCAACTACAAATAATATACATCTTAAGGAAAATGTGTTACTTGTTCAAGCGTATGTTGACCAAGATCCGTTGTTGATATCATCACTCCTGCAGCAAATGAACCTAGTTCAAGGCTTAAACCCAGCTTATCACTACACTGAAATGAAATAACAAATTATCAAAACAATTTGCCAAAGGCCCACAAGTTGTTTGGAATTCATAAATGTAAGTATAATGCGTCAGAAATGCATGCATTTAAGCAACCACTAAGATGTAGGGAAGAAAAGTTGGGTCCATAGACATAAGTCATTATACATTGAAAGGAAACAGAGACTTTTACCATGATTAAGGGGACTTAAACAGTGTAGATAAGAAGTCAGACTACAGTATATTAAGAAGATAACACTCTTGCCAAGTAACAAAAAATTGAAAATAAAGAATGGATAGAAACACACCCAAGCAACTATTAGGCAGAATGCCACTGATGCCAACTGATAAAGTTCATTGGTCTGCACAAGAAAAATACAGTTAAAAAGTAACACAGACAAACTTCCAACATCAGAGCAAATGTCTATGTTCACCTGAGATGATAAGCTTATCATAAGCTTAAGGAACCACGGGACGCAAGTACGAGATAATACTGACAAAACTACCAGAAATGTCATTAAGATCAACAACCTGAAACAATAAAATTAAGTATATCAGAAAGAATAAATGACTGAAACAAGCATTCTATCAAACAGGAATAAAGCTGATGTCGTCAGCATATCAAATCAAGCAGACTGCGTTATGAAATGCAACCATGCAATGTTAAGTTAGTGCTGCTACTCTGCCAGACATACCAAACTAAAGCATATAATAGTGGTAACTTATTCTCCCACCTCTCAATATTCTCAAAAGCCTCCAATTGTGTCCGGATTAGCCAATCCGGAGGTGCAAAAATACACGCCATGTCTGATTAGCCAATCAGACATGTATTTGGGAGTTTTTTTATTACATTGGAGGGTGGGAGAAGAAGCCACCTATAATCTAAGAGAAGATACTGGTATCAGCAAATTTATTTTTCCACACAAAACCCTGTTATACCGCCCACTCCACCTACGAGAACCAAAATATTAGAAGCCGACTCTAAGAAATGACTGGAGTCCTTTACCATGCCTGTTATCCAAGTGAACTCCATTAATCATTGCAACCCTTTAATGACACATTCAGTTGTATTGGTTCAATATAAAGTCTGATTAGCAATGTAAGTGTAACACAAAAGAAATAAATATACTGAATACACTCATTCTAGATGGCCATGTTGATGAAGTCTAAACTAGATTCATAGTAAAATATACAAGTATTTTTTGAAAGAAAAAGAAGAATTGAAGTGACTTCTTTTAGACTATGAACATGGGGTAACAAATTCAAAGGATAATCTGTTGAAGATCTGTAGACCTCAAAACGCTATTATTTTTAACTTACTTGCATCTACATATTTATAAAATCTCTTGACAAGCCAAGAATAAAAACTATGAACACAATACCTTTTTTAAAGTCTAGAAAATGTAAGGTCAACTGGACAGTAGTCACACTGGAAAGTCAGGATCAGAATACAAAGAAACAGCACTGGACAACCTTAGGGGTCTAATGGCACCTATTATAGATCTTCATAAACCATGCTGAGATAGAAATATAGCATAAATAAATGACAGTCCACCCTATAATTAACTTACGATTTAGCCATGGATATTACTCCCTGAAGAACACCTGATGTTCCACCTAAGACAGGAAGCAGTGCAAAGAGCAAACCAACAGCACAATCCTGGAAAGAACCAATAACGTTGAATATTGAATTTTAAAGTATATCTGAGAGATAATCTCAGGGTCATTGATAGCACTAGTCTCCACTCTTTTTACATGACTGTCGCAGCAATGTTGCAGTCATACATGTGCATCTATAAATATAAAAGTAATAGTACATACCTGCAGAATCAGAGTTCCAATTATAACCTGACCATGAAGGGCATTGACACTATTCCTTTCCATTAAGAATTTCAAGACCTATGGGCCAAAGAAGAATAAAAGCAAATTCAGAAGCATTGATGAGGAACTAAAATATTCTAAGAGAAAACACGTTGATTGGGTGTGACAGCGAGGAAGGATGATAACATCTAGAATCGAAGTGATTGAAGAAAGAGCTTAGTATTTTAGATTTTTCAAAAACAGGGAAACTCTGATATAATTTATTTTTTTCATTACAATTGTACATATCTCACATGCTTTTTTGCTAGTATCTCTGATATAACCAAATACTACGAAAAAATTGAATTATAATAACAAAAGTTAAAAATAGAAAAGATAAATTTATCACTAATTCAATCATTAAATGTTATGTCAAGATTAGAGACATTTGTACAAGGATTTCTTTTTGAAATTTGGTCCATGCATACATAGGCACATGAATATTATATCCTTATTAATGTTGTTTTGGTCTTTTGTTGGTTTGAAATGAAAGTCAAAGACAGCATTTTATTCATCATTTAATTATCACATCACATACTTTGTGGCAGGACTTATTTGTAGCTGGCACAGACACAACACCAGTCACAATTGAATGGGCAATGGCAGAGTTGCTACACAATCCAGAGAAATTAAAGACAACAAGAAAGGAACTTCAAAAAGTCATCAACAAAAATGAAGGACTTAAAGATTCAGATATCACTAATCTCCCTTACTTACAACTTACAAGCAGTTGTAAAAGAAACCCTTAGGTTGCATCCATCAGCCCCTATATTAGTCCACACTTTTTATCATAGAATTTTTCTTTTTTATCAATTCTTAATGTGTTGATTTTTCCTTTCAATCTTATGCCCCTATCAGAGAGATATTACTATCATATGATCAACTAATCTTCTTATCCCTTACACTGAAGTTGTCTATTTCGTCCCTAAACTTCTGCAGTTCTACTTATTTGGTCTCGTTGCTAAGCATATTGCAATTAATACTTAGACTCTAAAATCGGACCGCCACCTTCAAACAAAAATACCTTTTTTCATATTTCCACAGATCCCCTAATTTAATTAACTCTTGCTTCAAAAAAAAAACGTAACTCTTACTTTTACTTGGTTGAAACTTGAAACATTGTGATGTCTGTTTAGAATATAGAAATAGAAATATGAATCGCCATCAAATCTAATCCAAGTGCGCCCAAGCAATAGCATATTACAATTTACAATTATTAAAGAGCAGGCATAGGTTATTTGAAATACGTATGAAGTCTGAAGTAAAACAACATCAAACTCAAAGTGTCTATCATAGTGTGACAAATTTGTACTCATGTACTTCACAGTTATACTGTAGAAAAGGGATATCAGAAATTGTGATCAGCAAATTACCACTGCTGTTGAAGACATGGATAGAAATGCACCAACAAATATTCCTTCAGATGATTTACCACCACATAACTGCAGATATGGTTTAGGTGCATACATTAGATTTCAGTGTCACTACAGTGAAGAATATTGTAATTAATAATAGTACAAAACATCATTGCTTGTTTCACTCAACTGGATGCCTCAAAATCAATACATGATCCTACAGAACTACTTAAAGAGTTTTAACATATCTAGAAAAGTATTAGCTCCGCTCCACAGGCCTGTGTTGAACTAGGTTTGATAATAGGGTCATTCATTCACCAATAGGACCGGGGAAAAATACCGATATTCAAAATTAACATGGTATAGATACACGTGTGGGAATGTTTAAGTAACACTAAAGAATAAAAAGAATTGCATTTGTGACTTATTATCGGATAAATGAATGAATATATGTGTAACTAGTTAGTATGAATAATACACTTTCAACAAATTAGGGCCTTATGACAATCATGTAAGCAAAGCAGAAAACCCACAACAACTGGTGAAGAACTTCTGTCACGACCTAAGTTATCTTTTCAAAATATTTATAGAAAGGAAGTATCAGACATACCGAAGCTGTTATTCCACACAAGCACATAAATAAGAGAATTTGCAGCAGACCTCCAAGAATAGCCACTGCCCGAACAACTCGAAGCTGCAAACATGAAAAGTCAGATTTACCCCATTTATGGATGAGCTGAAAATACACAAGTTTAAGCGAAAGGAAATTAGTATACAAACCAACCTTAGTTGTGGAAAACTCTAAGCCCAATGCAAAGAGCAAAAAGATGACACCAAATTGAGCAACTGTCTCGACCTGCAAGAAAGGGAAGCAGTTGTGTGAGATTATTTGAAGATAAAATTAAATATTGCAAGTTACTTTAATTATCACTCTTTTTCAATATGTCATATACGAATATATCTTGTACGACATCACGATCCCATTCACTCAATGTTATTTTATTTCTAGAAATAATGTGACCGGCTCAAAGAAAGAGAAAACAATCAGTAGAGTACAAAACAAAAGAACTATATGGGCAACATACTTGGACCATTTCACTAACAAAACTCAAACCTCCTGGTCCAATGAGGGATCCTGCTAGCAGATATCCAGTCATAACCTGCAAATTTGATTGTATGGATGATACAACTTTAATAGGTGTATGGTTGAAATAGCTATCCTTTCAAAAGAAAATCAGTTTGTGATCAAACCGGTTGTCCAGCACAAGCAAAGGCAATGCCACCACAGGTGGCGGAGACAATGACAACCACGAGATCTGATATCAATCTGCAAATATGGAATATAAAAAAGGTAAGCAGTCTGACTAGTTAGTAGTTGCAGCCACTCATACACGTAATGCCACTAAAAAAAAGAAAATAAAAAAGGATAGGAACTGTAAGTAAACCTCAAATCTAATTGCAGAACAGGGTACTTTGACTTGGGATTAGATATGATAAAGACATTGTCCTGAAGATAAAAAAAAATTAAGAGTACTTTTAAAAACAGTAGTACATGTCCAAGTGAATTTTTCATACATATGATGATATGGTAGTAAAAAATATTATTGCATTCTGTAAGTTTGAAAAATCTAAACTTCAAGAGCTTGACTGAAACATACCTTTCGATCAATTAAAGTCGGCATATCCTCAACCCGGTTCTCACTGTCCAAATTGAAAACGTCATGGAACTGAAATGACCTGATAGAAAACTTGCCAAATGTCAAAATTGCTGAAAAACGATTATTAGCATTGCATTAAATAATTAAAAATCAGCTATCTCTTGAAGAAAAACCAACAATCCAATTATTCTACAAGAAAGAGGTGCGTACTTTTCCTCTTTGCTCTCATTTTTCTTGGGCTTAACTCTAGCAACAGTTTCTAAAACAGCCTGATACAATGAACAAGTCATGAGAAGGAAGGACATTAGTTCACAAGTGTATTCAACACCTATCAATAAGTCACCCATAAAAACCCTCATAAGTTTTTTCAAACAAATGGAGGGCAGCAAAGTAACCAAGCCCATTCCCACCATAAAATTCATTATCTCAGATAAAATCTAAAACACATCCTTGACACATCATAGGTGAAATCTGAATATATAATATCATCTATCATGAACTCTGTCCTAAGATTAGCACAATGCTCCTCCAATGAATTATCATCAACCAAATTAAATTCTTACCACATTGAACTCTAGCCTAAAGACTAAAGCTAAATACTTATATTACTAAAATAAGGCCGTTGGACTACACCCATTGCCCCTAAGGCTGCTTCACATTTAGCAGCACGTATAACTTCCAGAGACAATTAAATAATAGCATAACAAGGAATTAACTACAAACCTGCTGTTCAGCAACACTGTTGTTGAAACTACCAGCATCAGTACCTGCAAAACAGTCAAGGTAACTCACCAAGTACACTCATTTGAATAAAACTTTCCACATAGTAAAAGACTCAACAATGCCATGACAACGTATCCACATAAAAGTATTCAGAACTCGAAAGCATTCCATAGGTTTCCCATCATAAAATCCAATAAACATGGAACGAATTTCACCTATAACTTTTTCCCCTATCCTCAAGCCTATCAGAAAATTGCACAGGTATCGAAAAGTGAAAAAGAAACTCCAATTAATCCACATTTTCGAATACTCATAAGGGATAAGCATCCATCAAAACACGATCCGAAAATTTCAGCAACGAAATTAAACAAGAGAAATTAAAAAATGCATAAGCATTAAAAAAAGAAAAGATGAGAGAAGCTAGATCTACAAACCTTCGCTCTGTTCATTCTCCGGAAACTCCCTTTCGAGAGCCCGATCAATCATGTTAGCGAGACTATCCTCGTTGGATCCCGCAAGCGAGGCATTGCCAACGGCGGTTGCGTTGGTTTCCGGTAAAAGAAGCTCTGATTCCGGCACAGAGTTCTCGTCAAGGAGAGAGAAAGAGAATGAAGGATAACAGAGAAGTAGATCACAGAGAATGAGAACTTTGAGAATCGCATGTGATAGTAACCTCATCTCCCAGGCTCAGAGAGAGAGAGAGATAGCAACGGAAGAACGTTACGGCGACACCGCAAGAGTTAACAGCACCGTCGTGTTTAGCGCGCGAAATCTCTCTCACTTTGTAACGCTCACATAGAGATGAAAACAGAGAGATTGCGAGTTATGCTTTAGACAGAGAAAGAGAATAAGGTGGAGTGAAAGTGTGAAAGTACCAAAAAGTCCTCAATGTTCGGTGAATGAAAATTGAAAAAGGTAGTTCGGACGCGAGAATTGCCTGTTGCAGTGGAAAGGGAAATGCACGTACAGCCAAGCGCGTGGGTCGACGTAAAATCAAGATGCTTGCTTACTTATGTCGTAACTTATGCAAATTGCACAACATTACAGGTATTGAATATGTTTCCAATAATATGCAGACACGTTCAACAATAAGCAACCGTTACTAATTCCATGAGAATGCATTACTTCTATCAAACAAAAAGAAAATTTGAGTATACATTACTCACACAATAATAACTTTTGCTATTTTCTGAAAAACAATAACTTTTGCTATTACTTTTATATTTTTGTAGAAAAAGAAACCATTATATTTTTGGCTTATGTGTGAGGTTGAGTATTTTTGCTTAAAGGATTTATGTAACTATTTTTTTAAATGAGTTAGAGGGGCATGCAACCAAGAACGAATCTATGTTTATGCAATAGGGGTCGCTGGTTCGCTAAGTTACAAGTTGTTGAATAACTTTATTTTTATCATTATTAATTAAAAATTTAGTGTTGCTCCTACAAAGATATTAAATAACTTTATTTATGAAGAATTAAATATGCAATGATGTGGGAAATATTATTGAATAATTATTTAGTTGAACATACAGAGAAAAATATACAAATGCTAGAGAAATATAATTTGCAGTTTTTTAGGTGTCTTTAATTTTTCTTTAATATAAAATGACATAGTTTTGATAGTCTTTAATTGTTTTTTTAGTGATAATTAATAGTATATTATTATTATTTACTTGTACTTGATATACTTTTATATTATATACAATTTTGTCCTACTAAGAGAAATTTTTTGTCTCTAGCATAAATTGAGTGTGTTAATTATTTTACACTGCAATTAAAAAGAATTAAAAGCTATGTCACTTCAAATAAATAATTTTAAAATATTCTTAAAGGAGTTGATTGTAGATCTTCGTTAAATATCAATATAAAATTATTTTACATTATAGTAATATTTTTTTTTATATACCAAAATACCTCACTCCCTATACCACATTACGCTACTTTTTGGACCAATAGAAAATCGTTGTCTAAGGGTGCGACTAACTGAAGGCAACACTGAAATTGACCTAGTTGGAGGTCGCTGGCCCAGGTGCAGACATCTTACAAGAGTTGAATTTTTTGGGATCGTTTTATGTATTATTATATGAATTTAATATATTAATAAATAACTAAATTAATAAATAATTGTAATAAATAATACATTAATAAATAATAATAATAATAAATAATAATATTATTATGATTAAAAATGATTATTATTAAAAATAATTAAATTTTAATAGTAAATTATATTATAAATTTCAAAGAAGATACATTAAAAATACAATTGGGCAATTGTTTATTTAATAAATTAAAACTAATTATAGTATTTAAAAAAAACAAAATACTAATAAATAACCATAATAATAATTTGCTAGTTACCAAATTGTACAATTTGTGATTAATCAATTTGTTAAAATTAATTTGCTACTTACCAAATTGGACAATTTGTGATTAATCAATTTGTACAATTGATTAATTTTTTCATTAATTTTCTCATTTAATGGTAAAATTAATTATTAATCACAAATTGCGAAAATTAATTTTCTCATTAAATATGATTTGGTAAATTGATTTAAAACAAATTTGGTAAGTAGCAAAGTGTTATTATTATTATTATTATTATTATTATTATTATTATTATTATTATTATTATTATTATTATTTAGTATTTTGTTTTCTAAATATTATAATTAGTTTTTATTTATTAAATAAACAATTGTCCAATTGTATTTTTAATGTATTTTCTTTAAAATTTATAATATAATTTAGGCTAAATACCACCCGTAGTCCCTTAACTTTAACCATTTAGTCATTTATCTTTTTTTCTAAATTGATCATTTATGGTTTTAAATAATTTCAGCGTTACCCTTAAATGGGATTCCGTTAAGAAAAAATTAAAAAAATCTCTCATCTGGATCATTGCATAGTTCATCAAACCTCTAGGAACGATTGTCACTAATCTGAAGTAATGTCTATGGAGTACAAATACCTACTACTAAACTTAGAACAAACTTTGAATATTTTTCTGAACTATTTCCAAAACATAAAAGTTAACTTTTTTCTAAAAACAGATGAGGGATTTTTTTAACTTTTTCTTAACGGAATGACACTTAAAGGGTAACGCTGAAATTATTTAAAACCATAAATGACCAAATCCGAAAAAAAAAAAAAAAAAATAAAGGACTAAATCGTTAATTGAAATTAAGTTAAGAGACCACGGATGATATTTAGCCTGTAATTTACTATTTTTAATTATAATCATTTTTAATCATAATAATAATAATAATATTTATTATTTTTATTTATTAATGTATTTATTATTATTATTATTATTTAATTTAATTATTTATTAATATATTAAATTCATATAATAATGTTGAGACAAAATCCCTCTCAAATAGTTTTAATGATAACAAAATTATTTAATGATTATGATTGTGTTTAATGACTAATTTGTGCTCTTGAGTGTATTCAAATTAAGAAACAGGTTACGCATCATCTCAATAAAAAGAAATAAGAATTTGATGTAATCCAACATGTTTTCTGAACAAGAGGATGAACTGGATGACAAACATGCAAGAGGATGAATCATCAATGAGGACAAACCTTGTTAGAAAAAAATATATGGTATCTCAGAATCAATGGATCCAAGTCAAAGTAATAAGAACATAATATTGATGACAAACAGTTATGAGAGAAACAGTTCAAGAAAAGGAGGATACAATACTAAGGTTAATGATAAGAGGATGATAAGCAGATCAATATTCATCCTCTTACCTTGGGAACAGTAAAAATGAGAAAGCTGATACCTATCTTGAAAAGACTGCACCTAGATAGCGTTGGAAAAGCAAAAAGGATAAAGTAATCTCAAGTCTGTATCTCAAGGGAGGTTAGAACTTCAGTATGAGGTTGATCCTCAAACTCATCCTCTTGAGCTCATATTGTCAAGGACAGCTGGATGGCATTATTGTAAATCATACCAAGAACCTTGGACATTTGCTCAAGTCTCCAACGGTCATCAAAATCCTTTTGCTCATGGATAGAGGTTCATAAACTCTATAAATGGAAGTGATCTCTTCAGTTCATGATAGAACATCATTGCATAAAAAGAGCAAGTTTCTTAAAGCTATCAAGAGCAACTTTCATCCTCTCTTTATACTTTCTACAATCATACACTAGATCTTTGAAATATCTTTTTAGAAAGTGTTTAAGTAAAGAGAAAGAAATCATACTCATATCACTCTGTAATTTTCAAGTAAGTTGTACTTGAAAATATTTGAAACTTGATTGTAAGCTTGGTGAAACTTGAGAATACACAAAGTGTAATCATCCTCGGTGAGAGGTTGATCTGATTGATCTTTAGTGAAATCTCACAAGAGTGTGAGGACTGGACGTAGCCATCTTTGGGTGAACCAGTATAAAAGTTGTGTGTCTATCTCTTTATACTCTTCTTGCATTTATTCTGTTCTTGATTAAAAGTTTGAATTTCCATCCTCCAGTTCACATCCCCTCATAGAGGACAAATATTCAAAAATTCGTTAAAATATTTTTAAACGCCAAAATCCCTATTCAACCCCCATTCTAGTGATTCTTAGTTTCAACAAATAATACATAAAACGACCCGAAAAAAATTCAACCCTAGTAAGAGGTTGCCCCTGGACCAACAACCTCCAACTAGGTACATTTCAGTGTTGCCTTCAGCTGTCGCACACTGGGCCAACGACTTTCTATTGGGCCTAAAAGTAGGACAATCTGATATATAAAACAGACAATGGGGTATTTTGGTATTAAAAAAAACATATTATTAAAAAAATACGACATTTGTTAAATATAGTCTTTTGTAAGAAATATGGCAACAATTAAAAACGGATATGTCTAAAGAGACAATTATCAAATATTGTAAAAGAAATATGATAGAAACAATTTGAAGATATCCCATAAATATTTTAAGGGACATTTAAACGGTGTTGGAAAAAATATTATCGACAATAAACATA
This sequence comes from Cicer chorassanicum, assembly GCA_037974735.1. Lineage (NCBI taxonomy): Eukaryota > Viridiplantae > Streptophyta > Magnoliopsida > Fabales > Fabaceae > Cicer > Cicer chorassanicum. Next base: position 2,136,606 of record JBBPBP010009779.1, read on the forward strand.
AAATATTTTATCCACTTTTAGACAATAATTTACACATAGTGCTTAAGAAATATTAGAGACAACAAGTGTATCTAAAAAAATATATTAAATCGATAAATATGTAAAATTACAATGCACATTACATATAATTGTGGAAAATTATGTAAATTAAAATAAAATTATTTATAACTGTTGGGTTGACTTATCTAAGTTGATTCCATTAGTATTTGTGCATCGTATTAAAACACCAAGTGATTTAATTCAATAATTTAATTAATTTTCAAAAACTGGTAAAAAAAAATTATATTGTTGTCAAATCATTAAAAATATTTGATTTTAATTGTAAGTATTATTTTTAAAGTGACACATATAAATAATTGTAATATGACGACATTATATAAGATTGGACATTGGATTAGTTCGGGAGAGTTCGGACCCAAAAACATCAACCAGCCCAAACCATTATACAAAGTGTTATTCTTTTGCTTATAGTAATGAGTCTAGAATCGGTAAGAAAGAAATTTAAACATACACTTACATACATACATACTCTTGCTCTGTACAATATAGTATAAAATGCAGTACAATTCATGTTTTGTTTTTAAATATCAAAATAATGTATTTATCTTCTATTTTGTATCAACTTTTGCATTTCAATAATATTACTTATAAAGTTGTAAAACACCATAAGCCTCTCCTTCGACCCTAGATAAAAAACTGCGAAAATCTCTTTATCCTAGCCATAATAAAATCACCTGTAGAGCCTAGACAACACACACCAACATTTGAGGCATTTAAAAAAAAAAAATAAACTATTCACCAAAATTATTATCTTCATTTTTTATTCTTTTTATTATAGTTTAATGAATATAGTTGTACATATTTTTAAAACATATGACATAACTAACATATTTATTGATTTTATACACAAAAAATTATAGTAATTATTTTTTTTTTGAGAAATAGAGGGGATCTCAACCTTTAAGTCACTTATTAATAAAATTACATGAATTTTACACACACAAAAAGAGTTAATAGATAAATTGGTCTTTGAAATTGTCAAATTAGTCTTGAATTTTGTAAATTGACAAATACATATATAAAATTATAAAATATTAATAAAAATAGGTCTAAATAAACTTTTTCCGTTAAATATTTTGATGTGACAAAGTTTATGATAAATTTTTCTACATCAATGTCATCTTCTCATAGACAAATTTATCGATGAAACTTTGTCATCTCAGAGATAAATTTGTGAGTAATTGTAATTGTACATGAACTAATTTTGAACGAATTAGTTCATGAAAGATTTAAATTTAATAGAAAAATTAATCTAGATTATGATTACGCTGACATGAGATCAACGTGGAAAACTCAAATATTCCATTAACATCCCACGTCATATTCTCTAATGATAAAAAATTTAAACATAAACAATTTGATTACCATTTAAATTTTATAATTTTATAAATATATTTGTCAGTTTACAAAATTTAAAGATTAATTTGACCGACACTTACGATTTAAATGATCGATTTGTCTATTTACTTAAAAAAAAAAAAAAAAAAACTACATGAAGCAAATCACAATTAAACCCCTCAAAGGAAACACAAATAGGGCCTAAAGTCCTAAACCACGAGTTTATAAACAATGAGCCCATGGTCCCCTTTCCTAAAATCTCTCCTCATAGTACTCACTCAACTTTCAATTCTCCAAAGTCTCAAAGTTAGCACATTCACTCATCAAAACTCAAATTTCCACCCACTATTTTCCCAAAAAGTAAAGTAAAACAAAAAACAGTGAGTAACTAAGATGGGTGTAAGCAACAACATAACAGCAACTCTAAACTTCATAGCTATATTATCCTCAATTCCCATAATAGCCTCCGGAATTTGGCTAGCATCAAACCAAGACAACCAATGTATCAACCATTTCCGATGGCCAATTGTGATAATAGGAATCCTCGTACTCCTCGTTTCTTTAGCTGGTTTTGTCGGTGCTTATTGGAACAAACAAGGTCTCTTAGCACTTTACCTTTTCACTATGGCGCTTCTCATAGCTATCCTCCTTATAATCCTTGTCTTTGCCTTTGTCGTTACGAGACCCAATGGAAGCTATGTTGTTCCTGGAAGAGGGTATAAAGAGTATAGTTTAAATGGATTTTCTTCTTGGTTAAAGAAGCATGTTACTGGTTCTGGAAGTTGGGAGAAGATTAGGTCGTGTTTGGCTGTTTCTGATGTTTGTATTAAACTTACCCAGAATTATATCACCGCTGATCAATTTTTCAATTCTCATATCTCTCCCTTACAGGTAACCTTATCAATTCTCTCTTTTTTTTTTCTTCAAAAATTAAATATTGCCTATTAGTACTAATTTGAGAATGAAATTGGTGTGTTTTTATTGTGTTGGTGTTTCTAATTTTAGTAATTTAAGAGCCTGCAATTTCTGGTGGTGATTTTGGCTTGCCAGATTCACCAGTCAGTAATTTGCTATTGCTTCTTAGAAAAAACAAAGATGTAAATAATTGTTTTCGTAAAAGAGAATTACTGTATTTTATGGAGGCACTTAAATTGTCTGTAGCTCATATCATAGACCCACATCACATGATCCCATGTTACTATGTTTATTACTGAATTCGAGAGTTACATTTTTATATTCATAGGAATCATAAAGTCAAAACTCAAAAGTATTAGTTTTCGGTGCATGAAATTTGGTCCCAAGGGGTAAATGTGAAATTACTCAATTGTGCTGGTAGCTAGTAAGGAATTATAGTGCCCGTGACTTTTTAAGTGGGACCAATATATTGTGCACCTACCCATTCATTCATAATATAATACGCACAAACAATGTAGTTAAAAATAAAATTCATGTGTTGGATCCAAAATTACTACTATTTATTGACAATTTTTGATGATAAATAAACTACTTGTCATCATGTGAATTCCAATCTATAGTTTTTTTTTTCTATCTTATTCTTATCTTTAACCCACCATTAGGCCTTGGATTAATTATTTGTTTGAAATCTGAGGTTAATATACACTCAACGTGTTCACACCCTCCACGGGCCATATTTGGGTCCTTTAAGTTTATGATATAAATCTAACCATCTTGTCATTTTCAAAAATTCCTATGTCTTGAATACCCTGAAAATGCATCATTAGGAAAAGACACTAGACACATCCCTTGTTACTAGCTTGGCTAAACCATATACTAATGCCACATGGAAGTGGCACCTTCATTAGTATGATTGAGACACCCGAATGTTTCATGTGAGATAGCTCCTGACCAATTCACTCAGAGAAATTGTGAAAAATTTAGACATTCATTAACTAGTCTAGTATTGCTAAGCTCATTGTTTTGTCTCTCTTGCACAAGATAAAAATGTTATGGTTGCTCGCTCGTGACATGGTCTTGAATTTGTCTCCCCATCTTTTATGTGTTTGTACGTTCTAAACAAAAATTGTGACCGCAATCTGACCTGCAACATAAAGATTTTCATGTTACAACGCGATTGTTGAGGTTTTATCAGCTACATTTATCTATAATTTTCTTGCAATATCAACAATTGTAGAGTGACTGCGACTACTAATTAAAATTTTGTGTTAGTTCAAAGCTCCATCAATATTTTGAAAACAGTAATGATATATGAACACTCGCTTTTTGTACACTCGAGCAACACTTGATTAATCATATACAAAAATATGGTTAATTCAGTTGAGTAAATAATTAATTCAAATCAGAGTCAATAATGTGGTTAATTCAACCACATAATTAACCATAATTTTCAACGTGGCCTAAATTAACCATCTACTCATCTGAATTAACCATATTTTTACGTGCAATTAACTAGAAGTTTACGGAACAATGGGTCTCCATGGAACATTTGTTTTGAAAATTAAATAAGATAAAAAAAAGTTTCTATTAATCATGGTTAGGAATTTGTTTGATTGCAGTCAGGATGTTGCAAACCTCCAACAATTTGTGGATACAATTATGTGAGTCCCATAACATGGACAAACCCTGTGAATCCAATGGCTGATTCAGATTGCTACTTGTGGAACAATGATCAAAACCAACTATGCTACAATTGTAATGCTTGTAAGGCTGGTCTACTTGGAAACCTAAGAAAAGAATGGAGGAAAGCAAATATTGTTCTCATTGTTGCTGTAGTTGTACTTATATGGGTTTATGTCATTGCTTGTAGTGCCTTTAAGAATGCCCAAACTGAAGACCTCTTTAACCGTTACAAACAGGGTTGGGTTTGACATCTCTCATCAAATCTAATCATTTCCACAACTGTTTGAACTTTGCAGCTGCAGTAGGATCCAAATCCTACGTATATCCTTATTTCTCTCTTAGAACATTTTCAACTTTTTTACGCTGAGTCTTTTAATTATTAGCTCTCTATTTATATGCATTGTAAGTAAGTTCTCATCTGATGTACACGTGAAGTTTTTCGTGTATGGATCATCTGCAGCTGCTGCAGTATAACAATATATAGAGTTGTCGGGTCTAGAGAAATAAATTTTCTCTATTTAAATCCGAAAACTCTACATATTGTAACACGGTACAAGAACGACAAAAGATCTAATTGTTTGGTTGATCCTGCGGTAAAGTACTCCATTCTCATGTCTCCAAGGCCTATGAAAGAGAAGCTACATTCTCAAGCTTCTTGTAACTGCATGGTGGCGGTGGATATGAGTTCTTCTAGAAACCTTTAATACTCTCTCCAGTCCTAAATATAAGAAAAAGTATGGTCCAAGCATATGATTAAAGTGATTCTATATTGTAAAGATGTGATCATATGAGTGTTTTTATATTTTAATACTATCAACTATCTAGATATCCATGATTAGAAACAATTATTAATGCAACAATGATATTTGTACACTTATTATTTATCTACACTCATTCAACACCTCATTGATCTTAATATCTTTCTTCTTATCACATCCAGAGTTGACCATGAGACTATGCTGGCAGACCAACAACATAGCGCCAAAAACTTTTTTTTTTCTTTTTTTTTTAATTGTATTATAGGACACCAAAAAAAATATTAAGAAAGAAAGGTTGAGTTTGCACTATAAAACTCAAAAAA
>JBBPBP010009779.1:2141943-2163493 GCA_037974735.1 Cicer chorassanicum
TTTTTATATTTTGGTCCTCGTAATTTTTTTTTGTTTACATCTTGTAATATCAAAAAAACGATATTATTTTTGGTCTTTAACGTTAAGTGGACGTTATAAAAACGTTAATTGACAAATAAAAATAGTTTTTGGTCTCTGTAAATATAACACTTTTCAGTTTTAGTCCCTGAAAAATATTTTTTTGAATTTCATCATGCAATATTCAAAAATCTCCTTAAATATAAAATAACATATAAATTGATCTTTATTTATAATAAACTTATACCAAGTAATATTTAAAATATTTTCAGTTCAATAATTTAAAATTTATTAATCTTCTATTTTATTTATTTATTATTATTAAATTAATTTTCATTTTCTGTCTTATCTAATTGACTTGTTTGGCCTATTGCTTAGCAAAATATGCTTTATGTAATATGTAATAATGAAATGGCGTGGATAACAAATATACCACATTGCCTACATCTGATCAACTTGATTGATTTAAATCATATTATTACAAATAGACAATGAAAGGTACTCTTTTTTTACTTTATGGATCTTTTTTCCGGAGGTTTTGATTATAGAGATTTTAATGAGGCTCTTTCTTTTCAAAAAAAAAATAATAATTGTTTTACTCAATAAAAAATGACATCTTTTACGAGTAAACATAGAGTGAATTCTTGTCTTAATCTAATGAAAAATGTGTTAAAGAGAAGCCAAAGAGATAAAAAAAATGAAAAATGAGAAATATGATAGCATTTGTTGATGAGATGGAAAAAGAGGTGTGAAAAGTGAAAATTGAAGAGAGAGTGAGAATGAAAGAGGCATGCTTGAATGAAAATTGGAGGACAAGCCATCAACTATGTCGTAACGACCTAAGTTAAGGCTTTTGTTGATTATACAATATTATGTTTTTATATTAGGCCTAACTCATCTATACAAAAGCTTAACTCAATCCATACAAAACTAATTTGAAAGGTGACGGACACCTCCTATTTATAAACACTTTTTCATATCATATTTCATCCAACGTGAGACGGACTTCTCAACAGTAATTATTGAATTTCAAAATAAACACAAAATGGAGAAATAGTTTAGTTCCAGCAGAATCCTAATCTAAATTTAATCAAATCTGATTATAAGGAAACATCAAAGATATAAAGTGGAACATGAAATAAGTTAAGATATCCAAATGGGAATGCTATATCATTCTAAATCAAGATCATCAAAAATTCTTTGATTGTATATTATTTACATATCCAAAGGAAAACAATCTTTGAAGCTAAGCTTGTCCTCTACTTAATTAGCTCATAACATATAAAATTGAAACCAAATATATGAAAATGGAAGTACCTTTATTGTTTACTTGAAACTACAAATGAATGATTTTGGTATGAACATCTCTTCCATAGAGAGCAAACTATGATTCAACTCAGCAATCAAATAATTTTGTACCCTCCTGATCCTAGGTAGAATCTCAATTTTCACAAAAGAAATTACCAGTGTTCAATGTCAACCAACAAAATCTGACATAGTCTTATACAACAGATAGAAGAACAGACTCTACAAAAGAGGTAGAGCCATTATTAGGTGCACCCTTTATCTTGAGAATAGAAGTAACCAAATTATAAATCTCAACATTCTCAAATGAAGGTATCTTCCTTCCTCTTGCAAATTGAGGACCATGACCAATGAAAATGCTCCTCATGGAGAAAAAAGAATTGTCATAACCATGCGATCCGCCGCATTCTTGTCGTTTCGTTTTCTTTTGCTCAACCTTAAAACCTTCTTCAATCAAACCAATTATAGGCGGAATCCGGTCACTGGATGCATAATGAAGCCTACTAGGTAAATCCTCCTTAAGATACATCCTCAAATTCTTCCCATTTCCAACTTTCCCCGAACTTAACCCTTCATTCATCTTCGCAACAACATCCGACGGTTCATAACCAGAAGCCGGACGAATCGCAAGTACTGGACTATGCGTAACAACCCAACTTTCCGGTATATCAATCCAAGACACTAAATCATCAAGAAAAATCAATTTTTTATCACAAGTACCAACCATTCCATGATCACCTACCATAATAATACTAACATCCTCAAAAAACCCTCTTTGTTCCAAACCACTAATTAACCTACCTATCATCTTATCAATCCTAGAAACAGCTTGAGTAATCTCAGGATCATCAGCACCAAACTTATGACCCTGATGATCAGGGTCCTCAAAATAAAGTGTCATAAAATCAGGAATATCATCACTAGGCAAATCAAAATAACTCAAAACAGAATCAACCCTTTTCTCAAAAGGAACAGAACCATTATAATGCAAACAATAATTCAACGGACAAGACCAAGAACCTTTTTTTACCTCAGAACCAGGCCAAAAATAAGTAGAAGCTTTCAACCCATTTTTCACAACAGTTTCCCATAAAGGTTCACCTAACCACCATTTGGGATCATGGCTTCCCATGTAAAATTGTTCACCAGAAATTGGATCCAAAAAATGGTTATTGATTATTCCATGATAAGCAGGGTAGAGTCCAGTAACAATTGAGTAATGATTAGGGAAAGTTAAGGATGGAAAAACAGGAATCAAACCTGTTTCAGCTTCTGTTCCATTTTTAATCAAACGGGTTATACTTGGAGTGAAGGTTTTGAATTGGTATCCAAATCGAAACCCATCTGAGGAAATTAACAGTACTACTGGGTGTTTGAGTTTTTTGAGAGGACGAGCTATGGTGGTTAAAGGAAAAGAAGAAGAAGAAGAATTGTTGTGAGTGGTTGTTGTTGGTGATGAAGATGAAGATGAAGAGAAGAAGAGAAAGACAAAGGCAAAAGCTGTGGAGAGTGAAATGGAGGTGATGATTATGAGAAAGATGAAGAGGGTTTTGTGGGAAGAAGGAGAAAGGGTAGAAGATGAAGAAGTTTCGGTGTTGAAAGAGAGAAGAGCTAGTGAATCGTGTTCTTCTTCTTGATCTTGTGTTGGTATTGGTGTTGGTTTTGTTGAAGTTAATGTTGAAAAGGGATCAGAACCCATGTTAAGGAATGAGTAGTTTGTCTTGTTTTGGTGTGTTTAATGTTGTTGCTGGTTCTTGTTTTTACGAGGTTGTGGTTATGGAACATGGGTTCTGATTTTTTGAATGGAAGAGAGAGAGAGAGAGAGAGAGAGAGAGAAGGTTGAGTGAGATCAAAGGATTTGAGATGATGGGTTGGAGGGAGATAGGTGTCATCAATTCTTAATGGTTGGTGGATTGGATGGTGGACTCTTTTGGAAGATGACGGAGGGACTAAGGAAGAACCATTTTTTTCTTTCTTTTTACAAAAAGCAAGAATTATGTTTGACTTTGACTATATAAGAAATAAATTTACCAAATTTATCTTCATGTTATAAGAATTGTATTTTTAATATTTTATCTATAGTTCTTTCTTTAAAAACATGAATCAAAGATCTCAGGGAGATTGACCATGGTGAATCTTTAGGGAAGTTAGTTTTTCTATCAATCATGATGAATCTGGTGTTTATTGTGTTTATTGGGAGGAGCTGCTTGGAAAAGACACTTTGATGTTAAAGTTGGTAGAAGCACAATATAGTGAAATGAATAGGAAAGTGCGAGATATTTTGATTAGTACAAATCATACTCTTTATATAAAAAGTTAGTTTTATGAGAAAGTGAATGTTCATCTGTCCTTTTATTTTTGTTTTCTCACCTTTAAATATACTGTCAAAAGTTAAGATTCGGTAGTTTATTTTACATTATTATAAACTAAAATTCATTAAAAAAACTAAAAAAAATTAGGGATTGCATGAGTATTCATCTTATGACAACTATATCAATATTAAAATTTATCGTGAATTTGTGAAACCATAAATTTTAGAGTTAGTTAATCATATGTTCTCATTGTGACAAAATATATCTTTTCACATTAACCAAGTCATCATAAGTTAAATTTGAAAAGTTATACAGACATTGACATAGTCGGACTCGATTACTTTCACATTGTATGAGTTCGGTCTTATACACCAAAATATTTGGTACCAAAGACAAATAAGTAATAACTATCCTAAACTCAGGATAGCATTACACACCTTGACGGATTGAGAAATTATTTGACTTAGTAGACACAATATTCGTATTCATATTGATATAATAGAGCATTGGAAAATGGATAGAAATAAAGTGAGTAACATAATCCCCCAACAAAAAACACTCTATGGGTTATGTAGGACTCTTCCGGCTAGCAGAACAGCATTCATGACAACACTGATGACTTGAATAACATCATCCACTCGACATGTGTTTCCCTCGAAGGTAGGACCTCCTCTGTTGTTGAAATTGTTCATACAGTTTAGGAATGTTTGGGTGCACTCTTGGCTATAGTAGTCATCTGCATAACATTAACATCATAATTTATTTTCTGGTAATTAATTGAATTAATTACTATAAAGGAGAAGAGAACTCACAGTTTTTGGCTTGCACACAAAAGTCATGATTCATGCAACAAGCATCAAGGCCATCACATGGTCTCTCTCCAGGGCACCCACTGTATAGCATCCCACAGTACTTGCCATATCTCAATAATATTGGAGGCGTTGTCATTCCTAAACTATACATAATTTAATCGGTAAATTTTAATCTATCCAAGATATTTCATATACAAGTAAATCAGATTGAACTCATATTACATTACCTGAGCAGAAACTTGACTCACATTCTCTGCTGCACTCGTTACTCTGCAGATGAAGTTGTTAAGCAACGGAGAAAAAAGAGAAGAAATAAAGTGTTTGAAATGAAAATGTGGATATATAGATAGAAAAAGCAGGAAGAGAAAGAAGAAGCGAACCAAAGAGACAGCGAATCCGGTAGTTTCAACTCCTATGTTGAGGGAAGAGACTTGAATAGATAATAATGATGTGAGGAAAAAGAAAATGATGAAAACATGTTTGATTAACTTCTTTGGAACCATTTTTGCAGAAAGGAACGAAGGAGTGAAGGAAATGGCAAAAGTCAGAAAGACTATTAAGTTTAATAACACTAATAACAACTAAACAGTACCTTCAAGTTCTCTCCCTCAACTCTTAAATAAATACACTTGGAAGCGGTTGAAACTATTGAACCTATTGACTTTAGAAAATAACATACATGATATAAAGTCAAAAGGATCATCCTTGCGTAAATCGCGTATCCTCTACGCGCGTAACTATAGAGACTAATCTCTCAAGTCAGATAGGACTACAATGGATGACAAAACTCTCCCTAAGAGTTTTAATGTTTTATTTCTAAGATTGAATTCAAACTCAAAACCTCTAATTAAGCTGAAAGAGACCCGAACCATCTTATTTAAACGCTCTTGAGTGGCTTTATCTTTATTAGTATTAGTGATTGCTCAACAATACTCATTTCGTTCTACGGTAAGTGATCTATTTTCAAACATTATCTTAGAATGAATTATCATTTAACGGTTTTAATGTAATATTAATTTTTTTTTCCTTTTCAATTGTACTATGTACAAATAATACAACATAAATCAGTCTAATTCCCTATCTTTTAATATTTTGCTTTAAAAATAACGGTGAATTATACGGAATAAGAGTAATTTAGAATGAAAGAAGCAAATTACATATTTCGCTATGTATTTATGATAAAAGTTAATAAAAATAAGGCTTAATTGCAGTTTTAGTCCCCCTATTTATACTGATTCATGAAATTGGTCCCCCTATTTTAAAAGTCGACAGTTTTGGTCCCGCTCTGTGATTTTTTTAGCTAAAAAATGATGACGTGAGATGTTATAAATAACATGACATATAATACGATGATGTAGAGTGATTAACACTCATTAAATTGAAATAAAACGTCATAAAAACTTAACTTTCAACTTCGAATTTTTTTCCGTATTTTTAATTTGATTAATGACATATGAATAATTATTGAATCTAGGTGGTTCTATATCATAGAATTGTATGACATGTCATTTAAAATATATCAAATCGTCATTTTTTAGTTTAAAAATATGAGGGAGGGACCAAAATTGTCGACTTTTAAAATAGGGGACTAATTTCGTGAATCAGTATAAATGGGGGACTAAAACTGCAATTAAGTCTAAAAATAAATAATTCGAGAAAAAAATATAGTGAATTAAAATAAGATGTGTTTACCCCATAATAAAAGAAGCTCCTATCGAGTTTGATGAATTCAAATGAAAAAATCAATAAGAGATATAAAGTCGACTTAAAAGTTGATGGGGTAGTAACATATAGTAACAAACGTATTAAAATTTGCATTAAAAAGATATAAAAAAAAAACGTCAGCTATGAATTTCATTTACAAAGAAATAGACTAGGCTAAAAAGACGATACAAAGTGTGTCTTCAATGGGTTAGACTAGGCTTACCTTGGAAACTAATTCAACTTCTTTCATTTGTTTGCATTTTGCAGGGCTATTAATTAACTCTATGTAGCGTTATATTCCTAAATTTAAAGTTGATTATGAACCTCAAGGCAACAGAGAGAATGAAAAGGATGCACAAAATTTGATGAGTTAAAATGAGATTAATAGCTGCTATTAACGTGAAGTGACAATAAAAATGCTGTTCAAATTACACGTGCACAATCACTAGAATCACATACTACAACTGCACTATCTCTGCTTATTTGACTAGCTAACTCAGGCTGGACCTTGAGATATTCTCTCCTCACAAATGATGCAGCTTCAGTAGCAAGGCGTTCTTCCACAAGTGCAATACAGCATCCTCTAAACCCAGCACCACTGAAACGTGCTCCCAATACACCAGGAGCCCTCAAAAGGATCTCATACAGTTGAATCAATGGTTCAGAACCTTGGTAGACACATCATTTCACATTATCATCAATATTTACTCGTAGACATCAAATTATCAGAGGTCAAAATGTGCAAGTAAGTTTATGTCTTGTAAACATAAGGAAATATTACTTTTAAAGCTCATATACACCAAAATCAAAATGAAACCAAATTAAACACTTGTCATCTGAAATTTGGTTTAGTTAAAAGAAAGGAACTTATGCTGTAAAGCTTCCACAGATTCCATATGAATTTGATAAATTCAAATATTTTAATTATTTAAGCTTAAACTAGAAGAAATTGATACTGGATGTAGATTTTTGCATTTTTATTTCTGCCAACTCAAAGGCGCTGGTTAAGAACTAAACCTCGAATCTATAATAGCAATGCTTTTATGCACAACCATCAGTAAACTCCCAACCTGAATAACTTGCAGTAATTGAAGAGTTTTTAACAAGATGAATCTGACTTATGAAGCAATTAAAATTTGTTCAACATGACTATTATCCGCTATACCACATTCAGATTGGAATTTCAGAATATTTCAATAAAGAACTTTGGGATTAAGGTTATACCACATTCATAATTTTGAATGGAACTCCGACCAGAAGCAGCAATGAGAATTCCAAAATCTTCTAAATTTCCCATTTCCCAAGCCTCAATTCCTTGGTTAAACATAAATGAATTACATTAAATCACATGAGCTGAGTAGAATACAAACTCACCTATGAAGCTGAAATTTATTGCAGCAATAAGACGGATTGTACCTTTCACAACACGCATATTCTCTGAAAAATAATGATCCGCTCTTTTGGCTAGATCGGGTTTTAATTTGCACTGCACAAAAAAAATGTAGAACTACTTGATTATGCTAAAATTATAAATGGAATTAAGTTATAAGAATGTGACACGTATGAAGAAAACATAAAACAGTAGTAAAAAACCTAGAACAAGTAATACATAACACATTAAATTAACTAACATGGAAGGAAACTTTGGCGGGACAACAGTCTATTATAAAAAATGTCGATGTAACAATTTATTGGCAAATCCCAAGTGCCATTAAAATTTTGGCATATGGAATCTGCCATTTTTACCTTGGAGAGCATTAACATGAATGCAGGGAACTCTAATTCAGTATGAATTGCAAATATCAAATCATCACATTTTCTACAGATCCAACGATAACTACATAAAAACAAAGATAAATTCAATGATAATAGGCCCTATGATTTCACTTTCAGAAAACCATATATGTTAATTAACCCTTCGAAAATATTTTTCTCAATTTCACCCAATATCTACTGTGAGGAGCTTAAGAAGAGTAATTATTTTTTATATGGAAAATGGTTTACGTGTCAAGAGTTCAGAATACCACAAGAGCTCTTTTTTTTATGAAAATGATATGTGCCAATTCAATTTTTTCAATTAGTTTATGCATCTTATTTCCAATGACATTGAAGGTTTTCCGGAACTTCTGTATCTCTGCATAACATCACATGAGTGATGAGTTTTGATATCATAGTGCATAAAAAAGAGAACTACTGAAGTTTGCTCTCTACTTTTCTGAACTTACACAATAAAATTGTTTTCTTATAAAAAGAAGTTACTTTTATTCCGCTAGAACTCTGAGTTCATGTCTGTTCAATTAAGCTTGTATACATCAACATCAACGAAGACATCAATTGCATTATACCATACAAATTAACCATAATCGGGTAAATTCTTATTTGACCAGATTCAGCGTGTAAATGCTTTTTACCTTGTGAGCCTCATAAACTTCTGGTGCAACTGCTTGGTGGAAAATGCAGAGAATAATTTAGAATAGTTAGCGTTTTGATAAAAGAGATAATGATTTAGTTCAAAAGTGAGGAGTCAAAATAGTGACCATTTGATAGGATGGGCTCCCCTTCATAATCTCCAGATGCTCTGCAGAATGAATAAAAAATAACATAAACTCTTGAACATTGATTATTACACCAAATTCTCTTGGAAAGAAATTAAAAGTAAGCGCTAGGGTGTATGTGCTTTTGGTATTTTTCTTTTGATGCACAAGTTTCAAATTGAAAGTGTTTTCTACAGTTTTCACAAATCTGAATTTTGGTTCTTACAATAGGTTTTAGGATATTTAATCTCAAAACATAACTTCTTTGGAAGTAAATTATAACCTTTCGGACTTATAAAGTTTAATATTGACAGATTATGACGGCAACAGTTCTTAAGAGGCTAAACTTCAGAAATATCCACTATTTTGCATGCAATATGTGTAAAGGAAACTCAAGTCATAGTTAAAAAAATATGAATGAACACAGTAATATATTTATGAAAGAAGTAAAAATAGATAAGCTTACTCGAGAAGAATTTGTGCAGCCTCTTTACATTCTGTCACTCGCCTATTATATCCAGGGTTGTTAGTCAAAGCTTGCCTCAGCCCAGAAAGAGCCAGCAACATTTTGGTTGCTTTCGGTTTTTCACTCTCTTTGTACTCTTGCACCTTTTGCCGCTGAATAAGCTTATATTCTTTCGTCTGCATATGCCAAACTACGACATGAAACAGAGGAGTGACAATGATAACATTGTTTTGTAGTTATTAAAATGCATTTATTTTCTTATACATGAAAACAGTTTATACACCAGATATTCCAAACCAAAGAAAGTGATCCAACCAAAGAAGCCAACTATGTAAGAACTCGAAAGAAGAGAAGAATCAAGCTCATAATGCAGACTATTAAGTAATTATAAGCTATGAAATATGAACATCAGATTTATTTTAAGGAAGTCAAAAGGTGGCTAATGTTATGAATAGAACATTAAATAGTGGATTTTTTGTTTTTATTTAATTATTTTGCTTACAAGAAATTTGTTATTTATACCGTAATAGATATCTAACACATCCTTGTCCCAAAGCGCAAACAAAATACTTTTGAATTTTCATGATAATTAATCAACCACTTACTAAAAAGAGTGAGAAAAAAAAAACGTCAGTGAGCATAAGTTTGTGAAACAATCTTTAAATTTATGATACAAATACTTACACTACAAGTTAGTAACAATTTTAAGTTTTACAGTTGATAATTTCAGTTTCCCTATCCCTATCCCTAGCGTTTGGTGAATTCACTAATCTCCCAGAAAATTAAAGACTTTGGCGTTGTGGAACATAGAGGAATGTACATAAATTATTGCCTCTGTGGATTCAGATGAATGATATTCTGTGCAATTTATTTCTAGAGGGGTAGAGATATAGGCAAATCTGGTTCAAAATGACCTTCCCATCCAAATTCTTCTCAAACACATGCTCCATCAGTACAGCCTTCTATAAAGGTGAAAAAGACAAAAAGGAACATGCGTAGAAGAAAAATACTACAGATACAATAGGAAGGTTGGGAAACAAATGGTACATGAACAACATGATGCCAGACATCAACTCTGTAATGCAACTGATGGATATATGCTGTAAACAATAAAAGTACGATTAGAACTTGCAACAAGAATACACTAATACAGATATTACCTTGCAATTCATGCACATCAAACAACCATGGCTTGAAAGTAATATAGCTGATTGGTCCATTATTCCATTTTTCAGACCCAAATATTCATTTTCAATCAACCTATAATGAGAAATGTAACACTTAGAGGGATGATATTACAAGACAATTAAAAAATACCTCTGTAGCTTATCTGTAACCTCTGCAATGACTGAAATGATGGAGGCAACATTAATTTCAAACTTTGATGGTAACACTTTAGAAGCATTTTTTACTATACAGCATAATATGTCAAACTAGCTGGCATACAAAGGTCTAACAAAACTGTAATAAGCGGAGGTCTGAAAATCATATTGCCCTTTCTAGCAACTAAATACCAAGGTAGTTAAAGGGAAAAGGTATTTGAGGGTTTTCATGCCTTTTTTCTAAAGAAAAGACATAAATACTGACTTCAAAAGGTATTCAAGCTATGGGATTTTTTGTATTGGTTTTTCATGAGTTGACGTCTCTGGCATGACATTCATAATAAAAATAAATTGGGATGACGACATTGATTCATACATGCACCCATGGGTAAAGAAGAATGCATTGTAATGTCTCCCAATATTTGATAACCCTTACCTGTCATATTCAATATTTTCAGTAGGAGATATTGCTAAATCATTTGCATGTTCCAAAGCTAAGAGGTAAGCTACTCCAACCTGTCAAAAATTAAAGTTGAAGTCCCCATTATAAAATCAGAGAGACATGAGAGCAATGGTGGATATATCAGGGTATATTCAGAAAGAAACCCAAAATGAGCTAAACTAGCTCGATCCAAGTTCTGATGAACTCCATTTCAATTATCATTACAAGGGCCTTTGGTCCAGACTTTTCATAATGTAAAGGATCAAAACAAAGAGACAATAGGGAGGGAGAATTGTTACTTACTGCAGCAGAAGAGCTTAAGCCAGAACTGTCCAGACCTTCAGAACCACGTATGTATCCAATGATACCCTGTAAACATTGTGACAAGTAGGGCTAGGTATATATTTCAAAGCAATGGAAATTACTTGTATGCAATGATCTTCATTACAAGAGAGCAAAAACAAATTACAACTAGTTTCTTATTTTCTGGCCACAAGGTTTGAGAAAAGGTATTTAAAGTTACACCTACACTACACCTGTCTAATATTACTCAAGAACAACCAATGCTAGGCAGGATCAAGGTGACAGATAAGTTCATGTTTATTTTAGTACACTAGCGTCCAGACGAACAATATGTTCCCGAGTTCATCTGTCCCCTTTTTTATTGTGTTAATTTGTGTATTTTTTGTTGTTTTTTGCATAATTTTGATTACAACTTATAAGTTAATTGTGCATTTTATATGTTTCATTTGTCAGTTAAACAATTTTATTTTTAAATGTTATTTGGTTGATTGGAAAAGAACAGAATGAATGAGAGGCTAAAAGTAGTTAATTACTCATTTCTTTTGGTAACCATAGGAAGCATAGAAAAATTGGCATTGAAAATGTCGGTTATTGTAATTGTTTTTGTTGAAAAATAACCATCTCAAACTAAGGGCAAAATTGGAATGAAAATAGGCTACAACAAAATAGGGTATCATCTTTATATATGTTATATTATAGATATAAAATGTGCTGAAAAGAGTCTCATACGAGACTCACATAGGATCTAATGAAAAATAATTTAACCATTATATAAAATTTCCTTTACCCGACCTAATCAATGCTCAGCATTTAAAAAAAAAATTCTCCTTTTGTTCTTCTTAGACACTTATGTTGATTTCTGAGTGTCTTTTTTAGTGCATTTGCTTATGCATGATTGCATGGAAAAATAAACCAGCCTCTTGACTCAAGTTCTTTCTGATTACTGCAAATCATGGTAATGCTTTGGTCATTTCAAGCTATAATTACTTCTTATATCTAGTTCAGCTGAACCGTTTTTTTGGTATTGTGGTATATTTGTGTGTCATCCTTTCCAGAATAAATAAGTAGTAAGGATCATATCATACTAGCATATGCAAAGTTTCATAGCTGAATTGATTTTTAACACTAAGAGAGAGGGGATATTTAAGATTAGTGAAAGTAAAAAAAAGTATTGAAAAGAGATGTGGTTTGATTTATCGGTTGACTTGTGTCACAAAATCAAACATGGAAGTTGACAACAAACTATTGGTCCTCAGGTCCATCCCAAGACAATACCATAATATAGAATGGGTAGGTCTTTTTCCCACAAATATACAGAACATGGAGCTTAGGGGTAACCAGGTATCAAGTATGCCTTTTATAAAAAAAATTCTATGGTCCGAGTAAACTACACTGTAGAGCCAAGATATTCAATTGAAAATACTCTAATAAAAGATAAGTACAGCTTAAACTATCATTGAAAGCAGCTATCTATGTATAACGCAAGCTTAGCATGGGAGGTAAACACTAAACAGAAAGGTAAATCATCATGGTGTTGTCTCATACCTTTGAAATATTGTGCCCCCTACTCTGTAGTGCAAATACGGCTCCTCTAGCATAACGCCCCCAATTACATTGTTCCTGTAGCTCGGAAGAATTCTCTGCCGAGTTATCATGTTTTGTCTTAGTAGTTTGCCCTGGCAGCTGAATCTCACCAACTCTATCAAATACCAACCACTTCACTCAACATTGGGAAAATTATAGTGTTATTTAGGAAGACCAAAATTATGCAATGAAAAATGAAGTAGCCCGTTATCAGAGTGGTAGGTAAAATGTCAACAAGCTAGTAGCTCCATTGGCAGTTTGGTACTAAGTCTTAAAATATTTGGGTGTCATGATTACATAAGAGCCTTGATTTTCACCGGCAGTGTGGGATCTTCTCCGAGACATATTTTACGGCTTTTTTTTATATAAATTTGAGTTATAATTTAGTCAACAAAACTATCTAATTTATATTATAATCAAATAAATCAATTTTAGTTAACCCAATTATAACTCAAATGTTTATTATAAAAAAACCAGAAAATAGTTTATAAAAATAATTACAACTATAATTATTATAATTAGAAAATAAACTAAAATTTTCAATTTAAATTTCAATTATATGAGTTGTTAATTTTATCTAGGGATATAAAAATCAAACAAAATAATCCCAAAAATTTAATCAAAACTAATGTAAATTTTTTTATATGTTTGAGTCCAAACCAATAAATCTGACATTTATTAATTTGAGATATAGCTTCACGTAATTTTAAAATAGATCATTTTATACTCAACTCAAATCATTATTTTTTGTCAATACTAT
The DNA here is from genome assembly GCA_037974735.1 of Cicer chorassanicum. NCBI lineage: Eukaryota > Viridiplantae > Streptophyta > Magnoliopsida > Fabales > Fabaceae > Cicer > Cicer chorassanicum. The sequence goes on from JBBPBP010009779.1 coordinate 2,155,506, forward strand.
CTCAATATTGATATCTTAAACAATGTGTTGTGTTTATATATATATATATATATTGTTTTTGTCCTTATAGTTAAAAAGTTGTATTAATAGTGTAACAATTTAGATTTAATTTGTATGCATCGACTCTCAATTAATCATAATCGTCAAATTAATAAAACAGTTTGACTTTTATTAAACTTCGTCATAATTACTTTTAAAGTAACATTTATAAATGTTTGCAATGTGCTGACGATATAAAAAAATTTACACCAACAAAATATAACAATTAAACTCTAAAAAAGTTAGTGTTTAAAAATAAATTAGATTTTTAAAATCTAATGTAAACTAAAATTTCATCTATTATCTTTCTCTAATAAACGTTAAGAGTTTGATCGTCGATATATTTTTATTAATTTAAAACTTTAAATTTGTATAGACTTTACAAAATTCTATTTTTTATTTATCTATTAAAATTTTAAAAATTTAATTACTTCAATATTTCAGTGGAAGCTCTTGTACTGTTTACCGGGTGATCTATCTCCCACCCCTACCCAACTACTTGCACCTCCTATGTAAGCCCCTCCTACCCTTCCTCCAAAAAAATTGGCCATAGGAATCAGATACCAGTTACTTCTCATAGAACCCATCATCCAGCCACACACAGATATATAATAACATTATGTGAATTTTCACTTCATTGGTCAATTAGTAAGTGTTAATAATTACTTTCATCTTCCCTGACTATAATTCAGCATATCTTGTAATGCTAATGATTTTCCCATAGGTGACACACCTTCACATTAGTACATGTGCATCTGAATTACTTTCATTCGCCCAAGATAAGATTGAGAAATGTTAACATCTTTTCTCACACGCTATTTTAAATATACTCTTTATTATTGTATGAAATTAACGAGGATCCCACCGAATAAGGGGTGGGTTGTGCTAAATAAGAAGTGGGATCCATGTGGTTTAGTGGTACCCCATAAACAACGCCCAATAAAAATGTATTTAAAAATGTGTTGCTGGAACTCCTGCATGTTTTTATGAGCAACGGAAGAAAACTTTTGAAATTTAATAAAAAAAACACATTCAGTAACAGCCAGCCTTATTATGGTCACTAACCACATACCTGAACTTAACTTCTCCTTGAAACTGTCCTGACTGAATTACAATCTACAAAAATAGCCTCACGGATCATTCATCAAACAGGCAAAGGCAGCATGAAATAAGTGTGTGTGTGTGTGTGTGTGTGTGAGAGAGAGAGAGAGAGAGAGACAATGGCCAATCTAAACAGCACTGGTAGTGTTTAATGATATGCTTAGCTGCTAATTGAAAGAAACAAAAGCAATTTCCAGATGTTTTTAAAGATAAATAATTGGGAACATGATCGAATTTTACCTGATCAGTTTTAGAAGGAGTAAACCCCAGAAGGATTCCCTTATCTATAGTCATAGCTAAAACAGTCCCACCCTGCAGACACCAAAGTGCAAGAGAACTTAAGTCAAATTTAAAGTGAAACCTTTGAGAATTTAGGCTAATAAATGAACATTAGAAATTTATTTTCCTAGTCCCAGTGCTCTATACTACCTAACGCTTAATCAAAAGTTTCCGTACAAAACATTCTCAAAGTCAATCACTGAGTTTCATTAGCAATAACAAAACAGAGAGATGTATAAAATTACCTGATGATCAATATGTGCCCCCAAAGGACAAATTCGATAGGGCGATACTACAACTCGAACTTCCTCTTTCTTCACCTTTGCCATTTCAGAAACTTTCTCTCTCATTTCATTTAGCTGCAGATTACAAATTTACATACAGATCTTAATCACCGAGTATCAAAGAATATTGAATCAATGAGAAAAATTAGATTTGATCAATCAAAAGGAAATGTTTCATCCACTCCAACTTTAGTTCAAGTTCTCTTGTATTTTTCAGTAATTTCCGCTTCCATTGAAATATTATATCCTCAATTTACAAATTTCTTCAAAAACTAGAACAACCAGTGAAGCCACGTTATAGGTTATAAAAGTTGACAGTAAAAATTATGAATCATGCTGAACATAATTCAAGATCAATGAATTAATATCAGTCACCAGAGACTCCTAAATTACTCAAACATCGATCAATGAATCTCATTATTCAATAAAATAATACAATCCAAAACCCTATAAATTTACCTTTCCTACCATCACAGATTCACAATACAAAGGTGTTACCAATAGGTTACCGATCCATATGGAACTAATAAAGTTAGGTGAATAAAAAAATACGCGTGAAAATATCAATTTCCAACTAAATAGGTCAATGCAAGAAGATCGATAAAAAAAAAATACAGAGTCGTCTTAAGTGTTAGCTAACAAACAGTTTCAGAGCGTAAAAAACAGCAATACATTGAATCAAATCGAAACAATGCGCAAAAATGACGAGTGATGAAGCAATGAAAAAAAAATCGAAGAGGAATTAAGCGAAGAGATCTATACCTCTGTTTGAGAAGGCCAAGAAAGCCTTGCCATCTCCGGGAACGAAGTCGTGAGGATTTAGAAACGGAGAGAAGAAATGAGATCGGAAAACTCACAATAGAAGAAGCGTGGGATGAACTATGCATGCACGTGACATGAAGATGATGATTGTATCACATTAAAAAACGTGAACGAGATCAGCATTTGGTGAATGGTTGGTGAAGCGCCAAAATCTGTTGCAATTGCAATACATTCACTTTTTAATCTTGTCTTAACCATAGTTTCTTAGAGTAGTGTTGGATTTAAGTAAAGTATTCATCAATAATTAGTTCATTACTAGTTAAAACATTACTTTTTCTTACTTGCAAGACTCTATTCACTGGCTAACAAAAATAAATTAAAAAAAGTTAATCATTAAGTAAAAAATGAATCATTCAAAAAAATTCATATTGAAATTCTAACTAAAATAATTTTTAATCAAATTTTATTTATTTTTTATCAAACTCACTTTTTTAATAACAATAGAGTTAAAAGTATATATATTTATTGATTCATCAATCATAATTAATACATCGATTTTATTAATTAATGTTTAATATTTTTGTTAGATATTAACTTTGAATCCACTCTAAGAAATAATCATTTGAGCTCCAATCACGTTAGAGTGGTTCATTTAGCTAGTTTTTGACGTCACTTCACTTGGATTTGAATCCAGTGCATTCACAACTACACGCATTTGTATAGTCAACATTTTGGAAATGGTTCAAAAATAAGATTGGATGGTTCAAAAAGAAGACTCAGAATTTTCGATTTAAAAAAAAAAAATATATCCTCTATTTCTAAACTGTCCAAGTTGAACGGTACTCCGTACTTGATGGGCTCTGAGTGCGAACGGCGCATATTTGTGATTGCACGGATCCAAATTCCTCTTCGCTTCTCACAGCAATCACATCACACGTCGTTTTTGTTTTTGTTTTTGGTGAATAATCTAATCACGTCTCTCTGTCGTTGAAAACTGTATATTGCTGTAATCTATTTTCACGAAAAATATCTTTTCAGATTTTTATAAAATATTAAAAAATATAATAATTAAAAATAAATAGATAATTTATTTTAATAAATTATTTTTAATTATTGATAATTTTTATTATCAATATAAAGTATAATAATATTTTAATAAATGTGTATATATAATAATTATTAAAGTGATATAGAAATAAATTAATTGAAGTTATATTAAAAATTTAAAATGACATTAATTTTAAAATAATTCTTTTAAATAATATTCATTGTGAGGCGAAAGTGATAGGTATCCACCAATCAAATGACACGTATGTTTTTTTGTCTTTTTTTTTTCGTCAATTACTTTTGTGTCATATTTTTTTTTCAGACAATAAAAATGCATTTGTTACATCATAAAATTATTATTTTCTTAAAATAAAATAACCATTTTTAAAAATTTGTACATGTTTATTATAGTTTCTTAGAAAAATGAAATTTGAAAATTATTTAAAATTTTTATAAACAGTTTTTAGTAGATTCTTAAAAAAAATATTTTTTATAAGATAAAAATGGTAATGCATTATCAGTGTATATTAATTTTGTAGTGAAAGTGAATGATTAACATTTATCTTATCATTTTATCTCATAATTATAACTTCAATGTATTAAAAGCTATAAAATCAATTGCTCATGTAGTCAGTGTAAAATTGTTTATACCAACATTGTAGCGTCATGACACTATTTTTTATAATGGCTTATTTTATTAAAAAAATAATAATAATAATTTTCTCTACCACAAACAAACACAAAACAATTTCTCATTTTCTTAAAAATCTCTAAATTATAAAATACTAAAATCATTTTCTATAAATCTATAATAAAAAGATTCTAAACATCATTTTAACAAAAAATATTAATTAAATATTATTTAAAATTTTAAATATAATTTAATTATTCTTTTCTGTTTTTATTTAAAAAATTAATCGATAGTTAATAAAAATAATTTATTTAAATAACTTTTTTTTATAAATGTATTTTTTAATATACCGCATAAAAAGCTTTTAGGACATTAATCTTAAATTGAATGAGTATTGACAAAGCCTCTATTATTATTGTTAGTACGATTATCAATGATGTGATATTATCTATGATATGACGGTGATTCACACTCACAAAATCCTCTATTTTTACTGTTAGGATGATGATGTGATATTATCAATATATGATACGATGGTGATTCACATTTACTCATGCCAGCAAACATGGGAGTACAATGAATAACAAAGAGTTGGATGATGAATTTAGATTTTCTTAATTCAAAACTTTTTCACTTTTTTATATTTAGTTTAATTCTTTTTATACTTTTTCTTTAAATTAAAAGTTTATGTCATAATGTATAAAATTTTATAAAAATTTAAAACTAATTTATATATTATTAAGACTCATATATATTAACAATATTAAATCAGAGTACTTAATGTATAATTTTGATTTATTTCAATAAAATATCAAATTATTTTAAATTTGTATAAAATTTTATAAATTTATACGATATACAAATTGTAAAAACAAAATTTAGAAAAATAAAAATAACCAAAGAGATTTAGGCTGAGATAATGTAACTCCTAGGCCAATTTGCCAAGGCACCCTGACCATTCTATGTCGGTGAGATCAATCGGACAGACTAAATAAAGCCACGTGGCAATTTGTACTTCATCTTTTCAAAAAAAAGATATTGAATCACAAGCCAAATGAAAATCTTGCATAAAGGACCCACATAAGTATGATATTTGCAGCCACCGAATTCCGCGCTAACAGTAACCTCCCACCTCCTTGATTAAGCCCTACCGCCACCATGAACTTACGATTGGCTGCCTTCTCGGGCATGAGGGTTAAAATAATTACATTTAACTTGTAGTTTTTCGGTTTTTGTCAATTCAATAGAATTTATGTTTGACTCACCTCTTTGCTTAAAGTAATAACATTGTTAAACAACATATTTGTATAAAAATTGCATATACCATTATATATATATATATATATATATATATATATTATTTGTTAATATACTGTCACTCATATTTGCATCTCCAACAACATCAAATTCATCAAATAAAAAATGAAAATATGAGTTTATTTGAAAATTTGAGTTATGAATTTGATGAAATTTGCATTATATTGAAGATGATAATTAATTTTATGAGTTTTATTTAAAAATTTTGATAAATTTTTGTAAAAAAATGATAACATTGTTGACATTTTAAGACATAAATGATCAAATTGTTACTTAAATTTTGTTACCTGAAATTAAGATTAAGAACTGCGGGAGCAATTATACCCTCATTTTTGAAATGAAAACATAATTTTTTTGGAAAGAATCTAATCATAAACATATATTTAAAACATAGAGGAAAAGAGAAATTTTATTATTATGTTTAACAAGAGTGTAATCTTGTTCCTACGTATCTCCCGCTGCGATGGAGAAATCAAATCCACGTAATTATTGGATATAAACTACAGATGTGTTTATTGCTTTTAAAGAAAATGTGTTTTATTGTTGATAAAAAAATGTTTTTCGACGAGAAATGTTCGTTTGATTTGAATAATTGTTTCGAAATGTGAGTTTTAAGACTATCAAGTTGTACAACTCATGTCTCAAAAACTCAAGGAGTAAAAAGAATCTAATTTAATCATTTTAAGAATATTTTAATTTACTTTCGATTTTAAAATTGAGTTTTAAAACCAACAAGTGGTACAACTTGTGTCTTAACAACTCAAAGATTAAAAAAGATGTCAAATCTAATTTAATCAAATTTTAAAAATTGATTTTAGATTAATTTATAGAAAAATAAATAAAAATAAATTGAGTTTTAGAACCATCATAATGTAACAATTTATGTCAACACATAATTTGAACCAATATTTTATTTGATTTATTTTTTGGCAAATAAAATTTTATAAAATTTGATGATTTAATAAAATGAAAATACAAGCTGACTGAAAAAAAAAATTGAAGCCTACTATATCTAATGTGCTGCCTATTATGCGCAAAGTGAAAAGAAAAAAAAAAGTTGAAGCTTACTCTGTCGAACTTTATAAATTCCACTATAACGCAATTCTAATTGAAACACGTACATATCTTTCAATATATATATTATGTGATGTGGGTGCTAGAGCTGCTACAATTGCTCAAGAGGGATATGCGGTCTTAGAAGCTAAACCGTGACCTATGAGGAAATAACATAAGTGATCAAAGGACTTAATAGGAAAGATATAAACGCGGGAGCTGATTAAGAAATCAACTTCAAAGGGGATGGATAGGATTTCAGTATCAACGCACCATTTCACGGTCTTATAGGTTGAGTATTTCTTTTTCTTTTTAGATACATCTCTTTCTTACCATTTAACATAAATCTCATCTTTAAACAAATTAAAAAAAGTATCATTTTTAAACGCAAAATTAGAAATTTCAGCAAGTAAACAACAAATGACAAGCTATATTAAAGAGATAGAGAGCAAGACAAACGTGATAGAGGCGGATCTGGCAGCGAAGAAGGCGACGGTGGTGCACAACTGATAGTTGGCGATCTGTTTTTTATTTCTTATTTTTCTCTTTTAATCTTGAAATATATGGTTTTGAGGATGAAGTTGGGTTGTTGTTTTTTCTCTACTCAAATTCATTCTTGTTCTAAAATCTACTGTTGGCTCAATTTTTTTTATCCAGAAAAATCTATTTTTTTTCTTCTCTTTTTTTATTTTTCATCCAAATTTTATAATTCATCCTATTTTTTTCTACTATTTCTACTCACCCAAATTTTCTCTGCCTTTTTTTCTGATTTTTTGTCTAAATTTATAGATGAACTTTTTTGTTCATTAAATAAAGTTAGGTTCGATTTTGTATTGTTTTGTAGCATATTTTAAGCAACTTCATATCTCAATAGGAAAAAGTGATTTATCCCTTTTTTATTGAATGCACAAATAGTACAAAGAATGACCTTATTATGCTAAAATAAAAAGATGAAATAAAAAACCAGTAATGAGCTTATTAAGCTAATAATAAAAAAATGAAGCAAGGACTAGTTTAGAACCCGTTTGTAACCGTGATTCACACACAAGAAACCAAAGGAAAATGTGTAGTACAACTCTTTTTTTTTTTCTTTTTTTTTGTTTTATGTTATTTTATTTTTAATAGGAATATTTATGTAAATTATAGACTCAAAATTGGGTCAAATTTATAAAATAATGATTTTTTTTTTAGATTTTGTAATATTAATTTTAAAATATTTATTAAACATATTATAAATTTTTTAAATTATTTTTAATTAACCGGATAAAATTAGTGTACTGCGGAACTTTCAAAATCTACTTTTACTTATCTAAACTAATAAATAGGGATTTTCTTTTGTCCAAATAAAAAGGTGTGTTTTGTTAACTATTATTTCATTGTATTTATTTAAAATAAAAGAAGATTTCTTTTGTCCAATTGAGAAGTTGTATTTTATGTGATTTTTTATGTTGTTCTTAACATAAAATAACTTTTTG
>JBBPBP010009779.1:2199986-2226228 GCA_037974735.1 Cicer chorassanicum
TTATTATTCTTAACGTATTATGCTATGATAAGAATTATAACTCAAAGACAAGGTATGATAAAATTTAAAAATAATTTATCATATTAATTCATCAAATACTAAATTGAAATATGATATAATAAATATATCACATAATATATATTATCATGTCATATATTCTATTAAAATAATCCATTTGACCTTCTTTTTAAAAAGCAAAACAAAATAAAAATCAACAATCGACAATTTTTACACAAGGTATTAGTGTGATCTTTTTTCCTTTCAATGTAATCATTTTTAAACTATTTTAATATTTTATTGACAAAAAAAATATTTTACTTATAATTTCATCCTTTCATATTTAATTAAATAACAAACTTTTTAAAAAAATATAAAAAAAATACCAATTTTGGATTTAGAATTTTTAGGGATTGTCAAGAAATAACAAATTAACGGTTGCAAACAAAGGAAAAGCAGAGAATGAGTGGGCCAAGAGAAAGCGCGAAAGAACAAACAAGCGCCGTGTTCGTTTTTCCCTGAATTGAAAAAGATGGCACCATATTCTTCTTACTTAGAGAGAATCTCAATGTGTATGTAAATGAGTAGAATCCAAACACTCCTCTGAAATTAAAAACCCTGCATTCCATTCCATTGTATTGCATTCCCAATCCCAATTCTCACTGAAAATGGCGATGAGTTGCTTCTCTCACATTCTCTCTCCTCTGCATATCACCACCTTCCTTTCTCACTCTACAACACTTTCTCTCACCAACAAAACGAACTCGGTTGAGCTCCACAACACAAGCTCCATCACCATATCCTCAAAATCAAGGACAAAGAAAACCTTCGCTATTGAGAATCGTATCGGTGTTGAAACTGAAATTGCAGTAGTTGAGATCGAGAAACCTCAATTCGAAGTTTCCAAAGGCTACCCCTCTCCCTTTGGTGCTACTGTTCGTGAAGACGGGGTCAATTTCGCCATTTACTCTCTAAATTCACTCTCCGCTACTCTCTGTTTGTTCACTCTTTCTGACTTCCATAACGTAACTTCTTCTTCTTTCTATTCTAAGTCAATTCATTTCAAAATTATCCTAATTTTTAGGTTTTTTTTTTAATCTAATTTAATTTAAATTGCTGCAGAATCAAGTGACGGAGTACATTACTCTTGATCCATTGGTGAATAAAACGGGTTGTGTTTGGCATGTGTTTCTAAAAGGAGATTTTAAAGATATGTTGTATATATACAAATTTGATGGCAAATTTTCTCCTCAACAAGGACACTACTATGACTCTTCTCGATTATTACTTGATCCTTATGCAAAAGTTAGTGATACAAGAAAATTACATTTATAATTTATTTATTTTTCTTTGTAATATTGTTATATTGCATGGTGTGTGGAATCTCGTGGTTTTAAATTGCTGTTGCGGTCACACACTATGGTAAAAAATAGGCCGCTACGAATAGCAATTTATAACCATGCTTATGATATACTACTCATTTGTCTAGGCAGTTATAAGCAAAGGAGAGTTTGGGGTTGTAGGACCTGATGGTAACTGTTGGCCCCAAATGGCTGGTATGGTGCCTTTTGATCATGAGGAGGTACTTAATTTTATTTATTTATTTATGGTTGTTTGCTTAAATTATTTGATGACTATGGTTTACTTTTTTATTGTTGCCATGCAATGTGTTTAGTTTGACTGGGAAGGAGACTTGCCTTTGAAATATCCACAAAAGGATCTTATTATATATGAACTGCATGTGCGGGGGTTCACAAAGCATGAGTCAAGCAACACCAAGTTCCCCGGTACATATCTTGGTGTAGTTGAGAAGCTTGACCACTTAAAGGTGAAGTTTCTGATCACTTTCTAAACTGACTTAAAAAAAAATTTGTGTCATTTTTACCAATGTCTATAATGTTGGTAAAACAAAGTTGATTTCTATATGTTTCATTGAGTGGATTGAAAAAGTAATTCATCAAAAGAGAAAACTTACTTTTCGTGGAAGAAGATATATAATGCGTCCTCTAAAAGGAAGTAATTTTGATAATTTGATGAACTAGAAGGAAAGTACCGGGATAATCTGTATGAAAAAGCTTCTAGTATCTCTCCAATGATTATAGTACTTTTTCAAGAATATTGTACACTTCATGATCTAACTGTGATGAAATCCTCAGTGGTAGATGGAAAGACTCATACTGTGTCTTTATTTAGGGAAAGAAAAAACAATTTTTTATCACGTGATCACAATGCATGCTTTGTAAATGAACTTGATCAAGGAATCAGAAGGAGACTGTGAGCTGACTCATACTGTGCTCAACATGTTTGGACAATTGAGTCTCCTAACCTTGGTGCCTTATGTAATTGTCGGACCATAATCTTAAGGTCTACAGAAATATTCATCATCCATACAATTCTCCTATGCTGTTGGATTCACGATATTTGCTTTTCAAGAACACGGGGTTGCGTTATTTGTTTTCCACTGTATTGCATTACTACAGAAAGAAAATATGAAATTCGTGATGAAACTGTTTTCATTTGGCATTATTCATTTTGCAGGACCTTGGAGTAAATTGTATAGAATTAATGCCATGTCACGAGTTCAATGAGCTGGAGTACTATAGTTACAACCCTGGACAAGGTGACTATAGGTAAGAGAGTCATTTGGTGATTAAATCATTATCATTCTTATTAATTACTTCTGCTTGTATTATCTTCAGGTCAGATGTTAATCACAGTTAGCCATTTATTTGTACCATTGTCATTTTTAACCCTTGATGCCTTGCATCAAATCATGAACTAATTGGACGTTATTATATATTTGTGACTCTGTTTGATTCTTAATTTGACTTCCCTTAAGTTTATCTCAAGTATATGATAAACCTGTGTCCCTTTTCTTTTAGGGTCAATTTTTGGGGTTATTCAACCATCAATTACTTTTCACCAATGATCAGATACTCATCAGCCGACATACAAAACTGTGGCCGTGATGGGATTAATGAAATTAAGTTCCTCATCAAAGAGGCACACAAGCGTGGAATAGAGGTGGTCAATATTGCATATGATTTCATTTCAATTATTGTCTATTGTTTCAATCTTTTTTAAGATTAAATTAAACTTTCATCGATATATTACCGGAGCAGGTTGTCATGGATGTCGTTTTCAATCATACAGCTGAAGGGAATGAGAAGGGTCCCATTATTTCTTTCAGAGGAGTTGACAACAGCGTCTATTACATGGTTGCACCCAAGGTATATTCCTAAAATTTTGAAGCCTCGTAGAAGCTCAAAAATCAAAGAAAAAGATAAGTAAAATCATAAAAATTAAATTATTGGTGAAAATAGTTGCAAAATTAGAAACACTTTAGCAAAATTAAGTACTAAACCCAGTTAATGGTGATCAAATAGGGCCAGTCCATGAACATTTATTGCCTAAATTAGTCACCTGAATGATTATCTATTCGTGATTATCTATTCACAAACTGGAAATGCTTACCAATTTTTTTTTCCGTAGTTTTCCAAGCAAAATTACGATAGTTATCATTTATCCAAAATTAGGTATTTATATCCATTTAGCATGATTTTTTTTAATCCTGATTTGGGATTTAGTTCTTATTTATTGACTAGACACAATGCTTCCAGAGCTAAAAACTAGGTCACTGCATTAAGCATACAGAAGTAACAGGACAATAGAGGATACCAAACTCCAATGAGAAAAGAAAGTTATTAGAGTGGATTCCTAAATCCAATATACAGTTTCCTTGTAATTCTACATTCCAGCATTATAACAGCCAAGGGTCAAGATTAAGTACCATCCAGCAAACCCGAAATCTTTGTTAACCAACATTATTTTTTAAAAATATGCATCTTTACTTCTGAAGGCTTGCAGTTAGTATGCAGATTGAGTTTTATGGCTCCTTTGGCTGTTTCCAATTTTATTTATACTTGCATTTTTTGATTCTTTTAAATGATGGGCAATGTCAACTAGACCCACTTTCATGTCTTTAGGGGGAATTCTACAACTATTCAGGATGTGGGAACACATTCAATTGCAACCATCCAGTTGTACGGAAATTTATAGTGGACTGCTTAAGGTATGTCTACAATGATTATCAAGGATATGCTTTTCTGAAATTTATTATTCATGGGCTTTTAAAAAAATAATCATTTAAAACCTTTTATAATGTATATTATCTCTCTCAATTCTTAATTGAAAATGATTATGCCAGTTATCAAAAGATTGTTGACTTTTGTGTCTATTGGCATTTACATGCCGATATACATAGCCTCTCTATAAACATACATGTATATTTATATCACAAATTTCAGATGTGGTGATGCATGTGGACAATTCCTTAAAGCCACAAAAGAATATAAAATTTAGATCCTAATTAATGGTTTAGTATTTTGTAGCATATCACTTCTAACACAATTTACCTTAACAATGCTATGTCTTTTGCTCCATTATATTTTTAATGTTTAATTGTATATTCCTTCAGTTTATTGTACTGCACTCTGGTCAGATTTGTTTCAAATATTATTGACAAGGGGTTAGAAATTGATGTCGTAGCAGATTGAAGGCCTAACTAATTTTCTCTCGTGCAACAGATATTGGGTAACAGAAATGCATGTGGATGGCTTTCGCTTTGATCTTGCTTCTATAATGACCAGGGGTAGCAGGTTATATACCATATAATGCATTGGTATTGAAATTTACTGGAGAATGATGCATCTTACTGTACTTATTTTCCTTTCCTTGTTTGTTACCAGTCTTTGGAATGGAGTTAATGTATTTGGTGCTCCAATAGACGGTGACTTTCTGGCAACTGGAACCCCTCTAAGCAGCCCACCATTGATTGATATGATCAGTAACGATCCAATACTTCGCGGAGTGAAGGTTTTTCAACTTACAACTGTAACTGACTAGTTTTATTAATGGAAAGGAGTGGGAAGTTAGTTAGTTGAGAAGTGACACATTTGTGTAGGAGGGAGAGGCACTCTTGAAATTGCCACATTGTATTATCTGGTGTGTGGTCTCATTGACCAAATTGCATTCAATAACACAAGGCTGCATTGCCCTGCATTCTTCATTCTTTCAGTTTATCTTAGATCTTCCTATCATAATCAGTTGAGTCCTAACATGCTCTTACTGTTAGTGGTTATTAACTAATTTCACTTTTGGAACTTGAATTATCACAAATAAAAGGATGCCTTTTAAGGTAGTGTTTCCTTCTAGGTGCTGTTTACTTTCTTGCCTCGCATAGATCGAGTGCCTAATGCCAGTAGGCAAGTTGTCAGCTTGACTCGGACACCCATCAAAGTATTTTGATTGTTCAATTTAAATTGTAATAATTATTTGTCATATAGATCACTTTTCACTTGTTTGGAAGCAGTAAGCTAAATATGCTTAGTTTCTTGATTTCCCCTTTATAGCTTATAGCTGAAGCCTGGGATGCTGGAGGTCTCTACCAAGTTGGCACTTTCCCTCACTGGGGTATTTGGTCGGAATGGAATGGGAAGGTCAGTGCAGACATACAACTGTTGGATTCGTAAACTCATTTATTATGGTGTGACTGGAAAATGATAGGATGAGATAGCACAGCTAACAGCTTGAATGGAACTCACAAGTGTGTGTGTGTGTGTTAGAAAAAGAGACCTTCACAACACATCAGTGAAGCATCATAATTGCATCACATCATTTACATTGAAAATAACCCAATGTTAAATTAGATGAACTTTGTTATTTCTTTCAAGAACTTTAATTTATGATATGATCTGCTATTTTATGAGTGGATCACTATAACCTGCATGAATCTGGATCCTTTAAAGCCAACAATCACTATAACATGCACTTTCGGTGAAGTGTATGAACTACTTAATGCGCCATTCTTGAATTTTTCAGTATAGAGACACAGTACGTCAGTTTATCAAGGGCACAGATGGCTTTGCTGGAGCATTTGCTGAATGTGTTTGTGGGAGTCCTAATTTGTATCAGGTTTCTCTGTTGACTCATGTCACACTGCACTAGTAGTTCCTTTTTGATATAAACTCGCACTTCTATTCTTATTATTGATATAATGATTATTGTAGTCGTAATCATTGTTGTTTGAATGGTTTCTCTTATTGATTTGAAATTTCTACATTTAAACATCTCATTTTCCAGTCTTTGAACTTGCTCAATATATTTTATTCTCAGGGGATTAGTGTTTATTTCAGCTAAATTTTAAAGCTCTAGGGTATTATGTTTCTGTTGTTTTTTCTTCTACCCCATTCTTTGTGTGGTTGACAATACTCAATTTTTGGCACAGGGAGGAAGAAAACCATGGCATAGTATTAACCTTGTATGTGCTCATGATGGCTTTACCCTAGCTGATTTGGTGACTTATAACAATAAGCATAACTTGCCCAACGGAGAAGACAATAATGATGGAGAAAATCATAATAATAGCTGGAACTGTGGAGAGGTAGATGTTTAGAAACCTGCTTCAGAGTTCCCTTTAAAGTAATTTTTCCTTCGAATTTTGTTTTCTACTCACAACCTGAATATTATACAACCAACTTGCTCAATATTGTACTGGTGGTACATCCTCACAAGATTATACAACCAACCTGAATATCATTAATATTACAATGTTCACGATAATATCTAAAACCCAATACTGTTATTAATCAGAGATACTTGATTTATGTACCTGGTAGTGCACAAGTCCAAATTGTTCACAAGAAATGAATAAAAAAACTGTGGGGCTTATAGAGTTTATTTTATTGTTCGTCACAAATATTCATTTTTATCAACACAAACTTGTTTTGTGTGCTACTATCATTATAAACATAGTCTTTATAATCCTCCAAATTGTCGCAAGTTTCTTCTTTCCCCTTTCTCCCTCAGCTGTTGCGATATGAATTAGGGTGTGTAAGTTTGCTATTATGAAGAGTCCAAGGTGACTAATCTCTGCTTTGAAGAAAAGTATAATTTTAGCTTTTACCAGACATTAGTCTAAATTATAGGCCTTAACCTCTATTCCTGCCTGATATCTTGTCATGTTTATCTAATTCAATAGAACGTTCTATTTGTTTTCTCTCATGTGAATGTTTACGCTAGCACATATTATGCGTTTCTGGGCTTAGTTAATTATTACTTAAAGGGACACACCACACCTCACTTTCTGAATCCTTCAAAATTCAAATAATGCCCTCAAAGTATTAGAATCTTAACCTATGTATATTGAAGTTAAATGAGTTACTATTAAATGTTGATTTCATTTCTCGAACAAATGTAGGAGGGGGAGTTTGTTAGTGCGTCAGTAAAGAAATTGAGGAAACGACAAATGCGTAATTTCTTTCTCTCTCTCATGGTTTCCCAGGTAAGGCTCAGTCAACTGCACAATTATAGTTTTTTTTTTTAATAAATTTGTTTGGACCACAGGGACTTCTGTTACCTATTATACTAGCTAACAAGTTTTGCTAAAAAAAAGTTAGTGCATTTCTTTATGGCATTTTGTTTGATGGGAATTATTTTTGTCAAAAACTCCTGACATGGTTTTCAACATGGACATCCTATTTGTTTATATGTATGGCATTCGATGCAGACTCCCAATTGTTTTATGACGAACAATTAAATTCTTTTTACAATATGGGCCTGTTTTAGATATAATGAAGTTTCTTCATTGTCTAAACATACGATCTAATTTAGAAAGTATATCATTGGACCTCTTGAGATCCCATTTTAACTAGAGATATGGTCAAAGTACTTGTTATATCATCTGAGGTATATTTCGGGATAAATTTAGGCTTAGCCCAAATTCTAAGATGGTATCTACTATCTGCAGCCTGAGGCCAAACAATACTAGTATGTGCCTATCTGATGGACCCACGGCCATTGGTGCAACTGTTTTCCCAAAAGTCGTGTTATAGGTTACATGTGGTGTATTCATCTGTTCGTGATCAGATTTTTGGCTGTGTCCAGTATACCCACTTTGAACTAGGCCCGGTCTACCTAGCTGTGGCCTGTCTACCAACAAAGTCATTCTGACGCGGACGTGCCCCCTGTAACTAAGTGCAATCATTGCCACAAAGTTGGCCACACTATTGACAAGTGTTTTGCTTTGCACGTAACCCTCCTCAAACAACCGACGCACACAAACCGCTCTTCTTACTCCCTCTGAGCCCAGTCTGCCAGTATCTGATCCATAGACACCCATGACCATCATTATTGATTTCCACAAGTGGTTTGAAGAGCGTCAACCATTAAACTCTGGTTCAACTTCCTCCTTTGAGCACATGGATTCTCTCATTTCTCTCTCTCAACATCGGATCAAAGTATCCAAGATCTAATATTAGGCCAACCGATGGCATGACCCTTAGTTTAATGCTGTGTTGTATCTACTTTGTTGTTAAATTCATTAAATTATTCTGACTTAAATGTAAATGATATTGTTGACAACACAGATTTGTTTACTGACTTTTATTTAGTTTATTTTATCAGGGAGTTCCCATGATATATATGGGCGATGAATATGGACATACTAAAGGAGGAAACAACAATACCTACTGTCATGATAATTATGTGATCCCCTTATCTACTAAATTTTTTCAATGCGCATCCCACTATTTTGTCAATTCCATTAAGTTATCCTCAGCTTTTTTGCAGCTTAATTATTTCCGATGGGACAAAAAGGAAGAATCTGCATCAGACTTCTACAGATTTTGCCGCCTTTTGACTAAGTTCCGCCAGTAAGTACTTTTGGCATTCTTCTTGGTCTAGCATTTTTTGCATGTTCTAACGCCGTAATCCAACAGGGAATGTGAGTCGCTTGGCCTAGATGACTTCCCAACATCAGACAGGCTGCAGTGGCACGGTCATTTTCCTGTAACACCAGACTGGTCTGAAACTAGCCGCTTTGTGGCTTTTACCCTGGTACGATACTTTGTTGCCCGTACTCACTGACACAGGGATATAAGAGTTCTGTTACTGGTAAAAAGTTATGGGAATCACATCTTAGGATCTATTTCTGATGATCTTTTCCTAAAATGTAGAATTAGGACATGTTTCCACTCTCGCCGCAGTAACCAAACCTTGAGCCTACATGTTTGACAATGAACAACAAGCACTTGCAGGAAAAGAAAGTTGAAATAATCTTGCAATGATAATGAGTACTCTAAATAACAACTTCCTACATGAGTTGAAATTAGTTTGTGGACCTCAAATTTTTCAGAAGCTCCCTCGTCTACCTTCTCCATTGACAGTTATAAACTTATAACGACTTTTTCATAAGTTAGAAACCTATCCCAGTTAAAAAGGGCTAAAGCAACTCTACATCTAGCAACAGTAGAATGCCTTGTTTGAGATAATATCTTTATACCCAGCTAGGTTTAGGAATAATCAGTTTGGTGCTTCTGCTGTAAGAAAGATGTATATAGGTTACAACAGAAGTCCCTTCCACATTGTATAAGATTGGAAGATGTGTGTTGACTTGAGAAAAGTTAGATCTCCTATTGTGACTGTTTGTTGTGTCTCCAATTCCAATTTGTCCTTCCACACGTAAAAAGAAGCATTTTATTCTTAGCCATTGTTTTGAAGTGCCAAATGTTTAACAATATTATGTTGTCACGTGGTGTGAAATATAGGTTAAGCTGGTCCTGGACATAAACCTTCATGTAATGCTGTCCTGCCCAGATTAGCATCTGTAGAACTTTTGACTTTTTAGTAGCTTCATATACTATTAATCCTTTTTTCTTAAAAAAATAGTTCAATTCCTTAAGCTCTTTTAGTGTACTGAAAGTCTGAAATTACTATACTTTGAAATTGTTTGTCCTCTTACACAACCTTTGCTTGGATACTCCATAAATGACCAATTTCCCCTTTTTTGGCATGAAAATCAACTCAGACGGACTCTATGAAGGGAGAAATTTACATTGCTTTCAATACGAGTCATTTACCTTTCACAATTACCTTGCCAGAGCGTCCTGGTTACAGATGGGAACCTCTCGTAGACACCAGCAAATCTGCACCATATGATTTTCTCACCCCTGATCTTCCAGGAAGAGATATTGCAATACAACAGTATGCTCACTTTCTTGATGCAAATATGTATCCCATGCTTAGTTACTCTTCCGTCATCCTTTTGCGCACTCCCGATGTAAATGCCTAGCTTGCAGAATCCTGCTGCCTTGTAGATACACTCTTCCTAGTATGCTGGAATCAGTGAACTGAGCATAGAGAATGCATTGAAAGCTTTCCTTTTTCTTCATGTAGGAAAGTAACATTATGAAGAAAAATGTTGTATTAGTGATGGAATCGTGTATATTGGAAAAGTGAACAAGTTGTATCCGCATCAATTTTAGATACTTTAATTTATGTATAATTTATTTATAAGGTTTAATGGAATTAGTGTAAACAGTTTTACACCGACACAACTAATAAAAGGCGGTGATTGATGAGTTATTTTGTGATGGTAGTTACAATCATGTAGTCGGATGATATAATCAAAGGTGCTTATTAACTCTCAATGTAAAATTGATTTACACTGATAGTGCATTATTTATATTGAAGGATTTAAATAGATAAAATTTATAAATGAGTTCATTAATATGTCAATTTAATGAAGGGTTATTTATATTACATTTGTAATTGAAGGACACATGATTTGTATTAAATTCCGGGCAATAGTTATTTAAATATTTAAGTATAAGATTGATTTTTATTGAGAAAAATCCAAGTCTTACATTGGAAATAGATAGGGTTCTATAAGACTTTATAAAAAGTGACATTTCTTATTATACATGACAATTTTTCAAAGATAAATTAAATTCAATATAAAAATTTCTCTTACTATTATAGCGTGACAACTTCAATTTTACCTTGGGTGGAGGAATTGTTAAAATGCATAATTCAATATTTGGCTTATTAAAGGTAGTTTTATCATTTCTAAGTATATATTGTTTGTGTTTGGTTGATTCAAATTTAGGATGTACAAATGACATATTTGATGTGTCTCTTATCCGGTCCTAACACTTGATCGGACCAATTTTTAGACGATAATTTGTCCCTTAAACCGACCAAGTCTGATGGATTGCGGGTTCAATAAGGACATAACAAAATAAAGATGAGATCGGATTGGTCTTAAAGCAAGTCGTCAAATAGTAATCTTTAAATATTCTTTTAGAAACAAAAATTAAACATAAAGTAACGCAAGTCACATGTAGTTACCACTTGTAAATTAATTCAAGAGTAGTAATTCAAAATATTGTTTTATAAACGTTAAGTTACTAAGTTAGTGATTTGATTGATAATTTTTTTAGAGATACTGAATTAATAATAACATAAAATAATCATTTATCTTTAAAGTAAATTGAGACAGGTAACTCAAAGAATAATCCGAACCCCGTGTTTTTTAACCTTGTCTGTGTGTTGTTTTTATTTTTTTTTTTGTCTCTATTTTTTTGGATCGTATCAAACCCAACTCATTGCTTACGGACTAAGACAAGTTTGCATGATGGACTGACCCCAACACACCATAGATTCAATAAAAATCTAGTCCCTTCTAAAAAAACTCAGCCACCAACCATCTCTTCTCCTGCTCTAATTTTTTTTTTTTTTTATTATTATTAATTCTCCTTCTCTACTCTATGTTTGCATAGCAACTAGCAAGTTTAAGAGGAATAATGATGTTTGGTTGAAGATGATAAATGATTCGATGCAAACAACAAAGGTCACATGACTTACAGTCATATAGCAACTAATTAATATATTACAGTCATATAGAAAATAAGTAGACCTACAGTCATATAGAAAATAAGTAGATTTATCAAATATGAAATGTAGAAGCACAATCAAATTATAGTGAAAAACCACAAAAATAACTAATTCAAAAATGAGATAACATTACCATAGAAATTACCTAATATTGTTGGTATTTTTTGACAATTGAAGGGAACACCAATTTTACTTCTTCAATTTAGTAGAAATTGTAAATGATTACGCAACATCAAAATCTAAAAAAACACATCGGTCTAAAAAGAAAAAAAAAACTAATACAAAACAACAATTTAGAATGTATGTAGAGAAAATATAGATTGTGTAGAGAATTAGAATTTGAAGAGTGTCATGAGATTGGACAAACAAATAAATAAGTAAGAAAAGAAATGAAAGAATAGAGACTTGAAATTGAAAGTCGCAAATCTAAACCGACAAATTTGATCCTTTACAATAAATCACAAAGAATCTTAATGCAAGTTCTTCTAAATTGTAATTATGATTATATATACGATTGATGCAATAATTTGTGTGACAAACAATGTAAATTGTGGTCATTGCAATATGGTAAAAATTAATGTTTATAATAAACAATAATACAATACTATTGTTGAGTGTTGTTCTTGTGTGATAGGTACGTTGGTTTCCAATATTAAGAAACTTCAAATTTCATTTATTAAATAGGATGAACGAATTGATTATTTAAAATTTATGTTATAAATTAATTGAAAAATTAAAGAAAACACATTGATTATAATAGATTGGACATTAACAAATTGATTGAGAAAGGATGAACATGTTTTTTTGCTCTACTAACCATATTTTAAAAAGGATTTGAAAATTACCATAATAAAGGATTTGAAAATTTTAAACTATTTTACCAAATTTTAAAATCTAAAAAAGTAATGAATATTTGATATTTTATTACTGATAATCAAAAGTGGTGCAATTTTTTCGTATAAATAACATTGTGAAGTTTTGTATTCAAATTTAAAATATGATATTCAACTTAATAATATTGACATTTATAAATTAAACTAGATTTTATAAATTAAATTAAATGTATATTATTTTTATTAACTATTATTATTATTACTTTTATTAATTATTATTATTATTATTTGGATAGAATAATAGTCATTATTTTTGAGAGAATGAATGGTAATAATAATTAAAGCGGATAATGACACGTAGGAAAAGGGGTGGAAGGTTCGCGAAGTAAAAAGAGAAAAAATGCAGAAAACTCTAGACATTACCCGCTTTCTAAATAGT
Source organism: Cicer chorassanicum (assembly GCA_037974735.1). Lineage (NCBI taxonomy): Eukaryota > Viridiplantae > Streptophyta > Magnoliopsida > Fabales > Fabaceae > Cicer > Cicer chorassanicum. The sequence goes on from JBBPBP010009779.1 coordinate 2,212,989, forward strand.
AGTATTAATGAACGCTTCTCACCGTTTTCATTATTGTTCTCATTCACTTTTTCATTAGTAAATCTCTTCGCTTTTTATTATCATCACTTTTAAAACATGCATACTGGACATCACAAATCGTTGAAGAGAAAAGTCCACCGCGTCGTCGATCAAATCAGCGACGATTTCTCCGATTTCTCTCTTTCTTCTCCCGCCTCCAAGATTCGCCGCCTCCATGCTGAGTTACCTCCGATTGTTGAAGAACATGAACAAGAAGAACTCGAACCGCTTCCTAACGAGGAAAGAGCTCTTGTGCTTTTTAAACCCTTTCTTCATCATTCCCCTGATTATAATAATTCCTCTTTCTCTCTCACTCTCAATTCTGACCTAATCTCTCAAATCAAGACCAGTATGTCTTTTTTCCTTAATTATAGTATTGTCAATTTATTATTATTATTATTAAGATTGATTTTAATTTTAATTTTAATTAATTGCAGATCAAGTTTCGTGGTCAAAACAACGTGATTATTGTGATCCTCTAAAAATAGAAGAGCGGGAACAAAACGACGACAGTGATAATTGTCGTTTAGCTATTGTGCCTTGGGTACAGCAACAACAACACTTACCCTCTTGTTCCCATAGTTTTGATGATTCTGAAGATAATGACAACACAAATACAATAGAATTGATGGAAGCTGATGAAGAAGGAGTTATGATGGATGTAGAAGAACAAGACTGTGACAATGCTTATAATAACTCTGCAACAATGTTTATGGTGTCAGAGGGGTTTCAACAACACTGTTTGTTACCTCAGATTCCTCAAAACACTTCAACTCCCATCACTTGGACCCGTTGAAAATCTCTCATCATTATTATTACACTAGATAGACTACTAGACATTAGATTTTAGTTTTGCTGAGAAAAAAAAATGGGTTTTTGTTTTAGCTTCTTCACCAAGGAATGGATTGGGGGAAGCTGGTCAATGTCTATAATAGTGACCAAGATAGGAATGGGATGATGGGGTTGCTTGTATTTGTTCCTTCAAGTAACAAACATAGATATCAATGTTTTATTTCTGTTTCGTCTTCTACTTTGATTCATTCATGATTATACAATATTTTATGATTGTTAAATGAGCTTAGATATTTATTCTACAAGTTATCTCAATGGGTGATTAGCTTCGCTTCAATGATGAACCTAAATGAGTTTGGATTTCACTGTGGAATTTAAATGCATCTTCAATTATAATGATCAATGATAAGGCATTATGATGGTCTAAACATATAGCATTGAAGCTATTGCTTGCCACTGAGTGAGTGGCAGAATTGATGTTTTTCGTCCCCTTCTGTAAAGTGCTTTCAAATTTGATCCAATTATAACCTTTTCTGTAGCCAAGACACAATTGTCACAATACTGATAGACAAGGAAAGAGCCAAAGAAAGAGGAATTAAACACTATTTTATTTATAATAACTCAAATGCAAATGGCTTTCTTCAATAGAAGAAGTTATACATTAGAGTATGTGTACTGTATATAAACCACAAATATTACATCACATGTGCAATGTCTGCGGGTTTTGGAGAATAATAAGCTCCTTTTAATTAATTAATTATTTACTCATCTTTTAATCTTGAGAAACAATCGAACATGTTCTCCACGTTCAAAAAAAAAATGATTCCATTAAGCTGAAAAAAATATAAGCAAGATCATGTGAAGCGTATAACTTCCGACAGATATTGGAATACACTAAATAAATAAATGGAGCAAAACCACAGCAAAATACAAATGCCATAAAACTTGAGGGGCTAACCACATTGGAGCCTTTCAGATGACAAGAAAAATGTTGGGACACTATAGTACAATGGTGTTCCTGAGTAATCTACGATAGCATTCTATGTCATAATACTCTGTACCAGTCGTCCTTCACAAATGTATAGATTTCCTGATATATCAAGCATCTCCATCACAGGGTTAAGTTTGTGGAGCATTAACAAACTAAGTCTATACATGCTAGTCTCCAGAGACATATTTTCTCTCTTCATAGTATCTCTTCTCACTCTGAGCTTTCTTTGCATTGCGTTTCTGCATCATCAGATGATAAAAGGAAAAACCAGAAAACTATGTCATCACTTAAACTAAAATATCCATCAGAATTTTGAATAAAAAGCAATAAGGAATAGAAAACTTCAATAGTGTTATAAACTTTCAAATAACTAACTATAGGAACTGATAAGACCTTACGCTTCAAGAAGCCTATGATGGCTTTAAGCAATTAACTATTTATATGAATATTCAGAAAGAAAGCCAAGGGGGAAAAAATAAATGGGAGGAGCTTTCTCCACGCCCAACGTGACTTCAGATGTTTTCATAAAAAAAAACACTATTTTTGTGCCGTCTAGAAGTATACAGTACTTTCAAACAAATTATGTCGTTTGAAGTACATTTTCAGAAATAAGTGGTTCTTTTTAGAAATGTAGGGTGAGAAAAGTTACTCCCTAAAGAAATTACCACATAAGCTTCATGATTGGCCATTATCCTTTGTGCTACTGAAGAAGTAGTAAGATCTTTTGGGCTTTCAAGCAAGCGGAATATGCCCATGCTCTTTGGAACCTCATATGGATCTGTTTCACTCTGCACAATACAACTTGTTCACTAAAAGGCCAGCCAAAAAAGAAAGTGATATTGTATTTCACATGAACTGTAAAGAAAAGGGTAAACTTACGTATAATGACTTCTCAGCCACAGTGCCGTGCACAACTAGTGAGATATTGAAAGTTGTCATCTGTTCGATTCCAAAAAATAAACCTCATGAAGATGAAAATATCCAATTGATTCAAATCATGTTCAGGAAAATTTCAGATGCCCTCTCTCAAGCGGATGCAATGTATGTGCACAAGAAGATGCAACTCAATCATTTCAAGAAGAAAACAAGTGAATGGGAATGATTTTTCGTGAAACGAGAAAAGCTGCCAATCAAAACATTCATGGACACTATTTTCAACACAATAATATATCATGCTGGCTCCACAATAGAACCCAGACCAGAGCATCAAGGTGTGTGCTGCTAATATTTCTCTTTAAAAATATTTAAATCCTTCACTTGAGTACACCAGAAAAGTTGTTGTCAAAAAAAGAGTCCAGCAGAAGAAGAAAAATGAGTAGGAGTCAACGCAGCAACTACTATTTCAAGTAACTTGAATGAAATACAGATATGTAGAATCGGAGACATACCATATCCTTTGTAATTTCCCAAGGTGCACCAATAATGACTTCATCAACATAACGGCAAGCTAGTACACTAAGGCTGCGCTCATGTAGATGCATAATTGGATAGTGTTTTCCTCGGTTTTCACTGCAGGAAATTAGTAAGTTTATCATCTATGGTTAGCATGAAGACCAGAAGAATACCCATGAAATTAACATGATAAAAATCTGTATACCTCACTGTCTCGTCAGAGTGTATACCAACTAAAAGAAAATCTCCAAGTTCCCTAGCCCTCTTAAGTACCTGATAAAACTCAGAATAAATAAGGAAACACAATCATATCAGAACAATTGAATCAAATGGTTCCTGCCTGTTGAACCATGGTGATCCATGAACTTATATGTTTCATTGAGGATAATAAGTCACACCCTACATGAAAACTATTTGTACCTGAACATGCCCTGCATGGAAGAGATCAAAGGCCCCATCAATGTATACAATACGAGCATTCGGTCCAGGACCCTAAAATAAGATAAACAATAGATTGTCAAACGAAATGTTCGGTAAACTATAATGAAGAAACATATTTACTCTACTACCAAATTTCAACTTGAAACCATCAAATGTCACGTAAGTTTCAAATTGGCGTCTGTTGCACTAAGTCCACGTAAAAAATGATATGGTTTAGTATAGCTCTTAAAGAAACAGCAGAAATATATTAAACTATAAGTTCACCTAGTGAAACACAAATTTCTGGTTTGTAGAATTATGAACCAAATATATAATATTTATTTGAAAGAGTAGACTACACAAGCAACCAAATACCTTGCCATTTGAAAACTGCACAATACGTCGGGAAGTTGGTAGGAATTGGGATATGTGGGAAACCTTTGACTGGCTATCTTCTTGAGGTCTTACATCAGTACCATTGCGATCTTCACAAATTTTTTGTTCTTTCAAAGAAGACATTATTCTTCCTGTATTGAAACATATATCAATTTTTCAACCAGCAAAACACTTGGACCCATACCCACCCACACAAAAAAACAAAATAAAATTATCTATCAATCAAAAGATGTGGCCACAATTCACAGAACTCCTGGATTTCTTCTGCTATAAATATAGAAACACAGTACCTACGATATCTGTGCTGGAAACTCCCTCGGTACGTTTAATTTGCTTGTAACGGCCAGCTTTCTTTGCCGCAGCATAAGCATCTGTTCCATCAGGAAGCAGGCAAGGATCATCGCCATGTATGACATAGTCAATGTTGTATTCATGAAAGAGACGGTTCAAGAATTTCTCAGTAATTGCATAAGGAGCATCAGTGATGACCTCATCCACCCACTTCAATCCACTAACAAGGGCCAGCCTGGAAGACAAATACAGAAGAAAAGGCAATCATATATGTTAGCTTCCAAGATTCAGCTTTCAAAATCACTAATACAGAAGAAGAATCAATCATAATATGTTAGTTTTAGCATTGATAACAATAAGTTAATACAGCATCAAATTTCTGGAGTTGATTATACGATGTTTCTATTACTTCTACCATGTGTCGTTCAAGCAAACCCAAGTTTCCATCAATGACATGTAAGTCCTATTCTCACAGTTAACAGAGTATGATTTCATACTTTCATCTAGAAGAATCAAATTGAAAAGAAAAAGGGGCATCTGGCATGTTATAAGATTCCAAAACATGCTATGAATTTACATTTTAGAAAGAAGATAAAAAAGACATAAGTGTCTATACCTCTCATCCATCGACAAAACGGGAGGTCCTTTATTGGCCACAATCTCCTCATCACTCACAAGTCCCACAACCAATTCATCACCTAAAGCTTTTGCTTGTCTGAGTGCATTAGCATGTCCATAATGCATCAGATCAAAACACCCATCCATGTAAACCCGAACGCGTCTCTTCCCAATGTTCTTCTTCTTGTGGAAAATCCTCAAATTAGACCAAGAGTAGGGCAGTAGCAAAGAAGGAACCCCAATCCCACCAAAGTAACTAGTTGACAAGCCCAACAAGGCTGCTGTAACCATTAAACCACCAAACAAATGTGGATAGTAGTATACCCCTTCCCAAATCCAACTACTACTTTCATAATCCATCTCTTCCCTTTATTTTTGGGTCCCAAAAACTAACTATTATATTGAAGAGGAGGCACAGACCTGAAAACAAAACCATCATGGTAAAAGGGAATCAAAATGAATTTCATTCTCACCAAAATCCTATATACAGAATCATTATGGGAGTGAAATCGAATAGCTCCCCACCACAAGGAAATTAACTGTGAATTTGGTTCTGCAGTGACAAAAATTGATTTAACTATAAAATTTCACGCTAAAAATCAATTCTATAGGCAAAAGGTCAAAGTTCCAACTTCAAGCTAGAATCAATCCAATAATCAAAATCAATTATACTCAAAAACATCCAAACATTCCAAAATAAATTCTACACATCTAGAATCAATTTTACCTCCATTAAAATTGGAACCAAACATAAACTAAATAATCAACGCATTTGCATGTAAAATTGAGATAGAAAACAAAAAATAAAATAAAAATTGGGGGCTTCCTAATATTCCGGATCTAGCTAATGATAATAATATAATAAGGAATAATAAATAAATGCAATATTTATTGGAACGAAATTTTGATGAAATGAAAAAAGTATCCAGATTCATTAACATGAGTGAAAAAGCTACCTGAGATCGTGAAGAATAAAACGAGAATTGATGAGTAAGCAAGAAAGTGCGAAAAAACGAGAAGTTGAATTTTTATGCGATGCAATTAATTACATATAGCAATTAAAAAAGGGAATAATATTAATTAGAATAATTAGAATAATTAGAAATGGAGAAAGAAGAGATCGAATCTGAAGCTTACGATTTGATTTGAGTCTGTGTCTCCTCTTATTTCTTCTTCTTGTTCTTCTCACGGATTCTAACGCAAAAAACCACCTCGTAGTTTTTTTTTTTTGCAAATATCCTCTTGTCTGAATATAAAGGTATTATCAATAAATAAAATGAAACTCTCAATAATAAATGTTAATTGATGAAACTAAAATGGACAAGTCATAATTAACCTTTTATTTACGTCGACAAGTCTTAATTAACCTTGATACTGTTATTCATTGAATTCAATGTGAAAGTAAAATATCTCTGATTAATTTAATAGTAATAATAAATGTGGTTGGAGAATGCAAGTGAAATATGTGAGGCAGAGAAAGAGACGCACCAATCATATTGATTGATTTATTTATGCTTCTAGTTGTTTTATTGTTCTTTTCTCACACGAAATAAAACGAAAGAAATGAGCCATTCATTGGGTTTACGTGGCACAAGCTTTCTTTATGCTGTGGTCCTCATTGTAGCTTCCAATTGAGAATAGTCTACCTAGTCATCTTCTTCCACGTCGATGGAATATATTTATTTGTTCAAAAATAATATCAATTTAAAGTTATTAATGGTGAATTTGGGAACAAATTTTCATTTTAATGTTAGTAGTATAAACAGTTTAATGTTACAAATGTGATAAATTTAAAATGTATGAAATATTATGAAGATGTAATCTGTGATTTTTATGACGGAAAAATTATTGATTAAATATATAATTGGTCGAAGTAAAATTGTTAATCTGAATCAAACAATTACTACAATAATACGAGAAACAAACAATGACAAATCAAGACAACTTCATGCTCGATTGACGAAACAACAAACAAAATGCCAATAAATATGTGTAGAAATCATTTGATTTAGACACACACAAAAAAAAAAGTTTTAAACCACCTTTATTCAATGGAAGATGAACATAAGTGCTAATAAGAAGAATGACAATTCATTGTTTGCTACTATTATACGTTGAATTAAGTGTGAGTGATTAAGTTTTATATCCATTGTAAATGAGTTAAATGTTTAACATATAAGATAAGTGATCGATATATCCAATGTCTTAAAAAAATTTGTGAATAGTCTTAGTGCATTTGGCCTATTAATGCCTCCATCCTCATATTCCCTAATATTACATTTCATTTATGAGGAAAGTGAAAACGTGTCTTGAAAATTAATTTTTCACCAACTTTTAAAGAGTATAGAATTTTGCGGGAAAAAAAAATTAAAGAGCGGTTACAATAGTAGTCTATGTTACTCCACGTATGATGAGTTTTTATTGAATATCAATGTAAAATTATTTTATAGTGGCAATAATATACTCCATTCTATTAGACTTTAGATTTATTACAAAAAATTACAACATATTTATTTAGTTTTAATGTATTATTATAAGAGTTTAAAGGTAGTTGTTCATTGATATTGTAAACACAACTTTATATTATCAGTCAATCATAACAATTTAATATGTCATGTTACACTATACAATTTTTAGGTCAAATATTTTTTTTATTAAATGAGAGAAGAAAAAAAAACAAAAAGGAAAGAAATTAACAACTACGTTCTAATAAAGGACATGCCAAAGGCGTCACCTAACAATGTCGTTGACTAGGAGGAGGATCGTTAGTCACCATCAAGGGTTCCGTGCAATTGGCTCCCACATTCTCAAATATATATGCACAAGCATTTCCTTCATGAACAATATGACGAATAACTATTGTCCAATATCTATTCATGTAATATTTGATGGTTGCCACCAAATTAGCATAGTGATGATAGTTAGAAGTGTTTTAAGTTATCAGTTGCACCATATGAAGAGAAACTATGAAACAAATGACCTTATGAAACCCAATTTCTCAAAAAAAAAAAAAATTAATACTCATCTTCAGAGCCTAAACCATTACATGCAATACATTAATCAGTCAACACTCCCATAATAGCCAAAATTAAAGACTCCCTTGTAATTTCGCACCAACCCTCTCAAGTATGCTTTTCCTGGATTGGTTAAAGCATTTCCATCAACATTGAGGACCATTGTATCATTATAACCCTTCTACCAACAAATCTCATGAGCTTGCCGAATAAAGGTTGGAAAGTAAACACAACCAAATGCTTCACAGGTTGGAGATTTTCAAAGGTGAATTTGTTTTATGACGTCTAAATGTTCCACATGACCAATAGGGTAAGAATACCAGCATCAAAAACTAGTTTAGCAATCAACTGAGTTGTGTTATGCAAGCCATATTTATTACATATCTAATTCAAACCACAATTTGTCTAAATATCCAGAACACGGTGACAAAAGAAAATGTAGTGCTTAATTGTTTCTTCTCGTTGACACAAAAAGGACACGTAAGAGAGATATTTACATCTCAATGGCCAATGACTACTCGAGTGGGAAGAGAGTCATGGCAAGTCTACCATATGAAGAATTTCATCCTCGCATACAAAGACATCATCCAAATCCAAGGCCAAGTACTTTGTTGGAAAGAGGGAGTCAAAGGCTTATCTAACTATTTGTTATTGTGACGAGATATAATTGAATGACAATGTAACATTGTTTTATACCAATAACTGAACTTGACCAAATATTTTGAAGGGGCCAAAATTATTCAGAAATACACTTAAAATTTAAAAGTTTATTTTACATAAGCAATATTTAAATTTAGTTAAAGGATTTATGTAAATAACTATTTTATTTAAATTTAATTGTTGCTGTAGAAGAAGATTTTAATTTTAATTTTTTATTTAACTATTATTGAAAATCTTGCTCACTTATATATTATTATTTTTTTAATTAATTATGTTATAAGCTTACTTTTGAAAACATTGCTCACTTAGATTTACTAAAAAATTGAAGTTATTCGATTTTGTTAAAATAAAAATTGGAGCATTAACTTGGATAAGAATAATGCATCATAATTAGAGTCTGGAACTATTCTTATAAGTTATAAACTTGCATCACGATGAGTTCAAAAATAAATAAATAAAGTTGTATCACGATTCACGATGACCCATTTTTTCAAAAAGAAATAGTAACCAACTATCTATTAAGAAAAAATTTGTAGGGCCATGACCACTATTGGCCCTCGCTAAGCTCCACCACTAAGTAAACTGCCTTTACACCATTATTCTCTTATCATAATAGTGCGTGGAATATTTTGTAGATTTAGATATTTATTTGACAACTGTAATTAGATTACATAAGATTATTTGAATGAGAGATAATAATTGTGTATTAAAAAGTTTTATTTGTGAAAACACGTGTTAAATAAAGGTTTAATTGGAGATAAATTTTAAAGCGCAATAAAAATAAAGTGTATTAATAGAATAAATTTTTTGACTAATAATTTTTTTTTAATTTCTTTATGTATGTATTATTAAAATATCTATTAAAATTAATTAAATTAAGAATTTTAATACATAAGTGACTTGTTAGTCAACTATTGATAATTTAATTTTGACAATATCAAAATATATTAATTTTTAAATGTACTTTAGAAGTCCTCTAATTATATTTTTGACCTTCTAGTTTTTTAATTATGCAATTTTAGTCCTTCATATTTATCCTTTTTTGATTAGGGATGCGCAGGGATTAGGGCAAAACCAAACCAAACTATAATTTAAACTAAATTGTGCTCTTTGGGTCATACCATTTTTTGAACGGGTCCAAATCCAAACCAATCCGATCAAACTCAAATAAGTACAGTTTAGATAATATGTATTGAATATTAGACTTAGGTGTACGTGTATTCGAACCAGTCATTTTTTTATATATATATATATTTTTTAATAAAATATGATATCGTGTATAGTATTATATAAGTTTTCTTTGAATAATCTTTTAGACTTTTGGGTAAAGATAGAAATTAGGATAGTAGACTAATTCCACTTTCTTCTAAGTTCTCACTATTCCAATATTTGAAATTTTAATATAATGTTTTAGACATAATTATTTTGTGTTGTAACCCAATCCAAGCCAAACCAACTCAATCCAAACCAATATGTTATACATCCATTTTTATTTTTTTTGGATTTTATCCAAAAAAAATGCATAAATATGAACCTACCATGTATTTTTGATCGGTTTGGGTATCAGATTCAATCAAAACCGAATTAAACTGACCCGCGAACACCCCTGTTTCTGATTTTGCAATTCCCACTTATTTTTTTTCTTAATTTTTTAGTGATATGATATGATAGATTGAATTTTTTTAATAACTTAGCATAACACGATAACAATTGCTTTATTTTAATTAAATAAATGAAACAAAATTATATTTACTTAAGTAAAAAAAAGCCAGAAAAAAAAAAACAAAAAAAAGGTGAAGAATAAGGAGAAGAGAGTGAGATGATTGTGCTGGTATAGGGATTATTGGTATTCTAACAGGGATCGGAATTAATTCATCAAATTTCCAATTTTGCAAGGTTTCATATTGATGGTTATGCTTATGGGACAGAGTTGCTCCTGGGATTCTTTTCTTTGTTAAGCTATATTTATTAAACCATATTTCTTTTAAATTATTTTTTATAACATCTTTATTAACCATGGAAGTATTAATCATTAATATGAACTAAATGTAAATGTGATTTTAGTCTTTATAAACATTTTATTGGAGTTTTAGTTCCTAAAATATTATTCGTTGAAACTTTTGGTTTTTACTTTTAAATCAACTATGGGGCTACGAAAGTTCATGTGGCTTTTGTCACGTGGATTTTATGTAGAAGATTTCTAATTAATTGACACACAAGCGTTTCACAATGACATAAATATTGTGGAGATTAAATGTCAAATAAAATTTTATAAGAATTAAAAATAAAAAATTATTTACCATTCTATTTTTTTTTACAATTTTATAGAAATTAAAAAAATTTATAAAAATATTCAACCCTTCTGAATTATAGTCAAATATAAATTATTTTCCAGCACATTATATTTCTTTATAGACAAAAAATAAAACATTGACATATGTTATTGTATTGAAAAAATAAAATACCCCTTCATATTTCTTTTAAAACATAATATTTATGGGAAGGATAGAGTACACCACAAGTCATAGTGAAAAATTAAGAATGATTAATATAATTTTTTTAAACAATAAATTTACTTTAAAATAAATTAGGTTAAATTACCCTTTTAGTTTTTTATATTTGATTCATTTCTTGAATATGTCTTTTATTTATTTTTTCTTCAATTAGGTCCTTTAAGTGATACATCATTTGCAACGTTAGTTTTTATGTTATGTTTGTTTGCATAAATGTTTTTTTTTTATTAGTTTTGTTAAAAAAACGTCGCATGATCGATACTATGACTATGTTCGTATCAATTCATTTTATACTATATGCTTGTATTTTAAAAAATCACACTTATAGTCATCTAAGTTTAAATCATCGCTTATGTCCATTCTCGTCTTTTTCCCCTTCATCATCTTCCTCTTCATCACCTTCCTCTTTCACTCCATCTTTAAAAAAAAACTAAAACTCAAAATTTGTAATTCCAATAGAAACATTCAAAATGTCGACAATATAAATTAGAGAAAAATCAAAATAATAAATCTGTTATTCTAAATAAAATTAAAAAATGAGTTGTTGTAAGTAAAGAGAAATCCCCATATATCTATCGTATATAAATGAATTGTTTGACCATTTTTAATAGAGTTTAATAATTTTTTAATCCCTATAAAATTTCAATATTTTACTTTTAGTCTTTATAATTTTCTTTTCATTTTTAGTCCCCAAAACATTTCTCAACGTTGTTTTTTGTGTTTCCAAGTCAACTCATGTTTATCATTCAAATTTTTGAATTATTTTTTTCTTCATGCATGTTTAGAACATTATAAGAATATCTCATATGCAATATAGAATTTTTTAATAAATTATTAATTAAATATAAAATTTTAAGCTTTTGAAATTTAAAATTTTTATATTTAATCCATCTCTCTTTTAAAAATTCTAAATTTTTTTTGAGTAAAACTCATATAATATTCTAAACATACATGAAAACAATCATTCAAAAATTTGAAAAATAAATATGAGTTGACTTGACGACTGGGACCAAAGACAAAATTGGAAAAAAAATTGGAGTAAAGATGAAGAATTTTTTTAAGGGACTAAAAACTTATTAACTCTTTTTAATATTTTTCAAGATGTTTTTTTTGCACAAACTAGTTGTAGAATTTGTTTTCGTTTTTATGGATTTCAAGAATTATTTTTATTGGTTTCAAGGAGGATTTTGTATGGGTTGCATAAATTAGTTGTTAATTTAGTTTTCATTTGTATAAGTTTCAATAAGATTTCTTTCATTGATCTTCGTTCACACTTGAAGCAGGTTTAGGATTTCAAGCTACATGTTATTCCTTCTCCCAACAACATAAATTAAAATATTCATTTTATTAGTTATCATCTACTTAAAAAAAAGTCAAACTTAAAAACAAAGCAAATCTGATGATATTTTTCATTTATATCTTATTTTTATTCAAAATTCTCCATTATACTCTACATTAAAATTTATATATCAAAATGATGTGACCACCTGAAAGATTTTTTTTTTGCACTCCAATATGAGGTTGAATCCCATGATGCGACCGCCTTTTATTTTATTTTATAACAAATTAAATTATATTAATAAAATCAAATAAAATAAAATTAATAGAAACAAAATATATCAAAGTTAACGTGGTCTGAGTAGATATGCCAAATCAAACGTGTTATATTATTTTAACAACACTATCTTATTTTAACACCTCATATTTTGTATTCTGCATATAATTAGTAACTTTATTATATCTTGTTAACAACTCCCTCCTATTTTTTTTCTCCTAATTTATCATAACTATTTTTATATAATTTTGAATGTAAGAAGAAATAGGTGTGATAAAATAGGAGGAAAAATAAAAAAATATTATTGACAAAATAGAATAAAATTGCTAATTTATCTGCAAAATATGAAGAGTTGCTAAAATAATATAACACATTTGTTTTGTCACATCCACTCAAGCTTAATTTTTTTCCATTAAATCTATTTTATTTAATTTTATTAATATAATTTAGTTTTTTAATTATTTTTATTTATTAAATTAATAATTAGTCATTTCTTATAAAAAAATAATGATTGACAATAGATGTTTGCTTCCCCGTCTTGTGATCGTAAAAAAAAAAG
>JBBPBP010009779.1:2226324-2245566 GCA_037974735.1 Cicer chorassanicum
TAAAATATATATCTATCTAAAAATGAATCATGATATGGAATAATGGATTTACTGCAAAAGATTATCAAAAGAAAAAAAAACTTATATGATCAATTTAAAATAAAAATAAAAATTTAATTTAAAAAATAAGTCAACCTTGAAAGACCACAATCAGATATAATTTTTTTAGTTGGAAGAGTTCTTAAAACTTTTTTAAAATTTTTATTTTTCAAAAAGTTAATTAATAAAATTATTAAATTATTTTTTATCACATCAATGTGTCTAATATTGCTACAAACAACTACCATACAGAGAAATATATTTCTACAAACAAATATAATATAGAGACTAAGTTAGTTGATACTTAGTTGGAAAAAAAAACATAAAGATGTATGGTGGTCAAAGAACTTAATTTTGCCAATAAATTATATAATAACACGTGAAACAAAATATAAATTTGGTTAATAAAATAATGGGAAGACGAAGGAACAAAGTAGAGAAAAAATAGGCACAAAAACTAATTTTTTTTTTTATCTGTTTAGTTTAGCGCAACAGAACGGAGTGTAGTAGTCATGGCTTCATCTTCATCTTCATCATTATCACTATCTCTTCCTTTTCATTTTCAATTTCGATTCCGTCGCAACAACACTCACACTCTTCGCAATTTCACTCGCGTCACGGCGTCAACCACCGATATTCCCCTTCTTCAAGTAAACGATTTAAGGGCAAAGATCGTTGAATCCAATGTCGAAATTCTCCGAGGCGTTAATCTCACCGTTAACAGAGGAGAAGTTCACGCTATCATGGGAAAGAATGGTTCTGGTAAAAGCACTTTCGCTAAGGTTCTTGTTGGTCATCCAGATTATGAAGTTACAGGTGGAAGTGTTGTTTTCAAAGGAGAAAATTTGCTTGAAATGGAACCGGAGGAAAGAGCGCTTGAAGGTCTTTTCATGAGTTTTCAATCTCCTGTTGCAATTCCTGGTGTTTCAAATGATCAATTTCTTGTCATGGCTTATAATGCTCGGAGGAAGAAACTTGGACTTCCTGAACTTGGACCCCTTGAGGTAGGTTATCCTTTTATTTATTTATTTGTTTATTATATTCAAGTTTTTTGAATCATGGTGGCACTGCAATTGTTTGGGTATGATGCCACAAAATTGATTTTGAATGAATTGATTTTGTTAAATTGATTTTAGTTTAAAGTGAGTTGTATCTGAAGTGATATTTGATTAGATACATTCACATAGAAGCTGTTTGTTTTTGCGGTAGCCAGACATTAAATGTGCGACAAGTTCAAAGCCACTGTTTGTAGCTTTTAAAAATTCGCGGCCATTTTTCATCGGGACGCGGTGCAAAAGTGTTTCCAAACACATGCTTAGCTTCAGCTTAGAGTCATTTTTAAGGCAAAATCAATTTCAATCGACATCACCCAAACATATCAAAATCGACTTTGTGTTTGAAATCACTTTTGACTCTCCCTAGTGTGAAACCAAACACACACTTGATATTGTGGATAATTATGATAAAGTGTGGTTTATATAACTTTAATTATGGTACTGTAGATATAAAAAAATCTTGATGTCGTGACTTAGATTATTGTTGCGGGCAGTTTTTAAAAATATTATGCCAAAGGTTTTAAACTAGGATTGCCTTTGCCTCACAATCTTTGATATTGTGGAGAATCACTATTAAATGTAGTTGATGTGACCTTAATTGCAATTGGACATATATCAAAAAACCTTGATTTCGCGACTGAATTGTAGTTGGGGACTTTTTTCAAAACCTTGATTCTTGGCCTTGTTTATGGTTTCTAACAAGCAAGCTGACTGTTTCTGTTTTGCAGTGTTTTTCTTATCTAATGGAGAAGCTACAGCTTGTTAACATGAAGCCTGACTTTCTCAACAGGAATGTAAATGAAGGGTTTAGTGGAGGTGAGCGCAAACGCAATGAGATCTTGCAGCTTGCGGTTTTGGGGGCAGATTTGGCTATTTTGGATGAAATTGATTCGGGATTGGATGTTGATGCTCTCAGGGATGTGGCAAGTGCAGTTAGTCGGATTCTTACCCCAGAGAATTCTCTGTTGATGATTACTCACTATCGACGAATTCTTGATCTTTTGAAACCTACCCATGTTCATGTTATGGTAAGTTACAAATTCTCAACTTATCTTTAATGTTATTCCAAGTTTTGGACTTGAAGGGAATTGTTCATTCTCAGACTTTAGGTGAGGTGAACAGAGAGAGAATAGTTTTCCTTCTCTAAGTTTTGAGGAAAATGGGGTTTAGTTTAGGAGCTGACCCTGCTTTACATCTGTGATTTGTGAATGTACTAAGTTCTAGCAAATGTTTGAGCGAATATTTGTGATTAAATTGAAAATTAGTATTTTTCCAAGAAGCTTCTATAGTTTGTCGGACAACTATTTGAGGCATATACTTGCATCTTATGGGAAGTTTCTTAGTACAAAATCTGCCTATCATACTATTTTTCTTTTGATATTGTAGTTGAATCAACATTTTTAATTATCTATGGTCCATTGTATCAAGTGATGTGGAGATAAAACAATAAAAACAAGATGTCATCCATAAGCTCCAAGCAGGGTGGATGAAATTGATGAATGCTTAGGGCATATTAGAAAATTGGATAACCCCTGTAGTTGGGAAGATAATATAATCTCGTCGTTTAGATGGCTTGGGCATATATTAGAAGACTTATAGAAGCAACAGTAAGGAGCTTAGATGTGAATGATAATCTACTAGTTAGAGGTCGATCCAAGAAAACCATAAGCCAAACTATTTAGAGAGATTTTGAAGTAAACGGTCAATCTCTGACCTTAGTACACGGTTGGCCTTTTTTATGGCATCAACCAATCAACATAGATGATCCACCTATCAGATTATAAGTCCCCGTAACGACGTTCTAAAAGGAATTTTGCGTATAATAATTGTATAGCGAATGAGTTTTGATAAATGAAGTTAGAATGCTAGTCTTATCGCATTCTTTCTCCAATTTTCAATCTCCTCTACCTCTGTCAAATGATCACTGGGATACTATGGAGAAAAGTTTGGTTGGGAGATTTTGGTAGTTAAAAGCATGTCATTAAATATGTGAATAGTTTTTTAGTTTACAAGTTGGGAATAAAAAGGTCTAGAGAACATGTAGATATGAACAGACGGAATCTGAAAATTTCAATCAAAGGAGAAACCTGAAGAAGTGGAAAGTAGTTGGTTTCTTAGATATATTAGTTTCCCGGTCTTTCAAAGGATAACGTTATAGCCTCAGATATTTGACAGTCACATAACTTTCAAGATTACTGTGTATAATTTTCATTGTACTGCATATGTTCATTCATAGTATTGGCTGTACCCTATCACATTAACACACACACTTCATGCTCATTCAGTATATTTTTTTATCAATTATTTATAAGGTTTGGATGCTGAATTAACAACTTAAACAGAATTGGGACCCATAGTTCTCTGCTAGATATAAGTTTAATTATTTTTGAAGAATAATAAAGCTAGCTTTGAGTTTGGAAATAAAGATATATCCTTGTGATTATTTGATTCATTTGATGTTTTATCATTGCCGTAAATTTCATGAATTAATTCATATATATACTATATGCTCATTTATTAGCCTTCTAGTAGAATATTGTTTATCTTAGAAAGCAGTTATAGGGGTTAAGATCCTCTCATATGTGTTATTTTAACAAGACCATATTATGTGAATACATCTAAACACGTATTTTTCTGAACACAATCATAGCATGATTTGAGAAAACTACCCACTAACTTGCAATTTTAATTCTACACTATTGATTACTTTTAAAAAAAGGTACATGGTTGAGATGCATTCACATAATATGGTCATGTTGAAAAGACACGTGATAATCCTGATCCCCAATACAGACAGTGTATGAAAAGATGAATGCATTGTCTATTTTGTGAAATGACACGAATAAACCTTTCTTTTTCTTCTTAAAAACTATCAGGACAATGGAAAAATTGCAAGGACAGGCGACATATCTATGGTAGAAGCAATTGAGGCAGATGGATATGAAACAGTCTCTGCTTTAACTTAACACAGCTAGTATCAGCACCCTTTCTGACTTTGTTGTGAAATGGCGGGCTTGTTTCGGTTCAAATCCAATTTCATGCTGTCAAATTGCAAGTTACTGCGAATGAGTATCACATTCAAGATCATAATTGGGTTTAGAAAGTATATTGATAGATGGGATGACGGTCAAAACTTTCTTCAAAGGTACTACTGATAAGATCTTACGTGTTTGGGGTGGGTGGATTATAGCTATGTTTTATTTTTGCTTCAATTTGGAATCTTTATTCATTCTGGTTTGATATTGGAACTTTTGCTCCAAACCCAGATGACATTATTGCGCTGGGTAGATGCTCAGAAGTTGTATCTTATGGAACTTTCTTCTGCAAGGACGAGTTTTGGAAAATGAGTGTTTCATTACCGGAAGTGTATTCGTATAGTATAATTGTGTAATAAATTAATAAAACTGCAGTTCCATTATTTAACCTACAGGTTGGCATGTTTCTTTGCATTCATTATTTTGTACATTCTTTATACAAAGAATAGCACTTAGCTGGTTACTGACCCTAGGCATATAATGGTTGTGGTGTTGACTACTATTAATGAAGTCATGGTTGGTGTCCATGGACTGTTTCGGCATAAAGCTTGCAATGTTAAAGTACGTAAGCATTTAGCAACCACCTATTCTTCTATTCATGTTCGCCTTATGTTTTGTAGATTCAAACAGGATATGAAGATTCATCTAAGGGAAAATAAGCTTGCGAGCTTAATAGAAAAAAAGAATATCCTTAGAGTTCATAAAGATAGTAAATGAGATGCTGCTTTATATATAGAGCTGATGAGAATCAGTAAACTAACCATCTAATTATTTATTAACAAGCACTAATTAACGCTTAAGGGAGTTGTAACTACTAATAAAGTAGTAACTTCTGAAACAATCATTATTTTAATTAAAACGCTTTAAACATATTTCCTCCATTCTAAAATATAAGTAAAAATTAATCAAAGAAAGTTATTGTATTTAGTTCAACATTTTGATTAAATATATCTACTTTTTCTAATCTAATTTTACTTATATTTTAGATTGGAGTAGTACATCAACTTTAATCTCTATCCTCAGCTCATCACCACAGTCCATAAATAATGAGCAGAAAAATATATTTTCAACAGAAATGTTTAAGCTCAGGTCCGCTTCCGAGTAAAATTCATTCACGTTCCATTTTAAAAGGTCTACTACAAATTATGGGCATTGTATTTAATTAGTTGTTCATAAAAATTCTTATGGATATTATGGGTAGTATATCAGTCTGATTAAGCTAAATGATGTATGCGTAATAGCTTGGTGCATCACACATTGACCACATGTAGCAAGGTTGGCCGATATCAACAGTCTTGGATCATGAAGGGTATAATACGAAAAGAATCTAATAAAATAAGGGACTGAATCTGCAAAGAACAATCACAAGTATTTACTTGCAGCAGAGTGTAATAGAGAACAATGAGGGGGAGGATCAGATTCATGTAAAATAGAAGATGAGGGTTTGAGCTATTACATCGTGTGTATGGGAAAGTAGTTTTGAGCTATTACCTCAGTGAGTGAATGTAAATCCAATCACCCCCAGCAAATACAACGTAGGCAACGTGGAACAAAAATAGTTATAAGACTAAAGTGAAATCACAATAAATTAAAGAACCAAATATATAATTTGGTCTGCAAATTATTACTCAATCAGTGATACATTATTTTGCAAGATATGAAGGCAAAATTGATTTCTCAAATGAGAAGACCACAAACAACCATAAAGAACCACGGGTGGCCTTGTGTACAAACAAAGTGGGGTTACGCAGCAAAAACTCAACATACCCAGTATTGTTCTAACCTAAAACTATACATCGGATCAGATCAATGGGACTTGCCTATATACATGAATAAAGAGGAAACCAAAAGTCATAAAAAAATTACTGTGATTTGACGTGCACAGTTTTGCCTTTATCAATTTGTGGTAATTGAAAATACAGAGAACCAACTGAAGCCAAAACAAGTATCTCTGATCAATGATCAAGATTAAACAATCAGGGAGTCAACGGCAGAACATGCAGTTCTTTCACACTTCAATTCCAATAACATGAATATATTTTCACTTTGTATAAACGTAAGTAGGCCTGTCACCAAGAACTATGCTTACCTGAAAAAAAGAAACCAACATTGTTCAATATAATTAAAAATATCTGCAACAACAAAAAAACCATAATTGAAAAACTTTATCCTCACTCTATTAGAGGCATATTCCTTCTAACAACATAATTTATTCAGTTTTTTACTTCAAAATTTGTACCCTGTCAATTTACCCCTATTCCTGGTTAAAAAACAAAAATGTTTGCCTTGGAATTTCATAGAACTCTTATGAATAATCAGCAGTAAGTAAAAAAATAAAATGGACCTATTAATATCTGACTATTTAGCATATAAGATATACAAATTTCAATTCCACAATCCATCAACAAGATATAAGCACATTCTTAAGTATCAACATAATACTCATTCTTTTGTCCGCATTAATAAACCAAAACTAAATGCACCCCTCTTTTTAGTTGGTATGAAAGCCAGAAGGTCCTAAGCAGTACAATAGTTCGGCTGGCAAGTATTTAGAGGTTGTTGTGAATGAATTTTGGTCTTGGCCCAGGGATGTGGACCTGTGTTGTGGGTCACATTGGCTCTTTGTTGAAAACTCCATTATCAGTTTATAGTGGCTTCCACTTGAGAGAGAGATCATAGATGACTCATTTGAGGGGAGAATGTTAGAAACTCAAATGATTTTGAAGTCCAACTCACATACCTAATGCTTTAAAGTTTTGGTGAATATGTGTTGTCACATTTGCCGCTGTGATCTATTATAGGAGGGTTCATCTTTTACAATTTGAAATGTCTTGAACCGAGCAGGTATTAATCATTACAGAATGTGAAAAAGGAAGGAGGGTAGTTGGCAGAGAACCATAAAACAACAATCAGAAGAGAATAGGGCATTTATCCTTAATTTTCAAGTAGATAAAACTCTAATGTGAGTGAAAACTGCAACCAAAACCCAACACAACTATAACAGCCTGAACAAGTTTATCTCATGCCACGAGATAAGTGATTTATTATAACGTAGAAAGTCTTTAGCTCTTACCGATTCCCTATTTCTTTTGTGTTTGGACTCTTTCCAGGTAAGGAGCAATTATGGCATCTAACTTCACCAACCATAGAGCAAGAGCAGATGAAGTATGAGGCATTGATGCAAAAGATGCAACGGTCTCTTCAACCACACCGTCTGGAAATTTGCACCGACACAACCAGTCCTCATTGATGGCACCAACAAAATCAGCAAGAACCTATAAAAATAACAAATTGAACAGAAAATAGAAGTTAAAAAGTTGCTAATACTATGGGAAATTGAATCAAACATGAAGTTAGACAATAAACCTGCAAAAGCTCCACTAAAGTTGAGGTGCGCCTGAGCCTTTTGATCCATAGAGTGTGAGCAGACTTCCTCCAAGCACCAACAAGGGAGTCTTGAGGCATAACAGACTGCACAGTATAGGAGTATGCTTAAAACAAAACGTAAATCAATACACTTTTCAATGTATAATCTAAAAAAATTGGAATCAGGTGGCAAGAAAAATGAAGTATCAATTTTCCCAGACAAACACAGATTTAAGCATACTTTTCTTAATTTCTGGATAAAACACTTGCAGACATTGTATTTGTACCCTAAATTAATCTTGTATGTTACAAAATTAGACATCAATGCTGGCATGATTAATGGTGAAAATTGATGCCGATGAGCAGAACACACCTCAATTGCATAAATTGCAGCTTTCAATGATTGAATCTGTGATGACAAGACCTTATGATTTGGAAATGTGTTGTTGCCTTCTTTCTCCCTGCACATGGCTAGGTGGATTGCATATCTTTCTTCAAGGTCAAAATCAAGCTCAAATGTCATATGGCAAATTTTACAGTGTCTCTCATCTCTCCAGTATAGATCATGGCAACTCCTACATCTAGCGAGAGAGTCAAGATAAGACCTTTTTCCATATTTTACAACATTGAGATCTAAATAAAAGGAATTCCAAATCCAAGAATCATATTCTTGAACACGGATCCATTTTTGCAGTTGTTCCTCTGCTTTCTTTCCAGCTTCAATTACCACAGCCCCAGCTGAAGACGAAGAGTCTCTAGCAGTCTCAATCAGGTTCAGGTTATCTATATCAGATACTGGAGAACAGCTGTCTTCTGTAACCCTATCCAGCTCAGACTGATCAGAATGTGACATACACCTCATTCCAATATTGTTAACCTTAATCCTGGACATAGATCTGCATAGAGATGTTTGTCGTCTCTCTAAAGATTCTATAAGAAGAGCCTCACGTTTCCCTCTATCATCCAGAACTGACAACAAGGCACACAATGCCTGCACACAGGTTAACCATATTCAATGATTTATCAGTACTAAATAAACAAGGCATGCAACCGACACACTAGACCTACAAATATGTGCATGTTTAGTTGTTTATTGTTCCATGTAACTAAAATGTCTAATGAATCAGGAAATAATTTAAATCCACATTTGACAAGTAAACCTAGGAAATTCACCTCTTCTGTATCAATCACCTCCCAGTGACCATCTTCAGAGGATTCAAAGTACACCCTCCTGTGGCCAGGATCATCCGCATTACAAGGGCCCAAGAAAAGCCAGTATCTATTATATCGGCGATCAGATCCCAAAAACACTGATTGTATGGGGTGTGAACCACCTGAACCTTTTCCTTTCTCATTGGATGCCTTCTGAATATGGAATTTTGAGACTAGTAATGAAGAATCTACTGGACAGGGATGAGAATTAAAGGGCACCACCTTAACAGATTGCATTTGCTCAATTGGGTTCACAAATGAACCAGGCTTCTGCACCACCGATCGCTTAATTTTTGCTCCAGAACCACGTAACTGGATGCTAGAATTACAATCAGCTGTAACTTTTACTGGATCCTGTAAAAACATTATTCAGAACTTTATAGACTAAGAGAAGTTTACAAAATCAAATATTAGGTTATGTTTAGGAGTTGGGAGGGGAAGGGAGAGAATTGGAAGGGGACCTAACTCTGTGAATGGTTAGTGGCTTACCTTCATCCTGATGCTGGATCCAGATGAAAGAAGACCGGTTAGAGCTGCCAATGCACTCAATTTTTCTTCAATTTTCAAATCTGAATATTCACTATCCATCAGTCCTAACAACCACACTTCTCCTGCATGGCTCTCATCAATTTCAGTGTGAACTTTCAGGAAATTATTTTTAATTTTACGACTGTTAGCACGCTTCAATTTTCTTATATTTGAGATTATGGAATCACTTTCAAAATCATCATCACTGCTACATGTATCAGAGGCATTAAGCTCATCATCAACACTCCCAGAGTCCTCTGTATCTGACTGAAAATCATCACTGTCCTTTATAACAGTGCTCATACGCAATCGATATGCACGCGACGAAATCTTTTCAAATAAAGTAATATCACTTGAAAGTGTGGAATATATTAAAGACTCCAGTTCCTCCGTTGTCTTGGCAAGGTTTAATTCCGCAATCTATACATAGAAATTAGAATCAAAATAATTTTTAAAGTCATTCGTCAACATAAAGACGAATATAATTGTACAAACAAAATAGTTAGTTACCTGCATTGACTTTGCTAGCTCAGAAACTTTGCATCCATTGTTACCACGTTCTGACAAGATTTTAAACAATTCACCCTTCAAGGTGCCAGGGCACAGGCCATAGTTCACAAGAATATTCAACTCCTATTTTTTTTATAAAAAAAAAAAAACACATATTTCTACTTTAAAATCTAAAGCCAAATGAATTTGAAAGCAGAAACAGAAGAAAACAAATAAGAGTAGTGCTGTTTAGTACGAAAGATTTGCACAAGAAATAGAAGAATGCACAAATATAGGGGTTTTGATCAGTTAACAATTGGATGACCATACATAGGAGAGTGGATAGTTACAATCTGTAAGTGTTACATGTTGTCACATTCTATTCTTCTCTTTCTTGCAATCTTTCTTGCAAACACCTCTTGTAACAATCAGCATTTCCCAACAGATAATAAACAATGCTCACTGAACTCCAAGCATCTTTGGACATTTAAGACTAAATTTCACACACTAGAAAGTGATGACTTTGACTACAAATTCTCATTCCCACCAATTAACCACAGCTGAATACATGGCTTCAAATTAATTTAATATAAAGATATGTGCCAGCAATTTTGATTTCCTATGCAAAGTAGCTCACATTACAGTAGACCAAAACACACACATTATTAACAGTTTTATTAAACAAGCGGCACTAAATGTTTCATTGATGATGTGGAATTTTTAACACTATCCATGTATTAGAATTAAAACCAAAGATATATATACTCCCTCTAGTCACTATTATAAGCAAAAAAAGTGACTTAAATTTTGGATCATTTAATACTATTATTCCTAATACACCCGTCATTTATTTCAAAACATTTTTTGTTGATAGATGGGTGTTTGACAGTAAAAAGGTACAATTAAGTAAATTTGAGTTGTGTTTTAGATGAAATCTAGAAAATTAATTGCACTTAACTACTTTTCTTGATACCCGTGAAAGTAGTTTTTTTGCTTATAACCGGAGGGAGTATATATATATGGTATTGTAGCTTTATCAATTGAAAATGTTCACAAGTGCATATATGAAATCGCAAAAACAGTGGTTTTGCTAATTGAGCTGGTTTTATTACAATTTGGAAAACTAAGTAAATGCTTAACAACTTCTTTTCAACAGTTTTGTTGTTTAAGATCAGAACATTTTCAAACTTGACCGCATCATAGCAGAGACTATTGAACCTTTTAAACGTGACCACATCATAGCAGAGATTATTGAAGGAACTATTATGGAGTGGATAGTAAATCATGGAAGAGAATTCTTCTGGGGGAAGGAAACTTGCTTCTAAACTAAAGATATGTATCCCCTCCTTAGGAAAGGGAAAATATCGACAGTAGAGGGACAAATGTTCGGAACAGTATATACCTATATATTACTTATAGCCTTCAGTCACATGAAATAAAAGATTGAAAATAATATATTACAAAGAATTCAGCTAAAGTACATGACAGACAAGATAACAGATATGTTCCACCTAAAACATGATATGAAGAAACTTTTACAAAAATATATAAACATCTTCAACTCTAGTCATATATTAAATGGTATTGGTTGGAGTACCTTGCCAAGAACCTCTCTTTGTAAGGCACCAGGCTTCGAACCATATCCAGCAGCTACTAGCACTTGACGGAGTATTTCAATCCAAGTAAGAGGGTTTAGAGATCTTCTCCAAACGTCAAGGAAATATTCTTGACTTTCAACCTTTCATCCAGTGTTAGATTGTTAATCGTTCTGTATAAATGTAATCGACAAAACGCAAAAACTAAACCTCTGCTAATAAGGCAAGGAAACTCACTGAGTGAAGCAACGCAAGGAAGTTACTTGACTTGTTTAAATGAGGACAAAACCCATTAGAAAGCTCCACGTCAATGTCAGATAGAAGCAGCGTGAGAAGGGCCACGTGAATCTTTCCAAGTAACATCGAATCCTGGAAGGAACATGCAATAAGGAGAGAGGCATTTTGGATGTTATTTACAATTTGATATGACTCTAGTAAGAACTAAATAAGAAACTATGGTTTCAAAATGTAAACCTGAGTCAAAGATGACTTATTACCTTATCATGAAATGCCTGAACAAATTCATCAAGAGTGAAGGGACAAACGTCAACAACTACAGCATATGTATAAATGAAATGGAAAACCTACCAACATAGAATTAGCTGTGTCAAATTTAAGTCTTTTTGTATTGAAAATGTTTCAAAGAATAAAAGATGATGCAATTAGTAAATTCAGTAAAGTAAAGTTTTACAATAATAAAGCATGCTAGTCTAATAAAGAACTTTCTGTCTCATTAAAAATTTAATGATAAATCCTGCAGGGTAACTAATAAAATCCAACCATGAGTATTAGTTCATACTAGTCAAATTTTATAACAAAAACCAACAAAAAATGCCCCTTAATAAGCTAGAATTGAGAAGAATTTCCTTTATACTACAAACTATTAAAATCATTACATGTTCTAATTGCAACAAAGATACATGCATTTAAAAAATCAGATCTTCCAAGTTACAACTGATTGATAATATGCACCTTAAATAATTTCTTCACCAGTTCTGGGGAGGAGTCCCAAGGTTGCAAATGTATAGGTTTCTTCATCTTGACAGTACCTGGGGGGAACTTGACTAACACATCTGTAGAAGCCACAAGCAATCAGTTACTGGTAATAATCAGAACATTCCAACAACCATTAGAACAATACAAATAATACTAGGCAGTACTTGTTCAATTACCTGGACAAAGTGTGCCACCAAGCATTCCACTGACAGCAAGTTGATCTGAATAAATAAGCAGATTGGTTCTTTCTTGCAACTCTCTAAGCTCTAATTCTTCATCGTCAACTAACATTGAAATTTGATCAACTCCCTCCTCAGATATTGAGCTAACCGAAGCAAGTCCACATTTTTCTTTGGGTGGTTGGTTCTGAGAAACACATAGGTTTGTTTCACCCTGCTAGATAAAAACAAGATGTAAACTAGCTAAACCATCCAATGTAACCACAAAAATACATATTTGACTTTTTAATTACCATTCTTTTTTGCGTTAAATGTTTCCTCTTCTCCTGTAATTTAGTTTTCCTATTCTGCATTTTATTTCTTGGCATTCCCTGTTCAGGGAGAAAACATCAGGATCTATTATGATTATTATTAAGCAGAATTTACATGCCCACACATGTATTGCGGGAGGAAACAAAGTGAACACAGTATCATGGGTTTAGATAACTTACATTCATGGTTACAGCTTTCTGTGACCTGCTGACCGGTATAGGTGTTTTAGAATTAGAGATTGGATGAACTTCCCGGTCAGCAATACCAAAACCGATTGGAAGGTCTCTAGCATCAGGATTTGTTGCCCTCCAAACTGTCATCAGACCTTTGCCCATACCATGTTTCTTAACAGGTGCTTTCATATTACAACTAGGGTGACTATGAATTGCACTCTTGGAAGCCTGGGAAAAGAAGACCTGATACAGATGTAATAGAGTATAGAAGGAAACATTAAAGCAATTCTCAGGATACCAAAAGTTACCTTCCTCCTTTTGACAGGCTCTTGGTCCTGTTGACCAGCAGAAGTGTAATTTTTGGGTCCTAACCAAAGACAAAATCGACAAAATAAGACAAGTTATAAAATTTATAACAGGGAACAGAATTGATGGAAATGAAATGAAAATCCCACTTTTACCACACAAATTTCAAAAAAGTAGATGACATTTATAATTTAAAACATAATAAATACAAAGCTTAACTTCAAAAAAAATCTATGAACATAATACATATACGATGCAGGAATTATTTAAAGCATAATAAATATATAGCTTAACTTTGTATTTTTCCTATAAACATAATACATACGCTTGATGCAGGAATTATGAGTAATAAAATAATTCTACCCCCTCCATCTTTACTCCATTCAAAAAAAGGGAATGAATTAAATTGCAATATTTTTTCTATAAGCATAATCTATACGTATGATGCAGGAATAATGAGTAATAAAATAATTCTACCCCCTCCATCTTTGCTCACATTCAAAAAAAGGGAATGACAATAAAATATTGTCAAATAGCGGCTTTAGTGGCGCTATAGTACTTTTGCGCGGCAAAAATTGAACAAACCGGTATTTTCCGAGATCGACAGCACTTGGATATAGGTTTTTTTTAATAAATAAAACCTAACTAGTTTAGCAATGCCCACATTACATGTTTAGTAATAATGTATACAAATTGACAAATTAAAAAAAAAAAAAAAAAAAAGAAAGAAAAAAAGAAAAAACGCAGTATCCACTTCCGATCTTCACTCACCAGCAGTGACCACCACTAATCACCACCAAACAGAGTACCTTTTATTCATATCTATTACCAACAACACCATGATTCAACATCTAACACAAATGTAGAAATAACAAAAAAAAGGATAAAATATTCAGTCGTATTAACTATTAACTAATCAGCATTCACTATAAGAGACTGAGAGAAACGAACCTGAAGGAAGAGAATCAAATTCCCGTCCAAGAGGAGGACCATCATTCAACAACACGTTGTTTACAATATAACCTGTTGTTAACAACTCCTGAAGACAGTTATTCCGTTTTCGCCTTTTCTTACCGTTCCCGTTAACTACCATATCATCGTATCTCGAATTTGACGAAACAACAGCTTTCTCAATTTGCTGCAATTTTCCACCACCGCGAGAATGACACGGTGGAACAATCGCTCCTTTTCCTCTCATATTCCTCTGTGTTTGGATAGCGTTCAGTGTTATGTGCCTCTCATCTGCATCACAAAAATATAGTAACGATAGGGAAATTTAAAATTAAGTAGAGTTTAGAGTACACAGTTAAATGTTATCGTAAATGAAGTTAGCGAAGAAAATTAAATGGTGCGGTGATCGAACAGTGAGATTATGTCGAATTCGGTTATGGTGATAGTTGAGTGATGTGGCGGTTGTTAGAAGCAGAAAAAATGAAAACGAGATGAGAGTGATTGGGAGGGATGAGAAATTTACCATGATTGCAAGTTATTGGACAGAATCAGTTGGGAGAATGAGATATGAGAGTGTAATGAAGTGAGTTGAAGAAGAAGGAGAAAGAAGAAGAAGAGGAAGATAATATAATTTCAGAGTCATGAGAAGTAGGGTTTTGGGTTTTACGGAAAACGGAGAACTAACCCCATACCCTCAGCCGCTAAACAATTCTCTTTTGTTTATTTGGGATTGGGGGTTGCTATTAACACCCCTACCCCTATTTTTTCTTCTTGAGAAATTATCGGTTATGGTAAGTATTAGGCACACTGTTTATTTAGACAACACATGTAATAAAAAATTTAAACAAAATTAAATAATATGTATTATTCATAACATTCCTTGTAATTTTCACATATGATTCACGGTACTTGTTTCTAATATATCATTTTTTCTATGGAATATACCATTTTTATTTGAAAATGGTACATTTTTTAAAAAATATATGTATGGTCATTGTTTAAAATATTAATATTAATTATTGATATTCGTCGTTATAAACAAAAACGATAATTTCTTTTTATGTTTTCTTCTCCTCTTTTGGTGTTTCTATATTTTCGCAACACCTTTTATTTTACATTTTATGTTAAAATTTGTATAAAGCTCTTGTAAACATGGTCTTGTGGGTATTTTAGCTCACAGTGGCGATTTCAATTTTTATTTTTACATGTTCGATTTTTATTCACAAATCACAAATGAGTTTATGGAGTGATTAGAAAATTAAAGAATGATATGAGGATGAAAAAGAGTTTTAAAAGTTAACCTACGTTAAAATTTTAAGGACTTTTTCAAATTATCTTTTAAGTTGTAAAATATATAAGGAAACACATAAAAACATGAAAATGTATTAAAAAAATAGTAAAATTAGAAATTTGTTGATAATATACATTAGTCAGATTTCATTCCATGACTCATATTTTTTAATATGTTTCACCTTCAAACAACGTCACTATATTTAATTTGTAAGGAATATTAAAAAATATATATTTTCTTTCGTTTAAGAACAGTTAACTTTAAAATTATAATAAAAGTTATTTTTATAGTAAGTAAAAAGAAATTATTAAGTTAAAATTTGAGAGAAACATTTTTAGTACTAAATTATAAGGTATAATATTAATTGTTGGGATATGATTAACATTTTTTCTAAAAGTTGAATTTAGTACTTATCTCTTGAGATGGATTTGGCCTCAAATGTGTAACCTCCAATACCAAGATGATAGAAAAGGAAATTTGTCCCCGGATAGTGCGGATTTTCAAATTGGACGATGCCGATATATGGAGGAGTGGACTTCAATACAGATGGTGTGAGTTATTCTCAATGGCGCAGTGGCAGTGGTGGAATTCTTAGAGATCACGGAGGAAGTTTAATTTTGTGCTTATTGCAGATTCTCTATATTCAACCACTCTCCCAAGATAGGGTTGCGTTTCTCCTCATGCATGGCACATTGGTGTAAGATTTCACGTATATTTGATGTATGGTGGAGTTACTGACATCATGGTGAATAACCGTAATTTTGTAAAAGTTATGTTATGTAGTTTTTAAAAATTATTACGACTTACTGTGATTTTGTAAAATATACATTTTGTAGTTTTTGAAAATTATTGCGATTCACTGTAATTTTAATATTGATATCAAACATATACTTCGTTAAATTCACAATTAGCTTTGATGAACGGACTTAAACTCGTGTTTTTAAATAGACTAATAAGTTGCTAAATAAAGTTTGTCTTGAACAATAGTGTCTGAATTTTTAAATTTTCTCTATCTTTTTATTTCAAATGTCTTATTGCCAAATATATGAGTTGTCATTTTTCCTAAGAATTTCAAATTTTTCTTTTTGAAGCTTAGGTCCCTTTTATTAAGAAAAAAAAACATCTTAACATAAACTAAATTGAAATGAGTAAGAAAAATCTCACTATTTATCACTTAAGCATAGATGAATCTTAATTTACAAAAATGAATTGCCTTTGTCATCGATTTTAATTTTATTTTAAAAAAGTAATATGTTTTTAAATTGTTGTCCAAGATTTTTTATTTCAAAACAATTAATTGGATTATAAATGGGTGAATAGTTCAAGAAATTCGAATTAAAAGTTAAAGGATTATTATTCTTGGTTCAAACAATATTAACATTAAAAATTAATTATTAACTTTTACCATTATGAAAAATAAAATAAAAACAAGGACAAAAGAAAAGGGCTAAATACGCCATTATACCAAACGCATAGCTTATTGCCTTTTTATTCAACAAAATTAATTAAAAATTAGATATTAAATTGCGAGTTGTGCGGTATAATTTAATATAGTAGTGAGTATAAAATAATAATAATATGTAATTTAAAAGTAATGTTGATTTTGTTTTACAGTAAAATATACTCAAGCGTTTATGTACCTAAAAATAAATATATTTTTGAATAGCTATATATAAGTTAGGTTTGCTTTAATACAAAATAAAAAGTAAAACATTGTTGACTAATAGAATTCATGCAAAATATATTGAAATATGAGACTATTTATAAGGTTTTACAACTTTAGATATGCAATTTGTCTTTAATATTTTTTAAATGTGAAATTAGTTTATTCAAGTTTTTTGATTTCATTCAAGTGTCCCTTCTAATAATATATTTGTTAAATAGTTATGAATTTATTTATTGTTAAAGTTTTGTATTTAACTATAATTTTTCTTCATTTTATATAATTTATATTAGTTTTGAAACATTAAATTTAATTTTTTTTTTTTCACGTTTTGAATTTTATATCTTCATCGTAATTCTGTCAATCTAAGCATGCACTAAATAATATTGTGTGCCTTGCGATTTATTATAACATTCATTCGTGAGTGGTAGTTTGTTAAACTCAAAATATTGAAACAATTATTCACATGTGCAAATATAGATGATACATATGGAAAAAACACTACAAAGCAAAATATAAATTTCTCCAGGTTTAAAAACCTTAAATAATAATAATAATAATGTTTTTGACATAATAAAAATGTTAGTTACACAAAATTGTCAAAACCAAAATAAAATTCAATACAAAATGTAACCAAATTATATAGTTATGATATTTTGGATGGAGAACACTTCAATTGCTTTAATTATTGTTTCTTCTAAATAATTCTAATATGAAATGGAATTTTCAAATAATTGTTTGATATGGTCAAGAAATTTCAAGAATGGTTGAAACTAATTATAGACAAAAAAAGTTTGTGAACATTTCAGACATAGAAAGTTTCGAGTGAATAGTGAAATAGTTAGCAGTTATTCATTTCTAAATATTTAATATTATTCATTTTTTGTTGTTTCAATTATGATTTGTGTTTTTTTAATTATAAATCACTTTTTTTAATTATAAATCAACATAGGGAAAAAATCACTTTTTATGCAATAATAGTTATATATGATATTTAACAATAATTGATAATAAAAAAAACAATATTATTGAAGTATATGCGAACTAAGAGTGTGTCACACAAATAGTTGTAACTTGGTTGCATTTCATTCATAACGTCGCTATCATTGCTTGAACTGATAATGTACAAGAGAGTGGTTGAAAATCAGAAGATAGATATTGACGTGTATATGTAGTCGAACTTATATTGTGATGCTTTGAAGATATATAGAATGGTGTGTATTTTTTGGTATGAGTTATTGAAATTAATGTTTTGACGAGTAATTAGAGTTTTTTTAAGTGTATTGATGAGTTATTGAATAATAAAATAAAGTTGAAATTGTATAACGTATGAAAGTAAAAGATAGAAACAAAATAGAATGGAAGTAGAAGATGAAAACAACATTGTGCTTAGAAACTTGCTACATCAAAATTTTTGTCAGTCGGTAAATATTAGAGGAAGTAACATACATGAACATGAGTTGTCGAAAATACAATTTGAGGTTATATTTTAATATATTATAATAATAGATATCAAATTGAAACAAAATCAAAAACATGAAGCAATTAAGGAATCAAACAGAAATCCATTCAGCAGAATAACGGATTGGTGTCAACCGGTGGAGTGTCTACATAAATTAGCTGAACAGTGTTGGAATCCTTCTACTGCCTTTTGTTAAACTCTAAAATCCTTTAATTGACGTTAAGAACAAAATAACTATGGATATTAAGAAAATTAATTAGGAGTAATTAATTTTTTTTAATTTTATGTAAAACATATTATAAATTTACTAAAGTATTTATGTGAATGTCAAAAATTTAATTTTCAATATCAAATATTTGTTATTAAAGTAAGTGTTTATTAAAAATACTAACATTAAATGAATGAGTAGTAGTAAACTATTGTTTATAATAATGACAAATATTTGATGTCACTTATTTTTTTTTTTATAATAACGACTAAATGAGTATTAATTGTTGTTATAATTTGCACATAAATTAAAGGTTGTTACAAAATAAAAAGATTTAACGGAAATAAAATAATTTACAAGAGTTGGATAAATTAAGAGAATG
>JBBPBP010009779.1:2245787-2266608 GCA_037974735.1 Cicer chorassanicum
GGAGAATCATAGTGCTAAAGAGACGAGAGATATCTGTCACTTTCAACAAAAATTAAAAGAGATTAGTTTTTAGTAAAAAATTAAAATAATACTAATATTATTTAAGAAGATTCTAGAGGAAGTGAGTGTAATTTGTTTTAAAATAAAATTAAGCTATAAATCAATATGATATTTTTTTTCAAATATTTTTTCATTATAACATAATTAAAAAATTAACTATATCTAATTTTAGAAAAGAATTAACCAGATTCTACTAAATACAACAACAATAATAATAATAATAATAATAATAATAATAATAATAATAATAATAATAATAATGTTAAAGTAAATAATTAAATAATATTATCCCATTTATTTAAATTAAAAAAAATGACTATATGTCAATATTAATTAATTAAATAAAAACTAAACAAATGTGAAACAAATAAAATTAAGGGAGGTGTTTTTTCACTTGTTATTATACGACGAAACGACAAAATATATGATGTCGTATAGAGCAAGCGAAAGTGAAGGGTTAAAAAAGTCTAGAACATATCCGAACCACGTATAACCTAAACGACACGGCCACTATAATTAGGGTTTATGGTCTAACAGGTGAGAGTGTCCTTCAAAATCAAACAAATTTTGCAGGTGAAAGAGAGAAAAAGGGAATTAGAATGGCGTCGAGGGTTTCTCTGAAGGCGAAAGGAAAGAGCTCAAAGGGATCGAAAGGAACAGAGGATCGATCATATGTCGATTGCATGAAAGAGTGGACAACATGGGGTTTGAGAAAAGCTAAGGTTATCACCCATTACGGTTTCATCCCTATGATCATCTTGATCGGTATGAATTCTGATCCAAAACCACAACTTTCTCAGCTTCTCAGCCCCGTTTGATCGCAATTTCTCCGTCACATCACAACATCAACCACCCTTCAGCTCCCCCTCCCCTTTTGTTGTGTTTGAGTTTTTTGAAACAACTTTCGCTTTCTTATTTGATGTTGTTTGATGGAGTCAGGGTGGATTATCTGTAGTTTGTTTGATTTTGGATAACTATTGAAGACGTAGTTGAAGAATAATTACTATATTCAAATTTTGTCTATGCGATTATTTGTATGTGTATGTGTTTCATGTTTATGTATATATGCTTGGTTGTGTAGGTGAAAAGTGATTATTTTATCATGCTTTTCAATTCACTGGATGAGATTGTTCTGTGCGTAAGCCATTAGGATATTTGGTTTTGTGATTGTGACTTATGTTTTTTTTATTGGTAGTTTTCTAAGGGGAAACTATAGTTTTGGTGCTAGGAAGGTATTGGGGAGATAGATTAGGTATTCAAATGATTATAACATCAATTTGATGATGACTTTTTGATATTCAGAAGTTACAATTAACTAGGACCAATATAATGGCATGTCTTAGTCAGATGGTAAAACATTATAATTCGAGGACCATTTTAGTTTTCACTTATCTTTCGAGACCAACCAAAATAGGGTTTGTATGCATCTTATGGTTTGAAGAAAATTAATATTTACATTTCTACTTGTTTTTTTTTTTTATTTCTTTTTGCATGGGCTGTACCTCAAAGATAAGTAATTTTGGTTGATTGTGAGAGGGGAAGTAGTTAGGGTTGATTGTCAGAGCTAAGTTTTTGAATAGCAGACAATTGACTTATCTAAATGGTGCAATCTTGTGAATGGAAGGCTGTTTAACTTATGATAGTTTTTGGTAGGCATGCTAATATGGTGCGGATCAAAACACACATGTTATGTTTCTGTGTTTGGTGCAATTGTGAGAATAGATTGCACTTTTGATAGGCGTGTGTTTTGTGGGGTGGAAACATAGCATGTGTTTTGTTCCATGTTTGGTGGATTTTAAGTATGTTAGCAATGGAACATAAGGCTTAAAGTGAATTGAAAAGTCATTTTCCCTTCAATGTTTGGTGCATGCCAAAACACACCTACATGCACATTAGTTTAGTTACTTATAATAATAGTTCTAATTCTGTCTGTATTCATAGTTTAATTTTCCATAGATATTACTTCTAATGTTGGAGTCTTGTTATAGTGAGGATGGCAACAATTGCTGGTCAGAGTTAATTTAGTGTATTTTTTACTTGTTGTATGATGGTTGAATTTCAGATCATAGGGAGGTAGAACACCCACTTATTTCAAAGTGAGCAACCACCCGACCAAAGGCCTAATTGCATTTATATGCTTTGTATGTCTGCCTCTTCACCCCTCTACATTGGCTGACATCTCAGTTATGTATGTTGAATTTGATTGGACCTATACTAGTACTAGGATAAAACACCAAGCAAATTAAAAGACATTTCCTATTTCAAGGATCTACCTTCAGTGAGGGGATCCTATCATACAGCTAGAGTTATAGTCATCACTCATCACCCATCATGAGTCGTAGTTTACTTCTATACTATAATACAACATACAATTTGAGCATGGAGCATTGGACTCCAGAAAAATTTATACACGGTAATTTCCAACCCATAATGGATCCAAAGCCTTGGACTCCAGAAATATAACATAGCAATTTCAGATCCATGAGGGATCAAATTGCGTGGGCTCTCAGGAAAAAGTATTAAGTAATCTGTTTAACCCCATTTATAGTACTAAATGCACTTATTAAAGTGGAAACTGAAATATCATAAGCCACAGAGGCTGTGTTTTTCTTGAAAAAAATTAACTTTATAGCATGCTTGTTTTTTATCGTGATCATTGAGAGTCAGTTATGGTAGTTATCAAGCCATTTCAATTTGTCATTGTAAAGATTTCTTCAGTATTTGTTTGCTCACAGTTTTGGTTAAAATACTTCTCGGACATTTGCCTTTTTACTGCTAAACAAATTTAACGTTATATGTATATTGCTTCAATTTACACACCCTGCTTACTATTATTCTCTGCCTTTGGTGGGGCTTAGATAATAAATATTAAGTGCTAGGTGTGTGATCTGAGTTTTGTGGCCGGCTAAAGGTTGGTGCTGTTGAGTTGTCTAAAATTGCATATACAATTTAGATGCACAATATGCAGGGATCGCAAGCAAGAGAGAAATATACGGAAATTTGGCAAATTTAAAAGTGAAAACTACATTAATTCAGCTAAAGTTGTTTTATGAATTTCGTTTAATCATAATGTAAATATAATTTTTTATATGAATCGTTTATTTATTAAGTTAATATCATATCATACAAGTTTTATAGTATAATTTTGACGAGTTAAGACTTCACATAAGGTGTTTGAAGTTAAAAAAAATGCAACTTTAGTTTGATGAAATTATGGTTTTTGCTGTAAGTAGAACTCAACTCTGTTGCAAAAAATGAAAGTATTTGAAGTTAAAAAAAATGCAACTCTATTTTTTTTCCCTGAAGAATCAAGGTGGAAACTGTTTGATCGTACATATGTCAAGTTTCTCTTGTAACATTTTCTGATTAACTTTAATATGTAAATTAAGCTGTTAAGTCTGTAAGATTATTATTCGTTTTTAGGTTTAGTTTTCAGCTCTTAGTTCTTGCACCTTTCCTTGCATATAGTAGGTGGCCCTTGTTTTCTGTAATCAACTTGGAAGATTCATTCCAATATTTAGCAATCAATTAATAATAATAGATGAATTTCAGTATACTCTTTTTTTTTTTTACTATTTTTAGAATTCTTCAATCTCTACATGATAATAAACTTGTCTACGTGTTCGATTAACAATATGACAACAATTTTGCACTAAGATTCTTAGTTACATATGGTGGTTTTGGACATGATTTTCAATTTATTTGTAAATGACCGACACACAGTTTTAATATATGGACAATTTTATATACAGATAACTTGGACAAATAAATGACAACTTCTACTATATTATAAAAAAAATATATCAATATTATTTGACCAACAACTTTTTTTAATTTATTCACGTGGACATTACTATAATATTTATTAAAATTGACTAAATTAAAATTTAATATATTCATTTAATTAATTTTGATTTCAATAATTAAATAAATTATTTTTATAATTAAAATAATAACAAAACAAAGTCATTTTAAAATAAATTTAAAAAATAAAACTTAAAAATTTAGCAGTAATATATTTAAAATATAAATCAAATTTATTTATGAATGGAATATTATTTAATTATTAATGATTTAATTTAATAGTATCAGGATGTTTTAATTTTCAAATGTACTACCTCTAACAATTAGACACCGTTTGAATTCAGAATGGGGAACTTTTTTAATAAAATGTTGTACTCTTTTTAACATATAAAATATAAAATGTGGTCATATTTGAAGTCACGTAATCACTCAATATATGGACATTATTTAATTAACAAAATTCAAAATAACTAATTTTTGAATGGACAACGAAAAAACAAATTTTAGGTGGAATGAACAATTAGGCATCTAATCCCAAAACACGTTTCTTAAAAGATGTGACAAGTGAGACACTTAATAATAATTTGGTTGAGACTTTGATCTTTGACAAGTGTGTATAAATAAATATATGTCAATACTAATCAATTTTTTAAATAGATATATTAATTTCTTCAATTATGCGTAATAAAAAAAAAACAAGTTTCCCAAAATTTGATCAGAATGAGTATTAATATTCTCATATAGAATGCGTTAATTATATAAATTATAAGAATATTTTAGGTTTAATTATATTTTTAATCTTTTTAATACTAGTCTCAATTAAGTTTAGATATTTAGTCCCTCAAATTCACAATAATAAGGATTTTTCCCAATCATCTAATTTGGAACTTAATTTTAATGACATGAAAATACATTGACGATTAAAATCCAAATATGATATTATTCATGTCAATAAACTAACGTCTATGTCAGATTTTATTGTTAAAATAATATTTTAAATATTACTGAAATCTGAAATTAAATTAGGAATCTTAAAAATCATGATTCGTCTTTGTTCATCCATTGTTGCAATAAATCTTCCATCTTGTAATCTTCTTCTTCATCATTAGATTACAAAATCAACGGTGAAAACACAACTTATTGGTATTTTTCCCGTAATGAGATTCATACATGTTTCTTGATGATAACATATGCCTTCTAAGCCAAATTTTCTTCTTCCTTTGTTGCAAGCATAATGCTGCAACATAAAAAATTAAAAATTAAAAAAGTTCGGATTGTTTTTTTTGTTGGTTTGATACAAAGTTAGAAATAAAAACCAATACCCAATTCAAGAATGGAAATCTTAAAACATGTAAATTGTAAACCAACAAAGTGATGTAAACTGTAAACTATATTTTCAAATATATTTTCATGTCATCGATGAAGATGACATGTCATCAAAATTAAGGGTCAAACTAGATGTAGGAATTTGAGGAACTAAATTTTTGGATTTAGAAATGAAATAACTGTGAGTAAAAAAAAAAAAACTAAAATCGTAATTCACTAAAAATAAGTGGACCGGCAAAAATTCATCTAAGCCAATGTTTCAATAATATCAAATTAAATTTGAGTTGAGATTTGTATTATGTCAAACATCACTTTGTTAACTTATGTCAGTATTTTTTTTAAGTGACTTCTTATTTCACTCTTTAATGTTCTCAAAAATAAAGAAATCTTGCATAGTCACAATTATTTGAACACTCTATTTAGACATACAGACATAAAAAAAGATAGAAAGAAAAAATTAAATAATATATATTTTTAAAATGATCAAATGATATTTTATTTTTGTACATGTGTGTGCCCAACCAAATATTTTTCTTCAAGAGTCTCTAATACATGTTCAGATTGGACAGTCCGAATGTATAAAAGACATATATAGATTTTACTAATTTAAACGTATATTTAGATGTTTTTGAAAATATTGAAGGTGATAGAAGAAATCACTTTTTTATTAGACACTTCCGTTCATATCTAGTTGTGATTTATATAGTTAATGTTGATGGAGCCAAATGGTCAAGTGAGGATTAATTTAAAAATTGAGTATTGCTATTTCTTACGAATAATTTACACAAGAAAGATAATAATCTATAAAAATAAAAATGAGGTGTTTGACTAATTAGAAAATATTTAACCATACATAAAGAAGTGAATGATTAAAATTTATAAGTGTTACATGTTCACATATAATTCGTCTCTTTCTTATAAATGATCTCTAGTAAAAATTAAAATTAATATTTTCTTTAGAAATTTGATAAATTAATTTAACAACAAAATATATTGATATAATAAACAAAACAAAAAATATTGATATGCATATTGTCAAATGTATAATTCTGTAATCCATTTCCCCCTAAAAAAAGACAAATGTGTGTCGACGAATATTAAAAATAATTAAAGAGTATGTATTCGTTGGTGTAATATTATTTTACTTTGATATTTAATAAAAACTCATAATTTTGCCACTTCACCTACTTTTTTTGTAGTTATTTTAAAAATTATCGTATGATATGAACATATGATGATCTTTCATTAGAAAGTAAATGTAAAATTATTTTATAGTGATAATACATTACTATTATTTTTTTAAAAAAAATAATACGAGGAAGACAGTATATTATGGGCAACATAGCATTGGTCATGAATTGTGTGAGCTTTAGCTGCGGATGCACATGGCAGTAACATAATTTGATTAGTAGTAATAAGTGTCATTTTGGGGTCACTTTCAGAGACAATAATTGGAAGGGTCAAGTAGTGTTCTACTTCAAGGAGCTGGCCTAGGCTGTCTCTATGGAAGGTAAATACAATTATGCATTTTTGCGATACACCATGTGCCTTGTCTTTAATGAATCTCGTCTTCTCTATTCCTAATTTCCTATAGAGATATTATATTATTGAACCAACACTTATATGTTTCTCCTTGTAAATTGTGTGGCCTTTCTTGTTTTTGTCCGTCCAATGTCAACAACACAAACTCGTCCACATTCATGCCTACCATGAAACAAGTGTTTTTTTTTTTTCACTCTTTTTTCTCTCTCAACTTTAATGCTTAACTATCCTCTAATTTTTTAATTGTATAATTTTTTTGTTCTCTGGTTTAAAACGAATTATTTTAGTTTTTTATATTTATACTCTTTTTTAATTTATAGTCATTCATTCATTTACTTTAATGACGTGGTATGACACAATAAATTTTTTTATTTTAATTAATTGAATAAAAGAATTATATTTACTTAATTAAAAATAAATAAATTAGAGTATGAATCGCAATCACTATTATGTCTCCTATGTGATTTTCTCTTCCTCTTCCGTTGTTTTATTGCCGTTGGAATCTTAACTCTCTCGAGATTTTCTCCGTGAGCCGTTGTGCTTTCTATCAATTTCTGATTACTTACGTTAGAATCTTCTCGTGTTTTCTTTGAATCTCTTTTTGACGAAGCTTCGAAGTCATTCTTTTTTGTGTTTGAATGGAGTTGGAAATGAAAGTTTAGTAAATGACAATGGTGTGACGGCGAAATTAGTTGAAGAACTTATAGAAACCTCAAAACAAAGGGAAAATGAACCAAGACTGAAATTAGAGATTCTAATTTTAGATTTTTTAATTAAGTAAATACAGTTTTATTTTATTAAAATAATTATTTTTTTGTAAAAAATTAAGTAAAATAAAATAATTTTTATCATGCCAAGTCATTAAAAAGTCCATCTTATCACGCCACAATACCAAAAAAATTAGAAAAACAAGTGGGGGACTACAAAATGAGAAAGAAGGTAAATGTGTGAGACCAAAATCGCTCGTTTTAACTTAGATGATTAAATCGCACAATTGAAAAATTAAAGGGGTTTAAACTACAATTAAAACTTAAATTTAAAAAGTAAATAAATACAAAAGAGAAATTAGTGTATCATAGTATTTACTAGTGCATTATGTTGGGCAATAAGGTCGGTAATCAACATGTGCAATCAGAATATTGGTACGTGGTTCTCAATTAGGGAGGGTTGCAAAAAAATTTACAGCCCCAATTTTTTTTTTATAGTATATCCTTAATTTTGAAAAATTGTATTGATATATTTAATTTTGTATATCGACCACTCTAAAATTTTACATTTGCACCTTATGTCCAACACTTTAGGAATTTATTATTGATTTTGTGATTTACAATGAAACTAATAGATCGTTTGCTGGTAATCTATTAGATTTACAATTGGAACTCATAATTATTTATTAGATCTATTTGCTTCAAAAAGTGTTGGACGGATGACTATTTTTAAATAGTAAGAAGATTAGTATTAACTTGAAATTGTATATATATGTTATTTACAATTTACTTGTATTAATGAATTTAAATAAAATAGTTTGAGTTTTTTGTATTTTATTCGATAAA
Source organism: Cicer chorassanicum (assembly GCA_037974735.1). Lineage (NCBI taxonomy): Eukaryota > Viridiplantae > Streptophyta > Magnoliopsida > Fabales > Fabaceae > Cicer > Cicer chorassanicum. The sequence goes on from JBBPBP010009779.1 coordinate 2,254,073, forward strand.
AAAATATAATATTTTGAAATAAATTATAATTTTAAAAATTATAATTTTTATTAAGGACCCAAATTTTTAGATTCGAACGGGGGACTAAAAAAACATTAAGACGACCATGTTCAACATGTTATAATCTCACAATTCCACTGTGTTCTCTTGTTCAACTTCGCCCTAATTTTGACTGACAAGGAATGTTAGTTTTATTTTTTATTGTAGTTTTATCGGTCAATTATATAGTATACAATGAAACAAGTCTTGCACTATGTCTCGTCAAAAAAAGAGTCGCGTGTTCTAGACAAGCTTGTGTTGACTATTTAATTAATCATAATTTAATCAAATAAAATATAATGAGACTTATTAATTTAATTATTAAAAAAAAATTGTATATAATACAAGATTATTTTACTAGTGTACATTGGACAAAATTTTATTATAATTGTTTTCACTGTTATCATTTATCATTACTATTTTGTCACATTTGGATAGCATAAATTTTCATTCTCTTTCGAATAAGCAGTTGAACATTTTTTTTAAGCATTTATTGTGAATGTAGTTCGTAGATTTATATTTTAAAGATTTGATTTTAAAGTTTCTTTTTTGGTACGAGAGACTAATTCCTTGAGTTATTTTGAATCAAATATCAAAATTAATCTCAAGATAAAAATTTATACCTCTTACTAATAAATAGTATTATTGTGTACACATCGATCAAAACTAAAAAAATTACTCCCTTCAATCTTATATATAAGAAAAAACTATAACATTTTATATTAATTTAATATTTTTATTTGAGATATTTGGTTTTTTAATATTATTAATGAATATTTAATGGTTCACAATTTTCAATAAAAATATATATGTAAAAATAATCAAAAAATTAAAACAATTAACTACGTTGATTTTATTTTATTTTCTTTTATAAATGTGACCATAAATTTAAAAAGTATCATATCTAATTTGTTGTTGATATAATTTTTTAGGGTTATGTCTATGTGACTGTATCATGGTGCGAGAGAGATCGCAAATACGACAAATGATTTCCGATGCGTGAAAACAACAAAATGAACGAATGATTACCTATGCTTGAAGCACATTCAAGAAGTAGTTCATGCACACAAACTTCAAATGGAATGACACTAGAATGAATCCGATAGAATCTAAATGAAATAGATGCAAAGACTATGCAAGTACTCCTTCGACATTAATTATAAGTGCAAAAAATGCAATTAGTCTAAATTTAAACTAAATAGATATAATTTTGTTCTTATATTTATGATTGGAGGGAGAGTTTCGTAAGTACAATTCGTATAATATCTGTAGAGATATTTGATATATTGTGGCGTGGGTTTGAACTCGAAATACTCTACTTCTCTACAATTTAATTTGTAAATTTTACAATTAGAGTTTTTTTTTTAAAAGGCAAAAAGGAAACCAAAAAAAGCATCACTAGAAAGTTGAAACTTGAAAACTTGTGTTTGATTTGAATAGATGACTTGTCTAAATTTCGAATGAAACTTGTAATTTAGAACAAATCATTCTAAAAATGATATATTACTCCATACATCCTTTATAAGACATTACACATTATATGACTTGTGCAAAGTCATTTTAGCATATATTGAATCCATAGTTTATAGTTCTTTGTCATAAATATAAACAAAAATCAATTAATTTTTTTATCAGAGGAATATGTTACATGTTGGATTTTATCTTTAATGTCTCAAGACAAATATGTTCAAAACTATAAATATAATTTTATGTATAAGAATCGTTTTGTATGAAGTGTTACTATTATAACTCGCAAATATTAAAATTCTATTCGATCTTAATGTAGTTTTTTATCTTATAATTGATATTTGATTTGACTCTTTTATTTTTTTAAGATTTATTTTAATTATATATCTTTTTAAAATTGATTAAAGTTAGTCATTTTTTCACAATACATTAAAAATAAAATAGAAAAGAGGTTAACTTAGGAATAATTGTTCCAGGTATCATAATTACCATATCAACTGATATCTAAAATGGCTAAATTGCCTTTATATTATTATTTTCCATTTCAGAATTTGTGAAGAATGCAATAATTTAAAGACAATTTCTGAGATTTTGGATATAAGTTGAGACAATAGTTATGCAAATTGGAACAATGATTGTTAAGTCATTATTTTTTCTATTTTATATTAAATATATTGGGAGAAAATAACTTACGTTTAAACACTTAAAAAAAATTAAATGATCAAAATAAATTTTGAAAAAATAAAGAATCTAAATAAATATTAGATAAACGGAAAAGAGAAGACGACAAAAAATGAATTATCAATTATTCGCTTTAAGAAGAAAAATAGAAAAACAGAAGACAACAAATGGGTCCCAAAATGGGCAAGGATTGTCTAGAAATAAATGAATCTTGACAACAAAAATGTTAGTTTGCCTAATGTTATGTTTGATCTGACCAAGAAGCTATAGTTTGTTGATCTAGTTTATAAATTTGTTTGTTTATATGAGAGGTATTGGACAGATAAGTTTATTTTACTGGTTTATAATTTCTACTGAGATGCTGTTTGAAGTAGTATTGACGCTAATAGTTTCTTCAATTTTTCTTTCAACTTATCTTCACTATTTTAATTTTATTATAAGAAGAAAATTATTTGATATTTATTGACTCAAGAGTTGCTAAATTTGTTTTTACAAAAACAAGTCTAAAAATATTTAAAATATTTTTTTAAAGGACTAAATTAACAAAACAAAATCATATTTAGGCGTTAATTTTTTGAATTATTTCATCCGTTCTATTAAAATTATTGTAATACTATTTCAACTAATAAATATTAAATTAAATATCATATTTCAAATTCGAACTCAAGAAAATGTATTTACTATTTTGTCTACTGATAAAAAAATATTATTTAAAATTATTTATGCACCACAATAAAATCAACAAATTTAGATTACTTTTGATAGTTATGTATCTTTCTCATGTAAACTTTTAATTATTTTTTCCATACTAATTATTTTTTCATGCAATAAATAGTACTCAAAATGCTAAACAATAATTAATGTGATATTGAAATTTAAAAAACGACAATTTTTTTTTTTTGAGAATACCATACTACAATAAAAAAAGAATGAGAAAATGTAGGGAGTTAAATTAATAATTAGGTATGGGACCCAGGATTAAAATGGGTGTCGAAGGTAGTGGATATAGTGGGGTGAGTATAATAAAAGGAGTAATAAGGAGACAGTACTGTTACTATTAATTTGAACTATGGCTTTTGGTTTAGTTAAAAAAAAAAGTAAAAAAAAAAAAAGAATAAATGAAGAATAGTCAACCTTGTTCCATTCCAAGTTCCAACAAGGAGAAGCTGTCCGAACGATCTGCAAGAATGTGAAAAGTTATTTCAGAGAGAGAGAGATAGATAATCACTTTTTTTAAACAGATAAATCAATTCTGTTTCACTCTCTCATTAACAAACTTAATTCCTCTTCCCTCTTCGCCGCCGGCTACCGGACTTTACTATTTTCCGCCCAAACTTGCCTCCGTCATCGGATTTCATTCGATTACGATTCTTCCATTTAATCATCTATCAGCCGATACATGAATCGCTGACATTCAGTAACAGATTCTACGCACACCAAAGCAATGGCGACGCTGGAAAAAGAAGCTTCCACCGCAGCCGCCGCCGTCGCTGCAGCTCCCGAAGGTGAAGTTTCTCATTTCCACAACTTTTGATTCTTGTTCCTAAACGATACATTCAACCGTCGTTTTGTTTCTATTTATAGTTTTATTATTTATGTGTATTGTTGCTTTGATTTTCTTTAATAATTAATTAATTAATAATAATAATAATAATAATGGTTTAGTAGGAGAAGAGAAGAACGGCATAAACCAGGAGCTATGGCAAGCTTGTGCTGGTCCTCTTGTTAATCTACCTTTAGCTGGAACTCATGTCGTTTACTTCCCTCAAGGCCACAGTGAACAGGTCAATCTCGTTTCACTTAATGTGTTCTTCTCATATGAGACTTATTTATTATCACTTATCAGTATTAATTAACCTTGTCTAGTGTTTTTGTAATTTTGACTTGTGACCCCTTTCTATCAATTAATGCTGTTATTGGAATTTTGATCATCTACTTATAATTCACCTTGTCAACTATAATCGATGACAGAAGAGCTTGAATAAAGCGTAGTACTATGAATCTGTTTGGATTGATTTATTTGAACTTATCTACGGGAAGAGCTTCTCCAAATAACTTATGACATTTTTATAAGCTGTTTTGAAAACAGTTTGACTTTATTTTGACTTTTGTTAAGCGCTTTGTTAAGTTGTTTATCCAAACACGGCTTATGATAATTATAATAATCTGTAGCTTACATTCATTTTGTTTCAGGTTGCAGCATCTTTGAAGAAAGATGGCGATGCCCAAATACCAAACTATTCCAATCTTCCCTCTAACTTACCGTGTCTCCTTCACAGTCTCACCTTGCATGTATGCTGGATTTTATTTTTTCATTAATTGTCTGTTTCAGAAGAGTTTTATGTGTTCTAATTTTCTTTCTGCTTGTTCTGGTTGTTTTTCCAGGCAGATCTAGAAACAGATGAAGTGTACGCCCGGATGACACTTCAGCCAGTGTCTTCTGTAAGCACCATATGCAATGTTACTATACTTTTAGGATCAAATGTGTTGTCCTATTTATTTGGAATGATAAAGGCTTGAACAAATTCTTCTTAGTTCCTATAAATTATGAAAATTTTCAAATTCACCTGATTTGTTGACATTATGTGTGTGCAGTTTGACATGGATGCCTTGTTAAGATCAGATATTTCTCTCAAATCGAGCAAGCCACAACCCGAGTTTTTCTGTAAACAACTGACAGCGAGTGATACGAGTACTCATGGAGGTTTCTCTGTACCCCGCCGTGCTGCAGAGAAGATTTTCCCTCCTCTTGTATGCTATTTTTTTTTTCTTTTCTGAATTTCCCAAATATAACTTCAGAGTTTAATCTGGTTACTATTTCTATATAGGATTTCTCGGTGCAACCTCCTGCTCAAGAACTTGTGGCAAGGGATTTGCATGGTAAAGTTTGGAAGTTCCGCCATATATATCGTGGTATGTTTTACATATATCTAGCTATAAGTTGGAATTGTTGTACTATCAGAAACCTATCAAATTTGTAATAATCTGTTGATATTTTGTTAAGCACCCTTCCAAAAATATTTTTCCTATCTATGATCTTCCTAACCAGGACAACCGAAACGTCACTTGCTTACAACTGGATGGAGTCTATTTATCAGTGGAAAGAAGCTTTTAGCTGGAGACTCTGTTTTATTTATACGGTAAGAGTAGTAAATAATTGATACCTTTTCTTCTTCTGTTGTTGTTTGTGGTTTACAAAGTTATATTTCAATATGTTGGTGCTCTGTAAACAAACTTTACCATTTTGGCTCAACTTACAATTTTACTAGATTTCCTGATTTTGATTGCTTCTTGGCAGAGATGAAAAGCAGCAGTTGCTTTTGGGTATCAGACGAGCAAACAGGCAACCCACCCATTTATCATCCTCGGTACTATCAAGTGATAGTATGCACATTGGAATTTTGGCTGCAGCAGCTCATGCTGCTGCAAACAGTAGCCCCTTCACCGTGTTTTATAATCCTAGGTCAATATCTGTCACCGACTTTATTCTGACAGTATTAAAGCATAATTTCTTTGACCACCAATTCTCTTTGCCATATGGATTTGTATTCTCAGTTCTAAAGTTTTTAAGCTTACATCATTCCTTTACATGCCATGCAGGGCCAGTCCTTCAGAATTTGTTATTCCATTGGCTAAGTACTACAGGGCAGTATACAGCCACCAAATATCACCTGGCATGCGCTTTCGAATGATGTTCGAAACAGAAGACTCAGGAACAAGAAGGTGCTTCACTTTCTGACCATGTATCATAAGAGTCATTTTGTGAAAAATACTAAGTTGAAAATTAACCCTTGACGAAGAAAACTTGGGTCGTTGAATATTATAACTGGAGGATGCAAATAGCTTAGCCTGAAAGTTAGTTGTTGACTGAAACAATACTTCACTTCTCTATTTAGTTTACTCCGAAATAACGTTTTATATAGTAATATTATTGTGATAGGAGATGATTGTCTGGGAATTTATATTTAACATGGAAATAATTTTGATAAGGAATATTACATATTACATTCATTTTATTGCAGATATATGGGTACAGTTATAGGTGTCAGTGATCTAGATTCTGTGAGATGGAAAAATTCACAGTGGCGTAATTTGCAGGTAAAGTTTGTGCCATCTTTTAGCAATTCATTGAGGTATAACTTATCATCCATAAGTAGATGAACCCTGGATCACTTGTACTTTAGAAAGGAAGTTTCTTCAAGCAGTGTTTTAATTTACACATAAATGTTCAGGTTGGTTGGGATGAATCTGCTGCTGGGGAAAGGCGAAGTAGGGTCTCAATATGGGAAATTGAACCTGCGACTGCCCCATTTTTCATATGTCCGCCTCCATTCTTCAGATCCAAGAGACCAAGACAACCCGGAATGCTTGGTAAATAATTTTTTAAGGCACACCTTTTAGTTGCAAAATGAAGTATGTTGGACCTCTCTCTGTGGAAACTTCTGTTTAGTTCTTTCATTATTGACCTTTGCGCTTGTTTTGTCTAAACTTCTGTTATTTATTTTATTTTACTCATTTATTTATGATGTCTTTATATTTTGTTTTTAAATTTTTGCAATGAGCCGTTTGATTTCAGTAATGTTTTCAAGAGTACAATGCCTTTGCACTTGTTTTGACTAAACTTCTGTTATTTATTTTATTTTACTCATGTATTTATGATGTTTTTGTATTTTGTTTTTAAATTTTTGCAGACGATGAGCCGTTTGATTTCAGTAACGTTTTTAAGAGTACAATGCCTTGGCTTGGTGATGATATGAGTATAAAGGATCCCCAGGGTTTCCATGGCTTGAGCTTAGCTCAATGGATGAACATACAACAAAATCCTGCTCGGTCTAGTTCATTGCAACCAAATCATGTGTCTTCCATGTCTGGATCAGTTCTACAAAATCTTCCGGGCGCTGATATTGCCCATCAATTGGGATTTTCTAATCAACAAATCTCTCAGTCAAACAATGTCAATGCTCCAGGTATACATCAGAATTCCCAACAACTCGATCACCTTCAGAAGCTGCCATTCACATCTGGTGGATTGGGAACAGTCATGCAGCCAGAGCAACAGTTGTGTAATGTTTCTCAATATCCTAGGCAGAACATGGCAAATCAAACTCTACCACAAAGTCAAGTTCAGACCCAACTTCTTAATCCCCAGAGTATTGTCCAAACGAACAATATTCTTCAACCGCAACAACAATCCATTCAAAACCATCAACTCCATAGAAGTCTCTCTCAGAACCCTCCACAGCAGCTTCAACAAACTATAATGAGTCAGAACCAACAGCAAAATATGATTCAACACACTATACCTGATCATATTAATCAACAGTTTCATATGTCTGACAACCAGGTTCGGCTTCAGTTGTTACAGAAGCTTCAACAGCAACAACAAACGTTCTTGGCCAAACAATCTGCATTGCAGCAGCCTGCTCAACCTATTCAAAACCAAGACCAGCAGCGGCAATTTTTAGATGCAACACAAAACTCTAGGACCGTAACTCCCAGTCAAGTGTTGGAAATTCCTCCTGCACTTCAAAACTCACTGCCTGAGGCTAATTCTATGATCCACCAGATGACAACTCCTAGTAGCCAGAACAATATTCAGTTCTCTCATCCATCCCAGCAACCAAAGCTTCAATATCAACAACAGCATGCGCAACCCGGGTTGCTGTCTAAAATGTCTAGTCGTGTTGGACTTCCTCCTGCAACTACAATTAATCAGTTATCTGCTAATGGTTGCAGTATACGGACTGTAGCAACTGCAACAGCGCCATCAGTAATTACTGATGATGTCCCATCTTGTTCCACTTCGCCTTCCACAAATAACTGTGCCAGTGCGCTTCCTCCTGTAACAACGACCCAGATCCTTAGGAGCACAATAGGGGATGACATGGCTCAGTCTGCTGTAACGATATTGAGTCAAAATGCCTTAGAAACCATGTCATCTAATGCAAACGTGGTGAAATATGTACAGCCAAAGTATGAAGTTAAGCCTTCTTTAAACATGTCTGAAAATCGCAATCAAGGGAATTTTTACCCGCAGGCTTGCTTGAATGGCGGTGCTGTGCAGACTGATTGTTTGGATACATCATCTTCTACAGCCTCAGTTTGCCTTTCTCAGAGCGATACACACTTTCATCAGAATGACAACCAGTTACCTTACAATCCACAGTCGATGTTTTGTAGGGACAACATTCAAAACGTGGAAGTTCAGGCTGATGCTAGGTGCAATGTTGCATATGGCAACGGCAATGAGCAAATGAGAATGCCACTGAATTTAGATTCTGCGGTAACCAAAGGAACAACAAGGTCGGGCAAGGATTTGTCAAATAATTTCTCTTCAGGAGGCTTGCTTGGGGGCTATGAAAATAACAGTGGTGCTCAGCCAGAACTTTCATCTTCCATGGTTTCACATTCATTTGAACTCCCTGATATGACCTTTAATTCAATTGATTCCACTGTAAATGATAGTAGCTTCTTGAATACGGGTCCATGGGCTCCACCGCCGCCGCCACAGCAGTTTCAACGGATGAGAACATATACCAAGGTTTAGTATTGTTGTTAATTCTGTTGTTTTAATAACAATCACGTCTAAGTGATGAAAATGCGATTCTTGACTAGTTTATTTCCTGATTAGTATTTGTCTGTTCATAGTTATTTTGTCATTTTAAGTTAGCCTTTTGTCTTTTAGGTATATAAACGTGGAGCTGTGGGAAGGTCCATAGACATAACAAGATATTCAGGATACGAGGAGCTTAAACATGATCTGGCTCGTAGGTTTGGTATTGAGGGACAACTGGAGGATCGACAAAGGATAGGATGGAAACTTGTTTATGTAGATCATGAAAATGATGTCCTGCTAGTAGGAGATGACCCTTGGGAGTAAGTCTTACTGCTTCTTTTCCCATCAGATTTACCTTTGTTCATGTGCATACTCCTCACTTACATGTACTCCATCCATTCCTTTTTAGTTTTCGCTTTAAGATTATTTACACATATCAAAAGAATCAATAAATTTTTACTTTTGATAAAATTATTTGTCTTTTTCCTATAATATTATTAACTATTTATTATCTTGTTCCACTTATTCATCTATCTATAATAGATAGTTAAGAATATTATTGACAAAACAATAGTGAATATTACATTGAACTTTAAAAACGACAAATAAATAAGAACAAAATTATTTTGCAAAAACGACAATTAAAAATGAATGGAGGGAGTAAAACTACATTTCTGAACTAAAAAGCATTTTGTCTCCTTAGTGGCCTACCTGATGGATAATTTCCAGAGTTGACGTATCTCCCTTTTCCTTAGGAAAAAAAGACAAATTAACTTTTATTCTTCAAGTTGGAGCAGAAGAATTACGGAATGGAGTGATAAGGAGGTCAATGGTTCCATTCCCACCCTGGCATAATACTAACATAACACTACTAATAGGCCGTTTCAAAAATAAAGTTGGTCGGCTTGAATTTTCCCTGCATTATCTAATTTCTCCGTGAGCCACATGATTAGGATGACTAACAGTTCAACTTTCAGTACCTCGCTAGTTATTGCATTATTATGAGCATAGAGATTATGAAAATTAGGAGGAACATTTTTTTGGAGGTTTTGTATGATGTAAAGTATGAAGCATAAAATAACTAGATAGTTGGCATCATGTATAAGGTGTGATTCTTGAATTTGTAGTACGTAGTGGCTGTCTATGTTAGAATCAAGACTAAATTTAAAAACCCTATTCTTCTTTTTTTGATTAGTTAATTTGCTGTGTTGATTGTTTTATGGATATTTCAGGGAGTTTGTTATTTGTGTCCGCTGTATTAAAATACTTTCTCCTCAAGAAGTTCAACAGATGAGCATAGATGGAGATTTTGGAAATGGTGGCCTTCCAAAACAAGCTGGTAGCAGCTCAGATGGTGGTAACACTTAAATGGAGTCCAGGAATTCGCTAACTATTCTTCTGTGTTGGTAACTTAATTTAGTAGGAGACAGATTATTATTGTTGCCCCAAATGTATTTATGATGATGCCTTTGTGGGGGGTTCTTTGGACATTTATGTCCTGCTTCTGCACTGTTTGAAGTAATCTTTTGCAGTTAAAAGGAAAGATTCTAGTTGGCGAATTTGAAGAGCCAAAACAAATGGTGGTGAAAGTTGATGTCTTGCAACTTCCATGAAGGCATTATAACATGATAACGAATCAAATGCTTGGTGGTGCTCACGCATATCAGAAGCTAGATGTTTCTTAGCCATGCATATAATGTGTTGTAAAGTTAGAACAAAATTTCTGTTGGTATAGTTGAAATATTACAGCATAGTTCAGTGTATCTGCCTTTGAGAGGAATTCATGTGACGTTTGAATTGAAAGGTGGGGCCTTTTGGTTGCGTCTTTTGTAAACATCATCAGACAGCTAGATTATGACCGTTGGAAAAAAAATTCGTTTTCCACTCTAGCCCTAATGCTATAAGTTATGTGTGGTCAAATAGATATTCAAACATCAACTACATAAATGATGGATTTATTTATTTATTTATTTTTTTATGGTAAAATATTCAGGTGAGTTGGGTTCATAGCTAAACCTATGAAAAAGTTTCAAGGCTCCAATACACATTTTGACAACACATAAATTTTGCATCCATGTTAATTGAGGCACAATGCCATAAAAACTTTAACTCAAATTTTTTTAAAAATTTATTTATTTAAATAGGTCACTCTTTAAAAAGTCTATTATGCTTGGAATATTCAATTCTAGTTAGTATAGACCAAATAGGGGGACTATAGTACCATAGAGGGGTCTTCGGCAAAGCAACCCACTTTCACCTTACTTGTTCATTATATTTGTGGAAGAACTATTAACACTTATTAAAAAGATATGTAGAAACGTTTTGATTATTTCTCATTTACTGTTAATAACTGCTTCCTATTTTTCCTGCAACCACCGTTAAAGCAAGGATCGTGAAAAATATTCTTGCCACCTATGAATCAATATCCAGTTAAAGTATAAATCTACAGAAGTCAGAGGTTTTTTGCAGATGGAACATGTTCGAGGAGTTAAAACCAAAATTGTTGAGCTTTAGGACGCTCAAGTTGTACTAGGAACGGGGAAGTATCTAGGACTTCCATCTACGATTGGAAGAAGTAAATAATCTACATTTCTTTTTATTAAGGATCGAGTGTGGGGGAAAATTAATTCGCAGGGTAGTAAAAATCTCTCTCGAGCAGGTCGGAAAATTTTAATTAAGCCGATGTTGCAGCCTATTCCAATATATATTATGAGTATTTTTCTTCTTCATCCATCCTTAACAGACAATATTAAAAGAATGACAAACTATTTCTGACGAGGTAAGAAGCGTGAGCACACTAACGGCATCAATTGGTTATCATGGAACAAACTCTTTGTTTCCAAGAATGATGGCACAATGAGCATTAAACCACTCAACTTTTAACATGGCTATGTTTGGTAAACAATGTTGACGCCCTATGTCCAATTCGAACAGTTTGATCACTTGTCTCTTCAAAACTAAATATTTTCTGAGAAGTAATTTTCTCTCTTCTAACCTTAGTTACCATCTAAGCTATGTATGGCAAAGCATTTGGAGTACAAAACCTTTATTATCAACCGGGACTCATTGATGCATAGGTACGAGTTCTAGAATTCCTACATGGGATGAAAATTGGTTAAGAGTTGGTTACCATCCTATCACAACCCAATGGGGAGTCAACCTACTTGAATGACCATCTTCACAGCACACCATGCTCATAAAGTTCTTAATACTCCTCTATTTACATTTGTACTAGAGGATCTCATAATATGGAAAGGGGGAAAGTATGGAGCCTTCTCGGTTGGGAGGGTGTACAAGCTGTTTTTGAATTAATTTACGAATAATTCTAAATATATTAGATTAATGAATTACTCAAGTAAACATATAATTTTCTTAAATATTGTGTAATATTATATATATAATTTGACAATAATTTTGGTAAAGTATCACGATTTTGTCTTTTAAAAAAATATTTTGGTGTATTGAAGAGTGTCGATGTTTATAAATTACAATTTTAGTGTATAGAAATAAATTTTATAAAATGCAAAAAAAATGCTTAAAAATATGTGTTTGAAATAAGTTTTTTTAAAGGACCGAAACAATTTTACTATTTTGTACCAAAAAAATATAATTTACTATTTAAAAAAAGTTAAAAATATATTTTAGTATCAATCATGCAAAACAAATTCAATATTTTAGATAACATACAAATTTGCTTCTAAGTCCATATCAATGATGGTATAATAAGTAGAAACTAGAATATGACCCGCGCTTTGCGCGGATTTAATTTTAATTTTTTTATAAGGTGATATAT
>JBBPBP010009779.1:2266618-2289937 GCA_037974735.1 Cicer chorassanicum
TTTAACATTTTTTCCTACACATATTAAAAAAATTTCGAAATAATACTCATAGTAAATATATGCATTGATAACTAATAAGAGAAACAAAACACAAATTTTTTTATTAGATTGACTAATTGTTATTTGTTTTGTTAAATATATGTGACGACACAATAATAAAAAAAATACAAAAGTTGTATATTGACTATTTTTAATATCTAAATAAATATTTAAAAGTGTTTGAACATTTTATCAACTATATTGGTAACATTTATTAAAATATTGTGTATCAAAATTTACTTATTTAATTTGGTTTACACCAGATTTCACGATTTCTACTTTTTATACACTCCAACCTATTATTTTATCAAAATACTAAGATTTCATGATTTTATCCTTAGAAAAAATGAGTTGAGTTGTAAAAAAACAATTTACTACTTGAAAAAAGTTAAAAATATACATAACAATATCAATATTTCAGAAAATATATAAATTTTTCTCTAAGTCCACATGAGTAATGATATAATAAGAAAAAATAGAAAAACAAATTGTTGACCTAATTCAAAATTATGTCTCTCTATTTGATTTAAATATTAATTTTAGTTATCTATGATAGATTTCGTAGATATTATAAATTTTATTAAATTATTTTTTTCTTTTCAGTAATGATACTATATAGTATTCAACTTGAAAATATTTGTGGAGGAATAACCATTATCAATAATAATGAATGACAAATAATTGATATTTATTGTATTGAAATTGGTAACTTATGGCAGATGAATTGATAATTTATTGCATTGATTGATATTGATAATAGATAATGGATTTTGGGGCAGATTCTCACGAGAGGGGAAAAGCTATGGAGGAATAATCGTTATCAATAATAATGGAAGACAAATAATTGATATTTATTGTATTGAAATTGGTAACTTATGTCACATGAATTGGTAATTTATTGTATTGATTGACATTGATAATGATGAAGCTAAAATCACTAGAAGGGGGGTTGAATAGGGATTTTGACGTTTAAAAATTATTTTCAAAGTGTATGAGTTTCTGTCCTCTCAGTGAGGATGCGAACTAAAAATTGATTTTTAAACTTTTCAAGAAAACTCAGAATAAGTGCAAGGAAATGTAAAGGGATAGACACACAAATTTTATACTGGTTCACCCAATGATGGCTACGTCCAGTCCTCACAACCTTGTGAGATTTTCACTAAAGATCAACAGATCAACCTCTTGCCGAGGATGATTACACCTTGTGTATTTTCAAGCTTCACCAAGCTTACAATCAACTTTCAAATGTTTTCAAGTTCAACTAACTTGAAAATTTACAGAGTAATATGAGTATGATTTGATTTCTCTCAACTAAAACACTTTCTAAAAGATTTTTCAAAAGATCTAATGTATGAATAGAGAAAGTGTGAGGAGAGGATGAATATTGCTTAAGATGAATGATATGATTCTTGATCTTTTTTCTGCAATATTGGTGTGTATTGTAATGAAGAGCTTCCTGCCCTTTTTATAGAGTCCTTGATAGCTCTTTCATGTGTTAAAAACATCATGACCGTTGAGGAGGATGCAAAGATTTGTCCAATGGTCTTTGTGCTGAAATTACAACATTGCCATCCAGCCATCCTTGGACCTAGCAGTCCATCCTCTGCGTAGCCTTTACTTGTAGCCTTTTGATTTTTTCATTCTTCAAGACTTGTGACTTCTATTTTGAGCTTGTTTGCAGTTTGCCTTTCAATATCTTGACTTTGCTTTATTTTTCCAATCACTCAAGAGTGAAATATAGGGCTGCCCTTAGCCTTTTCATATGGCATGGAGACTTGCAAACATGTCACTTCTTGAATACCAAAGTTACAAGCTATCCTTGGACCTTGTATAGCTGACCTTGTGATTTCTTTTGATCAAATGCTTCATATAATTGTTTATTCATGCTGGTTTGATCTCTTTTGATGGATTAAAAACGTTATTCCCGCGAGGATGGAAAATCTCAACTTGAAGACCCATCCTCTCAAGGTTCTGGCCATCCTCCAGCTTGAAACCTTAATGAATTAATCCAGATTTTTCTTCCTTTTGTTCTAAATGATGATTAACCTGTTTTCTTATAATAATTCACTCAAAAGCACAGATTAGTATTAACCACAATCATAATCTCTTAAGTAATTTTGTTATCATTAAAATCAAATGAGAGATTTTGTCTCAACAATCTCCCCCTTTTTGATGATGACAAAATTCTTTAGATTATGATTTTAAAATATGATGATGTTAAATGTTTATGCTCCCCCTGAATCAAGTGAGTATTTAATTTTTAAAATTTTAAGTGATAAACATAATACTCCCCCTGAATGTATGCTAGGGATATGAATGAAGGACTAAAATTTGTAAGAAATTAAAATTGCATAAGCATAGTCCAGCAAAACATTACTAAAACATCAACTTAATCAAAACATCATAACATGGCAGCAATAGCATCAAGGCATCAAAACATCATAATCATTCTCCCCCTGAATTATGGCAGCATCAAAAAATAAGAGAGAAAAAGCTACTATGGAGAGGATGGTTCATCACAGGAGGTTGAAGTGGCATGACAGGAGGATGACCTCCTGGGGATGATAAGATGGTTGATGACCCACTCCAAGAGGATGGTAAATGATCAGAGTTTTTTGAGTGACAGACGTGGTTTGAATATTTGAACAAAGAATTTGAAGGATTTTGTAGCCATTGAAAAAGAGTTATTAGGCATTCATTATGGGTTAATGAAGGTTTGAAGTTTCAAGAGAGAAGTAGCCGTTTTGCATTTAATGCTCATTGGAAAAAAATGTATAGGAGAGAGAGAGACATCAATCAGAAACGTTCAAGGTTTTTTCACTTTCTGAATTTTTGGTTCATCCTCATATTTGATGGAGGATGCAGTTTTAAAGAGGCAAACATGAGAAGGACGAAAAAATAGAAACAATAAAAAAATATAAAAAAATATATAAAAGTAAAATAATAAAAAATATTAAAATAAAATAAAAACATTAAAATAAAATAAAATAAAAAATAAAAACAAAAGATAAAGATAAAAAAAATAATAAGGAAAAGAAAAATAAGAGCGAAAAAAAATTAACCAATTTTATTTAGATATTGATGCATGGGTAACAACAACCGGTTTTTCTAAAATAAATTCAAATTGATCCTCTTGAAGAGAAACACAAAATGAAGATGAGTTCTGATTTTTTGAATGAGGTTGAAGGATGAAGAGGAGAGAAGATTGAAGCATTAAGTAGAGGAGGATGGAAGCTGAATTGACAATTCAAAGGAGGAGGCGTGTGAAGGTTCCCTAGGTAGTCATTATGATGAAGGCGCTGGGCTTTAGGCGCGTGGGAGATTGGACAGGCACAGCCGTCTGCGCATTTAATGCAGCGGCCAAAGGGAACACGCCACGCAACCGGCCAATGGGGAGAGAGGCGCATGCTTGCGTGTTTCTAGGAGAATCCCAATAGAGGAAACTGTATCCTCTGAGTCTATTTCCCGTCCTCTCACCATTCTAACTTAAAAAAAAACTACTTATGCAGCCAGTTTTTGATAAATCACTTCAAAGATTAATTATAAAAATTAAACAATTAAAAATAAGAGAAGCATAGACATGTTACAATGGATAAAACACTAAATCAATTAATTTCAGAAAAATTAATGATAGAAAGTTTTTTCAAAATGTTTTTGAAGCGATCCTCTTGTAGAGGTTTCGTAAAAATGTCTGCCAATTGATTTTCAGTGTCAATGAAAATTAATTCAATGTCACCTTTTTGCACATGATCTCTTATGAAATGATGTTTAATTTCTATATGCTTAGATCTAGAATGCTGTATGGGATTTTTTGAAAGATTAATTGCACTAGTATTATCACAGAGGATAGGAATTTTGGTGTACCTTAGTGAATAATCTTCAAGTTGATTTCTTACCCATAGGATTTGAGAGCAGCATTGAGCAGCTGATACATATTCAGCCTCCGTGGTTGAAAGGGCAATTGTGCTTTGCTTCTTGCATGACCAACTAATTAGGGATTTACCAAGAATTTGGCAGCCTCCGCTTGTGCTCTTCCTTTCGATTTTATCTCCCGCATAGTCAGCATCACAGTAGGCTATGAGATCAAGATCTGAGCTTTTCTCATACCAGATTCCAAAATTTATTGTGCCAACAAGGTATCTCAGAATCCTCTTAACTGTTGTAAGGTGAGATTCTTTGGGAGAGGATTGAAATCTTGCACAAAGACCAACAGCAAATACTATGTCTGGTCTACTTGCTGTTAAGTACAATAAGGATCCAATCATCCCTCTGTACTCTTTCTCAGAAATTGGAGTTCCTTCATCATCTTTGTGAAGCGTGGAGGATTGGTGCATAGGAGTTCCCATACTCTTGGCTGAACTCATGTTGTATTTTTTGAGAAGATCTTTAGTGTATTTTTCTTGTGAGATGAAAATGCCATCTTTGAGTTGTTTGATTTGCAAACCAAGAAAAAATTTCAACTCACCCATCATACTCATCTCAAACTCACTTTGCATAAGTTTTGAAAATTCTTCACACATCTCTTCATTAGTGGATCCAAAAATTATGTCATCCACATAAATTTGGACAATTAATAAATCTTCTTTAGATGTTTTCTTGAAGAGAGTAGTATCAATTTGTCCTCTAATGAATCCATTTTCTTTAAGAAAAGAGCTTAACCTCTCATACCAAGCTCGAGGAGCTTGTTTCAATCCGTAAAGAGCTTTTGAGAGTTTGAATACGTGGTTGGGCTTCTTTTCATCCACAAATCCAGGAGGTTGTTTGACATAAACCTCCTCATTTAAGAATCCATTCAAGAAAGCACTTTTGACATCCATTTGGTATAGTTTTATACCTTTATGTGTGGCATATGCTAGGAGGATGCGTATGGCTTCTAGTCTTGCAACCGGTGCAAATGTTTCATCGTAGTCAATTCCCTCTTGTTGATTATATCCTTGAGCAACAAGCCTTGCTTTGTTTCTTACTACCTCTCCATCCTCATTCAGTTTATTTCTAAAAATCCATTTTGTACCAATGATGGATTTTTCAAGTGGAGGAGGTACAAGGTTCCATACCTTGTTTCTTTCAAATTGTGAGAGTTCTTCCATCATGGCTTCAACCCATGATTTGTCACAAATAGCTTGATCAATATTTTTTGGTTCAATTTGTGAAATCATAGCCATGGTTGCTGTATTTCCTCGTAGGGACTGCCTTGTTCTTACTCCATTAGCTGTGTCTCCAATAATCAGATCTGGAGGATGATAAGTGACTGTTTTCCATCCTCGTGGAGGTTGCTGAGAGGATGGACCAGATTCGTCCTCTTCGTTTGGACTGGGTGCGTTGGAGGATGAAGGTTCATCTTCCTCAGATTTATCAATTTTTTCTAAGCACAAGTCATCAAACTCATCAAAAATAACATGCATGGATTCCTCCACAATTTGAGTTCTAAGATTATAAACTCTATAACCTTTAGATGAAGTGGAGTATCCTAAAAACAAACCTTTGTCCGATTTTGAATCAAACTTACCCAAATTTTCTTTATTGTTTAAAATGTAACAATAACACCCAAATATATGAAAATATGAGATGTTTGGTTTTCTTCCTTTCCATAGTTCATATGGGGTTTTGTTTAAAATCTTTCTAATGGATACACGATTTAAAACATAACAAGCGGTATTAATTGCTTCAGCCCAAAAATATTTTTCAATGTTGGCTTCATTCAAAATAGTTCTAGCCATTTCTTGCAAAGTTCTATTTTTCCTCTCAACAACTCCATTTTGTTGAGCTTGGGCAAGAAAAATTGTGAGAAATACCATTTTCATCAAAAAGATTTTTGAAAGATTCATTTTCAAATTCACCTCCATGGTCACTTCTTACGGAGATAATTTTTTATCCCTTTTCATTTTGGATCTTTTTACAAAAATAATGAAAAGCCTCATAGGCATCATTTTTATGTTTTAAAAACAAGACCCAAGTAAAACGTGAAAAGTCATCAACAATTACAAATCCGTACCTTTTTCCACTAAGGCTAGGAGTTTTAATAGGACAAAAAAGATCTATATGAAGTAGCTCAAGAGGATGGTTTGTGGAAATAACATTTTTAGAATGAAAGCTACTTTTAACTTGTTTTCCTTTGGCACAAGCTTCACAAATTTTGTCCTTTTCAAAATCAATTTTTGGAAGGCCTCTAACTAATTCTAATTTAGACAATTTAGAAATAGTGTTTAAACTTGTGTGACCAGCCCGTTTGTGCCATACCCATTTATCCTTTTCAATGGATACAAAACAAGATTCAGTAGGCAAATCATCAAGATATAGCTCATATAAATTCTTTTTTCTAAAACCGGAAAAGAAAACTCTACCCGAGGATGAGTGTTTAACCTCACATAGATTGGGTTTAAAAATAACTTCAAAACCACTATCACAAAGTTGGCTAATGCTAAGCAAGTTATGTTTTAAACCATCTACATATTGAACATTTTCAATTTTGGCAGAATTTTTATTACCAATGATACCGTTACCTTTTATTTGAGCTTTATCGTTATTTCCGAATGTGACCGATCCTCCATCCTTTATTTCCAATGAAATAAAGCAATCTCTATCCCCTGTCATATGCCTTGAGCAACCACTGTCCAAGAACCAAGGCCTTCTTTTGTTGATCAGAGGATGTACCTGAGTTTGAGTTTAATAGTGACTTAGGTACCCATATAGAGGTGAGTCCTTGTGGGTTAGTCCGTCCTCTTGTGAGGAATTTTCTTTTGTGATAACAAATAGAATCTTGATGTCCAGGTTTACCACAATATGAACATCCTTTCTTGATGTTATCTGCCCTTTTCTTGGCATAACATCTTTTAAAAGTATGTCCAAGCTTTTTGCAAAAGGTGCATCTTGGCCTATCCTCTTGTTTCTTTGGAATAAAAATTTTTTCATAAAGTTTTTGTTTTTGAGAGCTTTTAAATCCAATCCCAGCTTTGTCAAAAATTCCAGATTGTGATCCCATAATCTTTTGAAAAGTATCAGTGGATTTAACAAAGTTGGAAAGATCATTTTTGAGTTATTTAACCTACATTTTCAAAATTTCCTTCTCTGCATCCTCTTCTGGAGGATTGGTTATGACAGTCTTTTTGTTTAAAGTAGAGTATTGCTCAGATAGCTTTTCATGAGATAACTGCAGCTCTTGAATTGTTTGTTCATATTTTTTATTCTTAGCTTGTAGTTCCTCATTTAGCTTCTTTATTTCAAAAAGTTGGTTTTTAAGAAATCCACATTTTTGAGATAAAGTGTTTGAGTCATTTAAAAGATTGTCAAACTTTATTTCTAGTTGTTCACAATTAGGACAAAGTTCAGATATGCTTACCTTTCCATTTTCTGTGTTTGCCATGAGACAGAGGTTGGCCTCTTCTTCCTTTTCTTGCTCCGAGGATGAGTCATCACTATCATCCCACGTGATCATCATGGACTTGTTCTTGAAAGGAAATTTTCTTGATCCCTTTTTGTTTAGAGGACACTCAGTTTTGTAGTGACCCAACTTGTTGCAACCAAAGCAAGTAATCTGACTTTTGTCAGATTTTTCTTTTTGAGGAGATCTCTTGTCCTGTCCTCTACGAGTTATCATCCTCTGGATCCTTCTGGAAATGAGAGCTAGTTCATCTTCATCCTCAGATAGAGGATAGTCTGCACTTTCTCTCTTAGTAACTTCTTCAGCTCTTTTGGAGGATGAACTTTCTGTTTGGCTTGTTTTGGGAGCTATCATTTTTCCTTTTTTGCTTGGTTTGTCAGCCAGCAACAGAGGTTCATGAGCTCTTAGAGTTCCCACCAAATCTTCTAATTTCATGTTGGCCAAGTCTCTTGCTTCGGTGATGGCAGTCACCATTGGTCTCCATTCTTTTGGTAAACTCCTCAAGATTTTTCTTATCCTCTCTTGAACGGAATATACCTTTCCAAGAGATCTGAGATTGTTTAATATGATTGTTAATCTTGAGAACATTTCATCAATCGTTTCTTCCTCCTTCATTTCAAATAACTCGAACTCTCTTACTCCCATGTCAATCCTTGCTTCCTTCACATGACTTGATCCTTCATGATGAATCCTTAGAGTATCCCAAAGTTCCTTGGCGTTTTTGCATTCTTCAACTCTATCATATTCTTCCCTGCTCAAAGCACACGTTAGAAATAAATGAGCTTTAGAGTTTAGAAGTACCTTAGCATTTTCATCTGCCGTCCATTGTGCTTGAGGTTTCTCATCGGATGTTGCATCCGTGTTGTTGACTCTAATGACATGATCCCCATTTTCAATAACAGACCACATGTTGTTATCTTGAGATATGAGAAACAACCTCATCTTACTTTTCCAATGGTAGTAATCTGTACCATCAAAGTAAGGAGGTCTAGTGGAGGATCCTCCTTCAGGAACATACTTAGCTCTTGACATTTTTTCTTTGGATCTTTTTCTCTTACACTGTTAGATATAATATTTATAGAGAACCTTGCTCTGATGCCAATTGATGAAGCTAAAATCACTAGAAGGGGGGTTGAATAGGGATTTTGACGTTTAAAAATTATTTTCAAAGTGTATGAGTTTATGTCCTCTCAGTGAGGATGCGAACTAAAAATTGATTTTTAAACTTTTCAAGAAAACTCAGAATAAGTGCAAGGAAATGTAAAGGGATAGACACACAAATTTTATACTGGTTCACCCAATGATGGCTACGTCCAGTCCTCACAACCTTGTGAGATTTTCACTAAAGATCAACAGATCAACCTCTTGCCGAGGATGATTACACCTTGTGTATTTTCAAGCTTCACCAAGCTTACAATCAACTTTCAACTGTTTTCAAGTTCAACTAACTTGAAAATTTACAGAGTAATATGAGTATGATTTGATTTCTCTCAACTAAAACACTTTCTAAAAGATTTTTCAAAAGATCTAATGTATGAATAGAGAAAGTGTGAGGAGAGGATGAATATTGCTTAAGATGAATGATATGATTCTTGATCTTTTTTCTGCAATATTGGTGTGTATTGTAATGAAGAGCTTCCTGCCCTTTTTATAGAGTCCTTGATAGCTCTTTCATGTGTTAAAAACATCATGACCGTTGAGGAGGATGCAAAGACTTGTCCAATGGTCTTTGTGCTGAAATTACAACATTGCCATCCAGCCATCCTTGGACCTAGCAGTCCATCCTCTGCGTAGCCTTTACTTGTAGCCTTTTGATTTTTTCATTCTTCAAGACTTGTGACTTCTATTTTGAGCTTGTTTGCAGTTTGCCTTTCAATATCTTGACTTTGCTTTATTTTTCCAATCACTCAAGAGTGAAATATAGGGCTGCCCTTAGCCTTTTCATATGGCATGGAGACTTGCAAACATGTCACTTCTTGAATACCAAAGTTACAAGCTATCCTTGGACCTTGTATAGCTGACCTTGTGATTTCTTTTGATCAAATGCTTCATATAATTGTTTATTCATGCTGGTTTGATCTCTTTTGATGGATTAAAAACGTTATTCCCGCGAGGATGGAAAATCTCAACTTGAAGACCCATCCTCTCAAGGTTCTGGCCATCCTCCAGCTTGAAACCTTAATGAATTAATCCAGATTTTTCTTCCTTTTGTTCTAAATGATGATTAACCTGTTTTCTTATAATAATTCACTCAAAAGCACAGATTAGTATTAACCACAATCATAATCTCTTAAGTAATTTTGTTATCATTAAAATCAAATGAGAGATTTTGTCTCAACAGATAATAGATAATGGATTTTGGGACAGATTCGGATTGGTCAGGAAAGAGGGAAAAATACTTAGAAAGTGAATAGGAAACTCTCTGTGAAGATGTACACATCAGCTTTTTAGTTGAGGTGGCAAATATTTGCTTACATGGAGAAAATAGCATAAGGTGGCAGGAGTCTCTTTTAATTATATATAATAGATAGAAAAAGACATGACAAACAATATAAATTGAATTTAAAGAAGTTTATACCTCAATAACGAATTGTTGGCTTAATACTAAATTATATCTCTCTATCTAGTTTAAATATTAATTTTTATTATCTAATAAGTGATGTGAAATATAATTATATATTTTATAGATCTCACTAAAAATAGTTAACTTTCATTAAAACATGATTTTTTTTCCTGTGATGTTAATGTGTAATATTCAATTTGAAGAAATTAAACAATTGTAGAAACTTAAATTGTGGGATATGTCTATCTCGTAGACATGAAATATTTATTATTTTTCATATGAAATCTTAAAGAGTTAAGTGTTACACTCCTTGACTTGATATATCTAAAGATGAGGTGAAAAGAATAATGTAATTGTGACCATATAATAATGTATAACTTATTTATTTTATCGCTGAAATTTAAGATGTGTGTAATGGTGTTAGAAACTTGTTTCAAGTTTCGATCCGACAAATAACACACAATATATGAAGTAAAGAAATATAAGCATAGTTTGAAGAAGAAAAATTGATGTATTTGGATCAAATGTCAACCACAATAATTGACCACAAATGAAGATTATTGTTTACAAGAATTATTGACATTTATTTTTCTCTATTTATAGAGAAAAATTACTTAAGTAGGAAGAGGAAGAGTCAAGAAGCGATTGAGATAGTATGAGGATCAAGATCAAGAAGCGACGCTGGTGACTTGCCACTGCGACCCAGAGGGAGAGTCCAAGAGAAGAAAGGGAGAACAACCTTTCACAAAACTTATCACTATTATTTTTTTAAACAAAAATTTAAAAATACATAGAATGTTGTGGTCCCTACCATCTCTTGAGAAGATCCTGAAGTAGCTAAAATATCACTAGAATGAGGGTTGAATAGAGATATTTGAGTTTTTAAAATTTTCTTTTAAAGTTGTATCCTCTACGAGAGGATAAATGTCAGAGGATAGAAATTTAAAAACTTTAATTGACAGTTAAGTAAATATAGATGAGAGAGTATAGAAAATGACACACCCAACTTTATAATGGTTCACCCAATGTAGGCTACGTTCAGTCCTCACAAACTTGTGAGTTTTCACTATGGCTCAAACTGGCATGTCCTCTTTACAGACCTCTTTTTCACATTGTATATTCTTAGCCTCACCAAGCTTACAATTCCGTTTTCTTTCATATTACAAATATTACCAAGTGTATAATTACTTGGAATATACATAATAAAAGATTTTTCTCTTTACAAGAACTTTGTAAGAGGATATTCTAAATGATATAGTTTAGGACTGTAGAAAGTGAAAAGTGTTGAGACAAAATCTCTCTCAAATGATTTTAATGGTAACAAAATTATTTAAAGATTATGATTGTGGTTAATGACTAATCTGTGCTTTTTAGTGAATTATTATAAGAAAACAGGTTAATCTTCCATTAGATCAAAAGAAAGAAAAATCTGGGTTAAGCCTTTAAATGTTCAAGCTGGAGGATAGGTCAGATGATGGGTCTTCAAGATGAAACATCTCATCCTCGCGGAAAAATGTTTTTGATTCATCAAAAGAAGTCTATACAGTATTAATAAATGAATATATAAAGAATCTGATCAAAAGGAAGCAAAAGGCCAACTGTACTAGGTTCAAGAATGGATTAACGCATGGATATTCAAAAGTCACATGTTTGCAAACCACCATCCCATGTGCAAAGGCTAAGGGCAGCCCTATATATCATTCTTGTATGATTGGAAAAATAAAGCAAAGTCAATCTACAAAAAGGCAACTGCAAACAAACTCAAAATAGAAGTCACAAGTCTTGAAGAATGAGAAAAGAAAAAGACAACACAAGACCAAGGTCCAATGCTAGTCAATTTCCAGGCTGAGGATGGACTGCATTTGTCCAAGGACAGCTAGATGGCATTTTCGTAAATATGATGAAACAACATGGATTGATTTGAATTGATTTCAAACGGTCACAAAAGCTTGTCTCATGGAAAGAACACCACAACATTGCAGAAAAAAGATCAAAATCTTAAGTCTATCACAAGCAATAGCCATCCTCTCTTTACACTTTCTACACTCATACACTAGATCTTGAAATATCGTTTTAGAAAGTGTTTAAGTAAAGAGAAAGCAATCATACTCTTATCACTATGTAATTTTCAAGTAAGTTGTACTTGAAAATATTTGAAACTCAGTTGTAAGTTTGGCGAAGCTTGAGAATACACAAAGTGTAATCATCCTCGGTAAGAGGTTGATCTGATTGTTTTAGTGAAATCTCACAAGGGTGAAAGGATTGGACGTAGCCATCATTGGGTGAACCAGTATAAAAGTTGTGTGTCTATCTCTTTACATTTTCCTTGCATTTATTCTGCTTTCATTTGAAAAGTTTAAAAATCTATTTTCAGTTTGCATCTTCTCTGAGAGGACAGAAACTCATAAACTTTTGAAACTATTTTTAAACGCCAAAATCCATATTCAACCCCTTCTAGTGATATTTAGCTCCATCAAAAAGAGATGATGAAAATGATCTTCTAGATGAGTTGGAGAGGCAATGAGATTGGGAGAGGGAGGTAGGACGGGATCAACAGAGTGAATTGAAGGAGTGGTGGTGTGTTCTTCAGGAGTTTGTTGTTCCTGAATGGGGTTAGAGGTGTCATCCTCTGAGGGAGGATGCTTAGTTGATGATGATGGTTGTGGAGTTTTTCGAGTGATTTTTTGAATTTTTTGCTTTGTGGATGGTTGAGTAATAGAGGATCTTTTCTTCATTGGTATGGGTAAGGAACTAGTTTTGGTGGATTCCTACGTGATAGGTTTGTATGTGGGTTTGAGTTTCATCTGATTGACATTTCTCAAGGAGAAAATGTTGTTTAAGTATACAGATTGTTCGTCTTCAAGAGGGATCTTAAAAAATTTAAAAATCCTAGTGAGTATCATCCCATAAGGAGCGGACCTAGACAGTCTTGCAACATTCAACATGAATTAAAAAAGAATGTTACCCAAATGGAGAGGAGTTCCTGAGATGAAGTGGTGAATCAGCAAGAGGTTAAGTTTATTGACTTTTTCAAAACTCCCTACTCGAGGCACAACTGAATGTACACATATGTTGTGTAGAATGCGACACATGGGGAGAAGATTGTAAGCAATATGAGATTTTGGAGGATTAATGAGTGTGCTTTTGAGGACAAAGGTTCTGGAAATCTCGCACACAGAACACCAAGCCTCAATAGTATGAACCTTCATCACGAATGTCCAATATTTGGCAAAAAGTTGTTGGGGTAATCTCCAAATGAACTCCTTTGAGTACCATGTTGATGCAAGTATCTCCTTTTGATACATTGGCCGCAGCATAAAAGGCCTCAACATTGAAACCTCCTTTCTTTAGGCCTTCGAGATCAATAGTCTTGCCATTAACAATTGATTTGTCTTGCCATTTCTCGAAGTATCGAGTTTCCAGTTCTTTGGACTCAAAAAGAGGAATTTTAGATGGTGAGACAAGAGGCGTTTTGGATGGTGAGACAAGGTTTTTTTTGGAGGATACTGCTATTGGAGATGATTTAGAGGTGTGTGTTTTGGGTACGGAGTCTTCAGACTGGGTTTGTTCTGAGTCATCAGATTCAATAATGTGAACGGTGTCATCTTGTGAAGATTTCTTAGAGGAGAGAATTCCAGACATGATTCGAGATGAACGTCTTATATGGGCTGACGAGGAGGATTTTGATGAAGGTGACTTTTTGGGTTTGAGATGAGGAGAAGTGGAGGTAAGGACAGGAAGAGTGGTCGTGTGTAGTGGAGGATGTATAACGTTAACGGGTTCGGGTTGAAGGATCTCTTAGGAGTGTTCGTTTTCTTGGGATTCATAATCATCACTAGAGTAATCTTCATAGCTTTCTGGAGCAGTATCAGAGTTTTTGCATTTTGCTGAGAGTTTGGTCCTAGCCATTTTTAGATTTTGAATGGTGATTGTTACAGGAGTTTTAGAATGGTTGATTTTTTGAATTTTAAAGAGGAGGTTAGATATGTAACTGTTAGAGGAGGAGGAAGGAGTAGGTAATCATGATGGGCTAGGCTAACGAGGTGGCAGTTTTGCACACTTACACACTTAGCCGTCACACTTAGTCGTTACTGCATTTAATGCATGATGGGAGGTGAGGAGGTGGCGTGCAGACATGCTGAAAATCAACTGCCGGAAACGCGCATGCAGACAAGAGTGGTTACTAAAGTGATTTTTGGTTTTTCCACGGAGGAGGATGAAGCCTAATCCAAGTTGCTCATCCTCTAATTTTTAGAGGAGGATGTTATTTTAATTTGGAAA
The DNA here is from genome assembly GCA_037974735.1 of Cicer chorassanicum. Taxonomy (NCBI): domain Eukaryota; kingdom Viridiplantae; phylum Streptophyta; class Magnoliopsida; order Fabales; family Fabaceae; genus Cicer; species Cicer chorassanicum. Next base: position 2,280,880 of record JBBPBP010009779.1, read on the forward strand.
TGACTTTTAGTCATAGGAAGTATGAGTTTTGACCAAAAAAAAAATAATACATTTAAACAATTAATTTAATTTTGACATTTTGATGATTAAGAGTTTTTCCAAAATATTTTTGAAACGATCCTCTTGGAGAGATTTGGTGAAAATATCAGCTAATTGATTTTCAGTTTCAATGAAAATTAATTCAATATCCGCCTTTTGAACATGACCTCGTAAGAAATGATGTTTAATTTCAATATGCTTAGATCTAGAATTCTGGATGGAATTTTTTGAAAGATTAATAGCACTAATATTGTCACAGAGGATGGGTATTTTGGTGTACCTTAACGAATAGTCTTCAAACTGATTTTTTTACCCATAGTATCTGAGAACAACATTGTGCAGCTGAGACATAATCAACATCTGTAGTTGATAGGGCAATGGTGCTTTGTTTCTTGCATGACCAACTTATGAGGGATTTTCCAAGAAATTGACAAGCTCCACTTGTACTCTTTCTTTCCACTTTGTCTTCTGCATAGTCAGCGTCGCAGTATGCTTTAAGATCAATGTTTTGACACTTTTTATACCATAGACCCAGATCAGTTGAGCCAGCAAGATATCTCATGATTCTTTTTACAGTTGTGAGGTGTGATTCTTTTGGTCAATTGCTATTATAATTTTGGAACTGATGGAGTGACTATATTAATACTAAGTCAAACAAAAGTTGGAATATATAGTGTAGCAATAGGAAAAATGAAAGGGACAAAGAATAACAAAAGTAGATTGGTGTTTGTTTGATAAAAAAACATAAAACAAAAAGAATCGGCTGCACATTTGCATAAGGCTATGCAGTGGTGAGGATCTTGTATCTTTGACGTATTGCGCCAAGGCCAGTTAAGAGATTTTGTGGGGCCAAAGTCTACTCCATAACAATTTTTATTGGAATTGCATAGAATAAATATGGTCAACTATTTTTCTTTAATACTTATAATTCAATTAAGAGAGTATTATTATTGCAATATTTTCCTCATAGTTTTACTATCATTATAAACCAATCATTACTAAAAGGGAAAAAAAATCCTTATTGGATATAATATCTGCAAAGACATTTGTTATGTTGAGACCCTCTCTCCACATTGTGTGTGTGAAAAAATAGTAAATATAGGTTCACAATTTTTTCAAATTCAATTTTTTTTACTTATTGTTAAAAATAGTAAGGCTAACACACTATGAATTCCTTATAATACATCACAAGAGTTCACAACATCAACAATATTCAACATGTTTCTTTTGGACTTGAATTTCCTGCAATCAACAAAAACCCGCAATCACAACGTCAAATATCAAGAGCCGTCTAATCTTGATCGGATGGTTTAGATTCAAATTCAGTATCTAAAATTATAAAATAAAAAATCAAATGTGTCTTTTTTAGTTTTCTGATCAAGATTAGATGATCCATATTGTCCTGACTGCATTCCATCTCTTATTGAATCCCAACTCTTTAGCCATTTTTGCTATTTGATTTGTATTAGTGAAGGATCTTGATTTTTGTTTTTTTAGAATCAAAAGCATAGGCCTCTTACTTTGATTTCCATCTCTTCAATGAATAAGAACTTCTAAAAAAATCCAAGTCTTTGATAGTATAAAAATACTTTTGAGGGTCAATAGTTAGCTCTTTTATGATACCTTTTAAGGCCAACAATAACCCTTGGGTAGTAATGCACACTTCATTATCTTTATCAATGTCCATAATCCGTTGAACAAAAAAAAAATCAATGTCCATAATCTCACAATTTTACAACTTTTTAAGAAATGCTTGGTGTTTGAAAATCCACCAAGGCTTGTTATCAGTGATGATAAGCTAGTAAGATTTTTCACTTGAGCTATATGTGTGACCAAGTACGGTAAACTATAACTACAATAATTGATATCATCATTTTAAACAAACTAGAGTTGGTTAATACTTTTCAAAGCTGGCTGGTAGTTCTTGTTTCATATATGAAAAAACTATAATTACCTAACCAAATATGTAATAACAGTCAACCAGATGAATCCTCTTGATTTAAGAGCTAACAACTACATGGGGAGCAACATTTTATTTATACAGAGTACTAATTAGTTCTTTGGTTGATAAAAAATATTATTTGCATTTGCCAAAAGCTTTAGTCGTTATGAGCAGAAAAGTTTGGATATGGAACATGTGTGCTACTTGCTTATGGTTTTGAGTCTTTGTATAGTGTTTAAGCCTTACTTGGTTCCTACACATGATTGTGAGTACAACCATGCATGTTTTTTATATATAGTTCATTGGCAAGTAATGCAGATAAATCTCAATATTCTAAATTGTGATCCATGTTTGTGAATATAACGGTTTTAAAAAACTCTGCAATGACATCGCAAACACATTAATTTTCATTTTACCACCATATAAAGATTGACAACATAACTGCAACCGTGATTTAAAACCATATTTTCAATCATTTCTTTATGTAAAATGATTATAATAACCTTTTGAGGTATATCTTTACTTTGTTTCTTCACAGTGAACCTGAAGCTCTTTGTTGGTGTTGACACCAAAACGTTGATGCTCAATGACACCAATAGCTCTGTACAAATAGCCGAATGTAAGAATAACAAAGAATAATATATAGACTTTTTAGCCGAATGATTCTTACATGGGTTTGTTTTATGGGATGATTCTTTGCTCAATTGTTCAATACATTGTAACTGAAATACTTGTTGAAGACACTAGAAGTTCTCTGCATATTATTGAAGGTAAGATTTTCTGAATCTCAATAATGTTAAATAAAAGGATTTAAGGTAGACCTTAATTTAACCCTGTGAATATTTCTCATTTGTCAGATGAAAGAGTTGTAACAAAGAACCCTATCAATGCCGCCAGAATCTCTTCACAAATAGCTAAAGGTAATAACAAATACAAAGTTAGTAAGAGCAAGTTCAGATCAGCTTTACTTATGTTTAATAATGTGAATGAACTCCTCAACCTCCTTAATTGCCACCAAAAAAGTTAAAAATAGAGATAGACCGAGTAGACTTGGATGGTAATCATAAGGACTATGGAGACTAATTAATTTGACAGAAACTTCTTAATTTTGCAGTTGAAGATAACGCAACACAAACTTTCATCAATGACACCAACAGCTCTCCAACAAAAGCTGAAGGTAAGATTTGTTTGTCTTAATAAGGTTGAGACTTGAAAGATGGTTCGTGTTCGAACCAGACCTCTCTAAAGTGAGCAAAATCAACTATTGATAAATAAATTAATGACTGATATTATGTGCATAACAAATCATGGTGGTTAAAATGTCAACCCTGGTTTTTTTCACTTTACTAAATACTCAATAGAGGAGCCTAATCGAGTTCACATAAGCTCCCATTTGTTGATTATAAGATCCTTTATATGCAAGGCTTAATCATTCTTTGTTTTGCAGTTGAAAAATTAGAACCTAGAAAAGTGGAGCAACCACTATGTGCATGGAAAGTCCTCCCATGTTTACATTGTCACATGAAACAACAGTCTTGGCTGAAAACATGTCATGGAGTATAAGACCTTATGCTCCGAAGAGTGATGCATATGCAATGAGTAGTGTAACACAATGGTCAGTAAAAGCTAGCAAACAAGTCTCAAAGTACACTAAAAATCACAGCATTCCAGCAGTAATTATGAGATTTTTAGTAATTATGATTGTCCACGAATTCTTGGTGGATTGTCAAACACCAAACATTTTTTTAAAAGCTGTCAAATTATGAGATTATGGGCATAGATAGAGATGATGAAGTGCATTGTTTTCCAAGGGTGATTATAGGCCTTAAAAGGTATTATAGAGAGCTAAGCATTGACCCTCAAAAGTATTCCTATTCTATCAAAAACTTCATGGATTTTTTTAGAAGTTCTTATTCATTGAAGAAAGTTTGTGCAATCAAAAGCAGAGGTGGAAATAAGAGTAAGAAGCCTAGGCTCCTGATTCTCTCAAGAAAAAGACCACGACCCTTCACCAATACAAATCAAATAGCAAAAGTGGCTAGAGGGCTGGGATTCAAAGTCATTGTTATGGAAGCAGGGAGGAATAAGTATTGCAGATACTGTGAACTCTGGAGTTCATGGTGCTAGTCTTACTAACATACTTTTCCTTCCTCAATGCAATTTTCATCCAAGTGGTGCCTTGTGGTGGGATGCAAGTGGTGGCTTGCAACAAATGACTTTGCAAATATGAACATAAAGTACTTGGAATATAAAATAAGATTGGAAGAAAGCCCTCTTATACAACAATATCCATTAGATCATGTGATTATAAAGGATCCATCATCAATTGAAAGCCTTTATGTCAGAGTATTATGACATACAAAATGTAAAGCTTGATGTTGATAGGTTTAGACCAACATTGCAAAAGACCCTTGAGTTATTGCATTGATAGGGTGTGGTTTCTTTCAGATCTAGTAAGTTGGATTCTTTGCGTTGCCATGGTTAGTAAGCAGAAAATATCTCTCTGTAATTTATTTATGTTTTTATGCATTGTTTTTTCCTCAAGTAGCATACAGAATATTTGATTCTGTATTGGCACATCTTGCAATAAGAAACAGTTTAGGCTGATGTTATATTTGATTCTACAATGACCAAAATTAGTTTCTATGAATGCCAAGGATCTGCGTTATTAGATTATCAGTATTTTTATGGATAGTAACATGAATGTATATTTGCAACTTGTTTTATAGCGAAAATAGAAAAATATAGCAAAAGGAAAAAAAGGTCTTCAATGAAATTTGAATAATACATGGTTCCTTCACACGTACCTAATCAATTTCCTCTGCCTCCTCTGATAGCAAAATTCACAGACTACTATTATCTGCAATCATCTCAGCACTGATATGCGCACTCGCATACAACTTATCATGTCACATCTGACCTGCATTGACATATAAAAGCCAAGACCAAATATTTGTGGGGAATTGTCGAGATTTTCCTATTACTTTTGTTTGTTCATTCCTTTGTGTCACCCTTTCACACAAATGTTAATTTGTCACTAAAAAATCTGGCTCTAGTTCCATGAGTCATTAAAAGGTTGGATAATGTTAGCAAGTTGGCCAAACATGATGCACTGTCTTAATTTCATCGTACTAAATGCTTTGTTAGGACACCGACCAAATTTTGTTTGAGGGTGTTGCATCAAAATGGGCTTTTATTCATCATCCCAATATCAAATTCCACGTCTAAGTTAATCAAAACACAATATCATCATTCTCCTAATTTATCGAATTTAGCATAGTCTACAAGACTTAATTACGGAATTTCAAATCTAAGAGGTCAATGAGTCACAATACCATAATTTCAATAAATTGAATTTAGAATCATCTTTGCTCAAATATTAATTTTTGCATCCATGGTCATCGAGGCACAATATTGTGGTCCCAATTTATCGAATTTAGAATCATATAGGTTCAAATGTCAAATTTGCATCCAGGATCATTGCAGCACTATATTGTCATTCAAGGAAAACTTGCTATTGTATTTCCGTTAAGAGTCATCATGACATGCACGTCATTTCAAGTTATGAATAAATATCCGTAGTGAAGTTGCGTTTAGACCATCAATTTACATCCATTCTCACATATTATACCAATTTCATATGAATATTGCAACACACATTTTGGGTCAAGAATCCATTTCGTTACTAAATGTAGGGTCATCTAAAAATACTATCTCAATTTCATAAGAAAAAAAATTCATATTGCAAGCCACATTTTGAGTCAAGAATCCATCTCTTTTGATTAAATTTAGAGGGTCATTCAACGTGCTATACCAATTTCATATGAATAAAAAATTCATGCTATATCAATTTAGAGGGTCATCATGACATGCATGCCATTTCAAGTTATGAATAAATATTCATAGTGAAGTTGAGTTTAGACCATCAATTTACATCCAGTCTCACATATTATACCGATTTCATATGAATATTGCAACACACATTTTGGGTCAAGAATCCATTTCGTTACTAAATGTAGGGTCATCTAAAAATACTATCTCAATTTCATAAGAATAAAAATTCATATTCCAAGCCACATTTTGAGTCAAGAATCCATCTCTTTTGATTAAATTTATAGGGTCATTCAACATGCTATACCAATTTCATATGAATAAAAAATTCATGTTGCATTCTATATTTTGGGCCAAAACTCCAATCTCGTGATTAAATTCCGGGTCATCCAATCATACTATCTCAATTTCATATGAATAAAAAATTCATATTGCAAGGCAAAATTTGGGTCAAGAATCCATTTCGTGATTAAATTTAGAGTCATCTAAAAATACCATCTCAATTTCATATGAATAAAAAATTCACATTGCAAGCCACATTTTGGATCAAACATACATCTCGTAATAAAATTTCGGGTAATCTAATCATGTTATCCAAATTCTGAATTTCACTTCATGTGAAAAAATTCATATTGCAAGCCATATTTTGGACCAAGAATCCATTTCATGACTAAATTTAGGGTCATCTCAATTTCATATGAATAAAAAATTCATATTGCACGCCACATTTTAGATCAAGCATCCATCTCGTAATAAAATTTCGGGTCATCCAATCATGCTATTCAAATTCTGAATTTCATTTCATGTGAATAAAAAATTCATATTGCAAGCCACATTTTAGATCAAGCATCCATCTCGTAATAAAATTTTAGGTCATCCAATCATGCTATTCAAATTCTGAATTTCATTTCATGTGAATAAAAAATTCATATTGCACGCCACATTTTAGATCAAGCATCCATCTCGTAATAAAATTTCGGGTCATCCAATCATGCTATTCAAATTCTGAATTTCATTTCATGTGAATAAAAAATTCATATTGCACGCCACATTTTAGATCAAACATCCATCTCGTAATAAAATTTCGGGTCATCCAATCATGCTATTCAAATTCTGAATTTCATTTCATGTGAATAAAAAATTCATATTGCAAGCCACATTATAGATCAAGCATCCATCTCGTAATAAAATTTCGGGTCATCCAGTCATGCTATTCAAATTCTGAATTTCATTTATGTAAATAAAAAATTCGTATTGCAAGCCACATTTTAGATCAAGAGCATCCATCTCGTAATAAAATTTCGGGTCATCCAATCATGTTATTCAAATTCTGAATTTCATTTCATATGAATAAAAAATTCATATTGCAAGCCACATTTTAGATCAAGCATCCATCTCGTAATAAAATTTCGGGTCATCCAATCATGCTATTCAAATTCTGAATTTCATTTCATGTGAATAAAAAATTCATAATGCAAGCCACATTATAGATCAAGCATCCATCTCGTAATAAAATTTTGGGTCATCCAGTCATGCTATTCAAATTCTGAATTTCATTTATGTAAATAAAAAATTCCTATTGCAAGCCGCATTTTAGATCAAGAGCATCCATCTCGTAATAAAATTTCGGGTCATCCAATCATGTTATTCAAATTCTGAATTTCATTTCATATGAATAAAAAATTCATATTGCAAGCCACATTTTAGATCAAGCATCCATCTCGTAATAAAATTTCGGGTCATCCAATCATGCTATTCAAATTCTGAATTTCATTTCATGTGAATAAAAAATTCATAATGCAAGCCACATTATAGATCAAGCATCCATCTCGTAATAAAATTTTGGGTCATCCAGTCATGCTATTCAAATTCTGAATTTCATTTATGTAAATAAAAACCGCATTTTAGATCAAGAGCATCCATCTCGTAATAAAATTTCGGGTCATCCAATCATGCTATTCAAATTCTGAATTTCATTTCATATGAATAAAAAATTCATATTGCAAGCCACAAGCATCCATCTCGTAATAAAATTTCGGGTCATCCAATCATGCTATTCAAATTCTGAATTTCATTTCATGTGAATAAAAAATTCATATTGCAAGCCACATTTTAGATCAAGCATTCATTTCGAAAAAAAAATTCGGGTCATCCAATCATACTATCTCAAATTCTGAAATTCATTCCATATGAATAAAAAAAATCTTATTGAAGGTCATACTTAAGGTCAAGATTCTACCTCATAATTAAATTTCAAGTCATCCAAACATAGCAAGAAACTTGTCTTTGAGGGTACATATTGGGACTTTTCAATTTTAATCAACCTTTGCAATCAAGAATCATCAAGATTATACATTCTTGAATAATCAATAATAATACGTTGAGCTTTGTCCAAAAAAATAAAATAACAATACGTTGAATAATCAAGAATCGTGAAGATTATACATGGTGCAAACAGAAACCTACCCCAAAACATTTGCACCAAACACAAGGTTTTGGAGACAGAATGTTTGCGCAACAGAAGAAGAGAATCAATAGATCAGAAATCCAAAGGATAATACATTGAAAATGGAAAGAGAGGGAGAAATCAAAAATCAAGATCAAACACGAAGATAACATAGGTCAAATCGATTAATATAGTAAATTGAAATTTGAGAGGGAGAAATCGAAGAATTGAAGTGACTAGGGTTAAGAGGACACACCTCTCTGATTCTTTTTCCGATTCCGTCAGAATTGAAGTTTGAAGTGATGAATCAACCAGAAACTTGAAGCCCAAACATGTCTAGTTCGCACTGCTCCATCTTATTTATAAGGTTAAAGCCATTATTTATTTATGTCAAGGGCCCGTTTTATTATAAAAGGTCAAGGGCCCGTTTTACACAATAGGATAGACACAAGCTACGTTGGTTTGAACTTATTTAAAATGTTTTCTGATTAAAATAATTTAGAGATTATTTTTTAGAAATTTTTAAAAAAATTATTTTTTAATTTTCATTTGTTTATTTTTATAAAAATGATTTTTTTAAAAAATTATTTTTTTTTAATGATTTTTAACTTGTTTTTATACAATTTTGTAAAAATAATTTTTTTAAATTATAATGACTCTTTCGTATATACATTTTCAAATTTGATCAATGTAATTGAGTACTCTTAAAAAATAAATAAACACAAAAAAAAAAAACAAAAAATAGAAAAGTTCCGTGTTTTTTCAACTGTGTTTAGTTTTTTTCTTTCATCGCAAATGCG
>JBBPBP010009779.1:2290388-2341237 GCA_037974735.1 Cicer chorassanicum
CAGTAAAGAACATGATAGAGACTGGATATAATATGGATAGGATAAAAAGTTATCATGTCATATTTTTTATATACACGTGATAACAAACTGGATAAGATTAATTTATTATATTCAGTGTTTGACATACAATGTATAATTAAATGATATGAATTATATTTTGATAAAATGACAAATTTGTTCTTATAATCTATTTAACTTTTTTTCTTTCAAAATATGATTCATATGTGTTTTTTATAAATAAATAAAAAATGCTAAAAAATGTAAATAATTTATGAAGTAATTTTATATACTTGAAAATTTTGTGATTTCTCCATTCATCACAGTTGAATAATGACTCACTATCATAAAAATTGTGATTTCTCTATTCATCAGAATTAAATAATGACTTACTATAATAAAAATGTAAATAATTTATGAAGTAATTTTATATACTTGAAAAAGTTATGATTTTTTTATCCATCACAATTGAAGAATGACTTATTATCATAATATCATATCGATCGATCAAACTCTCTAAAAATTCTTCCTTTAATCTCTCTATCAATTAGTCGTTTTCTACTCTATTATTTTCATAAAAGCACACAATGACTCACCATCATAAAAATTGCTAAACAGAGCTCAACATCTTTAAAAACCTCTAACATTATATATAGCATCGCATTATTTTGTTTATGTGAATTCATATTTATCTATGTATAAAAGTATCAACATTATTATTATTATGATTATTTATTATCAATTAACACAAAATATAATATTCTCCATCAATTTTTTTATGTTGTTATAGAATAAAATAAATAAGAAAACAATCAAAAACATCATATATGAAAAAGATGAAATCAATTTAACGTAGCCAATCATACAATCAACAACAGAAAAATTTGAATATATATTAGAGTGAAATAGAATAAGTGTATCACATGTCTCGTTATCTAACTATCGTCAAACATCAAACGTACCATAAAATCGTATTTTCTTGTATGACGGTTTAAATCGTATTTATTGAGCAAATACGTTACAAAAAATTATAAAAGTATTTATATATTTTCAGGGATATTCATAATATTTTGTTGCATTAAGAAGAACAAAATATATCATAATTTTTATTTTTATACTCTTATAAAAGAAAGAGTAAAGGTACATCTGAGTTCTCGAAAAAAATAAGATGGATAAATTAAACTCTAACAAAAAAAAAAGGTATCTTTTTAAGTATTTGACAAAAATAAAGTGAGATAATTTGGTTCTAGATATACAATATGTTATTAAATTGCATGAAACTTTTAACTTGTTAAGTTATTAATAGTATTCGTGAATTTTCTATATGTGTCTTTTAATAAAAACATAAAATTCGTCTAGTTCTTTGTTTGAAAACCAACAAAAATATTTTAAAAAGGAAACAATATAGACTTTTGGCTAAAGTGAAAATTAAAACATTTGAAACACATAATTAGAAAGATTTAAGTTGAAAGTTATTTTTTCCCGACGATTTTTCATCTATTTCAATCTAAGGTATTTCTATTGCTATTTTTTCATTTTGTTTCTATTTCGTTGGCCATTATATGACACAATGATTAACTTACACAACTGCAAGATCCCGAGTTCGAACCCGATACAACACACAACTCCAAGATCCTGAGTTCAAACCTGATACAAGACGTTCAATCTAACAATATTTACGTTTATCAATTGAGTTAAAAGACTTAAAAACTTATATGATGTACTTATCTCATTTAATTATATCGTATCCATTTTTTTTAATCATTTTTTCCCACGTACATTGTTATATCCTTGTTGCTTGTATATTCTTAAAGTTTGACCACATTCATTCATAAATAGTTGAAAATCTTATGACCAAAATAACAAACTAAAATCGTGATTTTATGCATATACTAATTAATTACTATCCTTCAGTACTAGGTTTTGTTGAAGTGTAATTCATAATTGACATTTAGAGTGTTGATATAGTTAGTTAGTTAGTTAGTTGGGTGTCTTGCATCATGAGATAACAGACCTATATATAACTAACAGCTTGTATGTGAAGTGTGACATTAATTGAATAACAGAACTTTTATGTGAAGTTCGTTCCAGGATCGATCTTGGAATAATACCGGATCAATCCTGGATTGATACAGAATCAAAATTTCTGCTTCTGCAATTTCATTTCTTTATTCTCCTTCCTTCCCGCTGCGCACTATCATTTGTTTCAACAATTGGCATCTAGAGCTGGGTTAAAAATCAAGGGAAACAAGAGTGAAAAGTGAGGGGAACAATCAAGGGAAACACAAAGTGATAGTTTCTTGAAAGGCATAATGAACAACAACGGTTTTGGATCACATATTCTTGTTCTTGATGGCAAGAACTGGGATCGATGGAGTGCATTGATGAAATCTTTATTTGGAGCACAAGAAGTGAGTGAAATTGTGCAGGATGACTATGAGGATTTGGTTGAAAATCCAACTGATGCACAGAGGAATGCATTCAAGGAAGCCAAGAAGAATGACTGCAAAGCTTTGTTCTACATTCAGCAGAATGTTGACAACCAACATTTTGAGAAGATTTCGAAAGCCACAAGATCCAAAGAAGCATGGTACATCTTAGAAAACTATCACACTGGTGGAGAAAAGGTGAAGCAAGTGAAGCTACAATCTTATAGAAGAAAGTATGAGATGATGCAGATGGAGGCAGATCAGAAAGTAAGTGATTACTTCTCAAAATTAACAGTTATAATCAATCAAATGAGAACTTGTGGGGAGAACATTACAGATCAGATGGTGGTAGAAAAGGTGATGAGATCTTTGAGTCCAAAATTCGATTTCATTGTGGTAGCTATTCAAGAAGCAAAGGATGTGAAGACTATGAAAATTGAAGAGCTGCAAAATTCATTTGAGGCACATGAACTCTTGATATTTGATAGAAATTCTGAAAGATCAGTCCAGCAAGCATTTCAAGTTCAAACTACCAAGAAAGAGGGAAACCAAAAAGACTTCAAGAAAAAAGGGAAAGAGAAGAGCAAATTGGTCCAACAATGGTAAGAACAAGAGTGAAGACAAAGCTGAATCTTCAAAGAAAGGGGTTTTTGGCAAAAATCAGAACAAGAAGAAGGATTTTGACAAAAGTAAGGTACAATGCTTCAACTGTGAGAAGTATGGGCATTTTGCAGATGAATGTTGGTTCAAGAAAAATCAAAAGGATGACGAAGAAGCAAATCTGGCTCATATAGATGATTCTAGTATAGTGTTGATGATGGCTACTACCAATGATGAGAAGATCAAGAATGAAGAGTGGTTTCTTGACTCTGGATGCTCAAACCACATGACATCTTATAGAGAATGGTTGACAAACTTTGATGCTAGCAAGAAAACAAGTATAAAACTGGCTGATAGCAGAAATCTGATGGCTTAAGGGAGTGGAAATATAGTGATCAAAAACAATGATGGCAGAAGAATCATTATTTCAGATGTGATGTATGTTCCTGAGATGAAGTGCAATCTCATAAGCATTGGTCAATTGGTGGAGAAGGGATTCTCAGTGACTATGGATGGTGATTCTTTAAAGCTGTTTGATGCAAATAAGAAGTTGGTGCTCAAATCAAACATGTCACAAAACAGAACCTACAGATGCAACATTTCAAGTGAGAAAATGATGTGTTTGTCTGCAGCATTTAGTGAGGATATTGAAGGCTTATGGCACAAGAGGTATGGTCATCTAAACTTTAGAAGTCTTAGTGATTTGAATTCCAAAGAACTGGTGTATGGGTTGCCAAAGCTAAATGTCAGAAAAACTATTTGTGAAGTATGTGTGAAGAGTAAGCAAAGCAGGTTCCCATTTGTATCTAAAGCACCTAAAAGAGCTACTGCAGCATTGGAAGTGGTTCACTCTGATATATGTGGCCCTTTTGAAGTATCCTCATTGGGGGGAAGCAGATACTTCATCACTTTTGTTGATGAATTTACAAGAATGATGTGGTAGGAAATTCAGGAGCTTAATTGAAAAGGAAAGTGACCAATCAATTAAGATCTTGAGAACTGATGGTGGAGGAGAATATACCTCAAAAGAGTTTGAAGATTTATGTGTTAATCAAGGCATTGTGCATGAAGTGACAGCTCCATATACACCTCAGCACAATGGACTTGCTGAGAGAAGAAACAAAACCCTATTGAATATGGCAAGAAGCATGATTAAGCAGAAAAACCTACCACACAATTTCTGGGGTGAAGCAGTCACTGCAGCTGCTTATATTTTAAACAAATGCCCTACAAAGAAGTTGAATCAGAAGGTTCCAGAGGAAGCCTGGTGTGGAAGAAAGCCAAGTGTGAAGCATTTCAAGGTTTTTGGCTCATTGTGCTATAAGCATGTACCAGATGTTGGGAGGAGCAAACTTGAAGATAAGAGTGAGATTATGATACTTATAGGTTATCATCCCACAGGTGCCTATAAGCTGTATAATCCTGTAACTAAAAAGGTGCATATCAGTAGGGATGTAATTGTGAATGAGGCTGAGAAGTGGAAATGGGAAGAGGAACCAGTGTACAGCGAAGAGAATCAACAAGGCTGCATTTATCCTGATTCCAGTGATGAATCAGAGGATGAAGAAGTGATCAATAATGATGCAGGTGAACCAGAAGAAGTGGCAGCAGCAGTGAGACCTCAAAGAATCAGACAAATTCCAAGCAGGCTGAATGATTGCGAATTAATTTATGATAATGCAGTAAATGATGAAGGTGATATCATTCATTTTGCATTGATGGCAGACTCTGAACCCCTCAATTATGAAGAAGCATTGAAGACAGATGTATGGAGGAAAGCTATGATGGAAGAACTCCAATCAATTAAGAAGAATCAAACATGGGAACTAGTTAATCTGCCAGACAAGAAAAGGAAGATTGATGTGAAGCGGGTCTTCAAACTGAAGATCAATCCTGATGGGAAAATTTCAAAACATAAGGCCAGGCTTGTTGCTAGAGGATTCTTACAGAGACATGGTATTGATTACAATGAAGTGTTTGCTCCAGTTGCAAGGCTTGAGACTATAAGATTAGTGGTGGCTCTAGCTTGCAAGAGAAGGTGGTCACTCTACCACTTGGATGTAAAATCAGCCTTTCTAAATGGTCCACTTGAAGAAATTGTGTTTGTGTCACAACCTCCTAGATTTGAAATACAAGGCAAGGAAAACATGGTGTATAGACTCCATAAAGCTTTGTATGGTTTGAAGCAGGCCCCTAGAGCCTGGAATAAGAGGATCGATCAGTTCCTAATGCAGATAGGCTTCACAAAGTGTGCAGTGGAGTTTGGTGTGTATGTGCAGAGTTCAAGTGCAGAAGAAACAATGATAATCTGTTTATATGTGGATGATTTGCTCATTACTAGGAGCAAAACAGCAGAGATTGAAAGGGTGTAACACGAGCTGAAATTTGAATTCGAAATGACTGATCTAGGTGAACTCTCATTCTTCCTAGGAATGGAATTTCTGAAATTGAAAACTGGAACAGTCATGCATCAGCAGAAGTATATAGGTGAAATGCTAGAGAAATTTGAGATGAATAGCTGCAATTCAGTTCCAAATCCATCAGAGACAAGTTCAAAGATTGATGAGTGCAGTGAGGAAGAAAGGGTCGATCCAACACTGTTCAGACAAATGGTTGGATCGTTGTGATATTTGTGCAACAGCAGGCCTGACATATGTTACTTAGTCAGTGTAGTTAGCAAATTCATGAATGATCCAAGGAATACTCACTTGATAGCTGCTAAAAGAATACTTAGGTATATAAAAGGCACAAAGGAGTTTGGTCTGCTATTTCCCAATGGCAGCCAAGGTGAAGGCAGTTAATTCATTGGATATTCGGATAGTGATTGGTGTGGAGACATCACAGATAGAAGGAGTACATCTGGTTATGTTTTCAAGTTCAATGAGGCAGCCATATCTTGGTGTACAAAGAAGCAACCAGTGACTGCACTTTCATTGTGCGAGGCAGAATATATATCAGATACATTTGCAACCTGTCAAGCAATATGGCTGGATTCAGTGATGAAGGAACTAAGGTGTGAAGTGATGAAACCTCTTAAACTCATAATTGATAACAAGTCAGCAATCAGCCTTGCCAAAAATCCAATCTCACATGGCAGAAGTAAACATATAGATACAAGGTTCCATTTCATTAGAGAGCAAGTGAATAATGGGATGATTGAAGTGCAATATTGTCCAACTGAAGTGCAGCTAGCAGATGGTTTCACAAAGGCTTTGAAACTTGACAGATTTGAGTTTTTGAGAAATAAGCTTGGTGTTATAAGTGTTCAACAATTATGAATTAAGGGGAAGTGTTGAAGTGTAATTCATAATTGACATTTAGAGTGTTGATATAGTTAGTTAGTTAGTTAGTTGAGTGCCTTGCATCATGAGATAACAGACCTATATATAACTAACAGCTTGTATGTGAAGTGTGACATTAATTGAATAACAAAACTTTTATGTGAAGTTCGTTCCAGGATTGATCTTGGAATAATACCGGATCAATCCTGGATTGATACAGAATCAAAATTTCTGCTTCTGCAATTTCATTTCTTTCTTCTCCTTCCTTCCCGCTGCGCACTATCATTTGTTCCAACAGATTTGACACATGGTAAAAATTATTGATATGTAATTGTTCACTTCAGAATTATTATTTTTTATAATATAAGGAATTATAAACGAAAACTAAGGCACAATATTAGAGGAACAAGCTCCTGTCAGTTGTCGAAAAATAAACTAAATACTAGTAATGATGACATCTAAACACATGTAACGAAAATTTTACATGATGAGTGTGAGTCACATGGACGATACCTTATTGAATAGAAGTTTAAAATGATAAACGGAAGTATAGCAATTCTGAACCATATGAACAATACAAATAAAGTTCGTATACAAATAAAACACCCACATGAAGCTTGACAACACAACATTATTAGAATAGTTTGCCAATTATTATACTAAAAGTAAGTTTTTAAACACGTTGACAAGACACATATATAAAAAAGCAAAAAAAAAATTACACCCTCGTGAAATCACATTCAAAGTTGTATCGGAAACCGATACAAACACATTACGAACCCGTTTTATAGACAGTATAACGAAACAGGATACATGTATCCTATTACTGCAACCGTATTTTCTTATCCTTAATTTAAAGTGTCAATCGGATATACTTGTTCGCGTTTCTCTATTTGTTTGTTTGATTGTGTTTTACTTTTTAGTTTTTAAAAACTATTTTATAAATAAATTTGAAAAAATTGTTTTTAAAAAGAAAATTTTAAAAAAATTTGTTTGCAACTTTAATTTTTTAAAACAGTCTTTGACTAGAGAATTAAAAAAACTAAAAAATAAAAAGTAAAACACCATCTGTTTTTCTTTTTTAGTTTTAAAAAGTATAATATTAAAAATAGTTAAAAAGTATAATATTAAAAATAGTTTTACAAAACAGTTTTGAAAAACAAGTAATCCAAACAAATTGTTTAGTTTTTAAATTTTAAAATACTAAAATAGAGTTTTTGGGATTTGAATCAAACAAACTATAAGTCATTCTTCAATTGTGATAGATAGAGAAATCACAATTTTTTCAAGCATATAAAATTACTTCATAAATTATTTACATTTTTATGATAGTGAGTCATTCTTCAATTGTGATATATAGAGAAATCACAATTTTTATGATAGTGAGTCATTCTTCAATTGTGATGGATAGAGAAATCACAATTTTTTCAAGTATATAAAATTACTTCATATTTTTTTTTTTTACATTTTTTAGTATTTTTGTTTATTTATAAAAAATTATATGAATGTTATTTTGAAAGAAAAAAAATTAAATAAATTATAAGGACAAATTTGTCATTTTATCAAAATATAAATCATATCATCACATGACATGATAACTTTTTATCATATCCATATCCTTGTTATATCCTATGTCAATCGAATCCGGTCAATCAAACGGGCTCTAATTGTATCGAACAAAGTTCAGAAAATAATTTTGAAAATTTTACCCCATACCCCCCTAATTATACTTATACCCCCAAAATAGCAGTGAAATGACCGTTTTGCCCTCCCTTATATATTAAAAGTCCAAACAATTTACCATTTGCGAGTTTGACATTTTCGGAACCAAACGGTAAGTATTTTTTCTAAACTTCCGGAAAGGTTGAAAACTAGGTTTCCGGTACAGAAGCCTACTACTTCGGAAACCTTTTCACAACATATCCGGTACACAAGCCTCTACCGGAAATGTTTTTTTAATGTATCCGGTACACAAACTTTTTTTATAAACTACCGGAAACCTTTTTTTAACCTCTCCGGTACAATACATTTTTTTTTCTCTAAATTTCCGGAAACATTTGATCCATATCTGTTAACATTTTAAAAAATTAATAAAATTCAAAAAACCTAAAAACAAAAAAACAAAAAAAATAGTTGTGTACCGGAAACCTTGTAATTAAGTTTCCCGGAACACAATTTTTCTGTACTGTACCAGAGAGCTTTGAAAGCAAGGTTTCCGGAACTTTGTTGTGTACCAGAAAACTTGAAATAAGTTTTCCGGAAGCCTATTGTGTACCGGAAATCTTCAAACCAAGGTTTCCGGAAGGCAATTGTGTAGCAGAAATCTTCTGAAAAGGTTTCCGAAAGTTACCAGAATTTTTTTTACGGCACCAGAATTGATGACATGGTGAAAATAAAAAAAAGTTGGAGGATATTTTTGTCATTTTGAAATTTTTTTGGCGTAGAGGTCAAATTATGGGGTACAGGGTAAATTTTTCAATAATTTTTTAAAGTTTTGGGCCTTTGAGGCCCATACGAACAAGTTCCTAAATTGCGACAGCAAAGTCTCAGAAATCTAAAACTAGGGTTTTTCGGACGCAAAATCAAATCAAACTCCATTTTGCGCTCAAATAGCAGTGTAGTAGTATAATCTTGCACCTCAACAAAAAATGGAGCAAGAACCATCACCACTCGGAAAACGAAGAGAACCAGAATCCACCGACGCCGGCGACACTTCTCAAAGACCCAAAAAATGCCGCAGTTCAGAACGCACTTGCGTTCACGAAGTAGCCGTACCAACCAATTACACCTCAACCAAAGACGAATCACTCCACGGAACACTCTCAAACCCTCTCCACAACGGTCCAATGGCAAAAACATATTCCTTCACACTCGACCCCTTCCAACAAGTTTCAATCGCATGTCTCGAACGAAACGAGTCAATTTTAGTCTCCGCTCACACTTCCGCCGGCAAAACGGCAATCGCCGAATACGCAATTGCAATGTCGTTTAGAGACAAACAGAGAGTAATCTACACTTCACCTTTAAAAGCTCTTAGCAATCAGAAATACAGAGAACTCAGTCAAGAATTCAAAGACGTAGGTTTAATGACCGGTGACGTAACTCTATCACCGAACGCCACGTGTCTCGTTATGACAACGGAGATTCTCCGTGGAATGCTTTATCGTGGTTCTGAAGTTTTGAAAGAAGTTGCTTGGGTTATTTTTGATGAAATTCATTACATGAAGGATCGTGAAAGAGGTGTTGTTTGGGAAGAGAGTATAGTTTTTTTACCACCTGCTATTAAAATGGTGTTTCTTTCGGCGACAATGTCAAATGCAACTGAATTCGCGGAGTGGATTTGTAATATACATAAACAACCTTGTCATGTTGTTTATACTGATTTTAGACCTACGCCTTTGCAGCATTACGTTTTTCCAATGGGTGGGAGTGGATTGTATTTGGTTGTTGATGAGAATGAGCAGTTTAGGGAGGATAATTTTGTTAAATTGCAGGATACTTTCTCTAAGCAGAAATTTGGGGATGGGAATAGAGGTGGTGGTAAATTTAATTTTAGACACGGGAAAGGTGGTTCTGCTTCTGGTGGTTCTGACATATACAAAATTGTTAAGGTTGGTTTTTTCTTCCCGGTCTTGTGTTGTTAGTCATCATACATACCATAGTTATTTTTTGTGGAAATGGTTGTGTTTTCGTTAGTTTTATTTATCATTTATCAATTTACTTGGTTGAGGATCTTGTTGTTCATTGTGATTCTTAAGATAATGACGGCATATATGGTGTGGTGTCCTTGTAGAACTTGTTGTTTGAATGTTACTTGGGATTTTTGGGCAAAATGTATCTTTCATCTGTTCTGGCTTTTGTTGAAAATCATCATTGACATTATATGTTCGGAATCAAGTATTTTTAGGAATATTAAGATAACTTATTTTTTCCCTGGTACATTTAAAATATATGCATATTTTACTATTTATCTGTTCGGAGAAGACAAATATATGTGTTAAAATATATGCTTCAGGGTTCGTGAAAATACAAGTTTTTTCACGGTCGATTTAATAAGCGGTGTAATGTGCTCAATACTGTATATAAGTTAAATTAGAACGTGGACCTTATGTTGTTAATTGTCTATTGTTGAGTTCTTGATTCATTATATTATTGGAAGGGGAGAAAGGAAGGAGGTGGATTTACTTGTCAGCAAAGGACATACATAGGAGGAAAAAGACAGCACAGATGGACACATTGTGAATCTAGATTGAAACTTATTATTATAAAGAACATATTGAATCTAGATTGAAACTGATTATCATTATAAGGAACATATTAAAGCAATAAAGCCGTGCATTATGAATCTACTTTGCTTTTTTAGTCATAAGGGAATTGGAGGTTCTTCTGTTTGTTTGTTCTCTAATTCAGATAAAAGGTCTAGGATGTCTGTAATCCTGTTTAGCAGTGTGTAGCGGACGACCCTGAAAACATTATAGCTTGATATATTAAAAAAATTATACTACATAATTACATGAAATAAACTATGCTTTATAAATATATAAATGATTTTTTTTCTTTCTTTTTTTCATTTATACATTATATGATATTTGATATATGTTGGTTATAAGTTTTTCTTACGCCACAAATGATTTTGCCAATTCAGCCAATAGCGGGGTCTTCAGAAACTAACATGTACTGGTTCGAAAATTTAGATGCTAGCTTTAATGGTTCCGGATAGGGATGACAATGAGTAGGGTTTGGGTAGGGTACTATAGTACCCGTTCCCATACCCGCGATTTAAAAAAATACCTATACCAGTGCCCGTACCCTCTTGGGTATCAACTTTAACACCCGTACCCTTACCTTTTGGGTACCTAAGTGCCCGTACTCATACCCATTACAAATGTTTTAACTAAAATAGATCGATAAATAAATTATATTGTTATTAAATTTAAAAATTATCCAAATATCTTAAATCCAATCATAAAGTATTATAAATCAAAATATTTTATAACTCAAAACATTTCAAATGAACACACGTTACAATACACATTCAAATATCTATAATAATACTTTATGAAGTTGCAAATCCGACGACGGTATTATTCGAGATCAGTAAAAAAATTGCGACCAATTTGCACGCGACAAGCGGCGATCTCAGTCGCTGTCGTGGCTGCAATTGACGGAACTTTGAAGTGCTCCACCTCCTACAGACTCCCAATGCAAGGAGCTATATCGCTGGTCTAGCACACAATTGATAACAACGTAGGTATAATTAATTATTTTTTGAATTTTTTTGTATTAAAACAATTGAAATTTTTTAAACTTGCTTATTGTACAGAGACTCAATCCAACTTAACCTTAGCTGAAATCTTTTAATTGGACACCTTGAATAGTAAAGTAATTAGTACCAACAATGACATGTGACAAATGCGTTGGCTACATATGGGCCACAGCAATTTCCCCTGATCTGCATTATGTGGGTTGCAAGCTGAGAATCTGTTCTTTACGTTTGCTTTTATTGTTCTGTCACGGCTGCAGTTGATTTTGGTTATGGTTATGCATATGGATACTAATGTGTTAAGCTGATGTCATTTTTAAAAGAGGGCCCTTTACACATATGTTGGCAAAATGGGTAGTTTTACCATATTGATGTTTATTGTTCATGCGTGTACACTTTACTTTTTCTCTATTTTATGGAGGATATTTTATCCTCCCCACAATTTTTTTATTGTTTTTTATTTTAGTTGGATATTTCTTGATTTTCAGATGATAATGGAAAGGAAATTCCAACCTGTTATAATTTTTAGCTTCAGTAGGAAAGAGTGTGAGCAGCATGCAATGGCTATGTCTAAGCTTGACTTCAATACCGAAGAAGAAAAGGAAACGGTGGAACATGTTTTTCGAAATGCAGTGCTCTGTCTGAATGAAGATGACCGGAGCTTACCTGCTATTGAGCTGATGTTGCCACTTCTTCAGCGAGGGATTGCTGTTCATCATTCTGGCCTTCTTCCTGTCATCAAAGAATTGGTTGAGCTTCTTTTCCAGGAAGGTCTTGTAAAGGCCCTCTTTGCTACTGAGACGGTAAGATTTTGCCAAGATTCTGATTTTTTCAATATTCTTCCTTGATAATACATTTTTGGAAGGATTTTAAATGCACTTTTCTACAGTTTGCGATGGGTTTAAATATGCCGGCAAAAACTGTTGTATTCACTGCTGTTAAGAAGTGGGATGGTGATAGTCATCGTTACATTGGATCTGGTGAATATATACAGGTGAGTGATGATTTATTTTTTTGTGCGGTGGTGGTTGGATGGAGACTTAATCATTCTACCAAGCTATTGTCACTCTTACCATTAATGATATGGTTCCTTTAGATGAGTGGAAGGGCTGGCCGTCGTGGCAAAGATGAGCGTGGAATTTGTATCATAATGATTGATGAGCAGGTGAGTGTATTTCTAGTCAATTTTGTTTTCTGTACCTCTGATGCAACATAATGAACTCAATAATTATCTGGTTATTTTGCACAGATGGAAATGAATAATCTCAAAGACATGGTTCTGGGTAAACCCGCTCCTCTAGTTAGTACATTCAGGCTTAGCTACTACTCAATTTTAAATTTGATGAGCCGTGCAGAAGGCCAGTTCACTGCTGAACACGTGATAAGAAATTCATTTCATCAATTCCAATATGAAAAGGTTTGTACCCAACCATTTCCTTCAAAATCTTATTTGTATTTGTTGCATTATGATGTTTAACTTGTGGATTCATTACTCTTATTCAGGCCTTACCTGATATGGGAAAAAGGGTGACTATGCTGGAGCAGGAAGTAGCTGTGCTTGATGCTTCAGGGGAGGTAGTCTTTTTTCCTAGGCCATCTGTTTTGTTTTGTTAATTATATCTCCTCTGTGGGTTTAATATATTGATATTTGATTTACTATTTTCTATTATTCACAACTTGTGTAGGCTGAAGTATCTGAATATCATAAGCTAAAATTGGAGTTAGCTCAGCTTGAGAAGAAAATGATGTCACAAATAATAAGACCTGAAATGATTCTTTATTTTCTTGTCCCTGGTCGATTGGTAAGTGATAGTTATCATTGGTCTGAAATGAGTTCAGATTAATTTTTTGCTTCTCAGAATTAATGCTGAGCATCAGCATGTACATGAGATTATGATATCATAAATGCATCCATTTGTGTGTTTATACATTATATGTATCATTTCCTACATTGTCTGCGCACAATTGTTTATTTTTATTTTTTTAGTTCTTCTGTTTTTAATTTGTCTGTTGTTTCTTTTCTTTCAAACTTCACTGAAATATACTGTTTTCTAAACCTTGCAGATTAAAGTAAGAGAAGGTGGAACAGATTGGGGCTGGGGTGTTGTAGTCAACGTTGTTAAGAAACCTGTTGGTGGTTATATAGTTGACACTTTACTTCATTGTTCATCTGGTTCCAATGAAAGCAGTTTACGGCCAAAACCATGTCCACCCCGCCCAGGAGAGAAAGGTGAAATGCACGTGGTAAGCTGATACTTTTTCAGGGCTTTCTTTTGTTACTCACTTCACATATCTAAGAAACTGTTACGTTCTCTCTTCCTTTTGCAATAGGTCCCTGTTCAATTACCATTAATCTCTGCCCTAAGTAAACTGAGGATATATGTACCTCCTGATCTTCGGCCCTTGGAAGCTAGGCAAAGTATACTCCTTGCTGTTCAGGAGCTGGGCAATCGTTTTCCTCAAGGTCTTCCAAAGCTTAACCCTGTAAAGGTAATATTTTCCATACTCAGCTATCATTAATTGTTGGTATGTTCTCTAACTCTACAAAAGAGTTAGATAAATAACATGATTCAACTTTTGCCGTCAGAATTAGGATTGACTGCTGTGGGCTCTTAAATGGTTCACATACTATCGGACACATGATTTTTATGTAAACTATACTGCAAAAGCCGTAGCAAATTTATTGGTCTCCAACATTCTATCTTCCTAATATTTGGGCATGTTTAAATATTTGCATTGCATAGTCAAACCTTGAACTACCTTTATGCATCATATTTTTTCCTCCTCATTGATGTTAATCATAACCTCTCTATTTCATTCTCCTACTTTTTTTATGAAGTTTGTAAGCACCTGGTCACAGCGAGTTTGAGTGATCATTAATAGAATCGTACTGTTATTTATGTATTATATTCTTGAAATAAATTTCCAGGACATGGATGTACGCGACTCAGAGATAGTCGAACTTGTCAATCAATTAGAGGAACTAGAGAAAAAGCTGCTTAATCATCCTATGCATAAGGTTTGCTAAATGATTCTGGTCCATATTCTGTATGTATAAATGTGATGTTGCTGGTATTTGGTTTGAATGCTTCTGCAACTCTTTGCTGTAAGTTAGATTCAAGATGTGGATCAAATTAAATGCTTTGAGAGGAAAGCTGAAGTGAATCATGAAATTCAACAACTGAAGTCGAAAATGCGGGACTCCCAGGTATTGACTTTGCTGAGGCCTTGTTATTTGCTTCATTTAATTATTAAGCTGGACTACATGTTGGAGTTTGGAACTGAATGGGAGCCAAGACCATATGTGCTATGCATTATTTATTTGCCTATGTGATGAAATGTGAATTATAACAATAACAATTTAACAGTTGATGGGATGCTAATATGATAGTTTTAATCATGATAAATTTTGAGTGCACCATATTTGAACGCGGACATTGGATAACTCTGTACTCATTAATTTTCTAAACTGTCATATCATTCCTTTGTTGTTTTGATGGACTAACTAGTTATTGGATAAAAAAATATCAATGTTTCAGCTACAAAAATTTCGGGAAGAACTTAAAAATCGCTCACGAGTTTTAAAGAAGCTTGGTCATATTGATGCTGATAGTGTAGTTCAATTGAAAGGAAGGGCAGCCTGCTTGATTGACACAGGCGATGAACTCCTTGTTACCGAATTAATGTTTAATGGTGAATTAATATATATGCATTTGTCAGTGGTTTCTTCTGTACTGTTTACACTTTATGTTACATAATCTGATTTTTTTTCATTCACTTTCTCATCCCCATTAGGCACTTTTAATGATCTGGATCATCATCAAGTTGCTGCCCTTGCAAGTTGTTTTATACCAGGAGATAAATCAACTGACCAGATACAGCTGAGATCAGAACTTGCAAGACCCCTACAACAGCTTCAAGACAGTGCAAGAAGGATAGCAGAGGTATTCTATCATTTAACTTAGCATTTCTTTTGAATTTGTGAATTAAATTATAAATGGGATTGCACTATGGTTACAGATACAACACGAATGCAAATTGGAGATAAATGTTGATGAGTATGTCGAATCAACAGCAAGGCCATACTTGATGGATGTAATATACTCTTGGTCAAAGGTTAGTAATGTCATATTTTGACTTGAATCCCTTGTCTGCGTTCAAGTTGTTTGCTTGAGTTCCACTGTGAAGTTTCTATTCCTGGATAAGTTATTCATATTCCTGGATAGGTTTCTACAGTAAAGTTTCTATTCCACGTATCTGATACTCAAAATTTCTATTGGTCTACTCCATTTCTTTCTATCCAATACTCAAAAGTTTTCTGTCCCCCCACCAAAATCAAAATGAAATTGAGGCATAATATCGAAGCTGTACCACTCGTATAAAGTCAACTCTTTCCATTTTGTCCACTTTGCAAATGATGGAATGGAAAATTAATTCACGTCCATTATTAAATATCCAAGCTTTGGCATGATATCTTTATTCAATACTATCCCATTCCGTTCCATTGCATCCCTTTCTACATTTAACCAAAGTTCAATCATAGAGATGTTTTTATTAAACTGTTTAAGCGTTCCACATTTCCTTTAAATTTGAATACAAATTTGACAAGAGTTAACTTGAGGAAATTTAGCATCTGACAGTCCAGATGATGGAGGAAGATAAAAGCTTGAGGATAATTAGAGCTGTTCTTATAATATCCAATTGTCATACTACTGGTCAAGAACCTTCCTGAGCCTGTGGCATTAGTTATGAAGTTAGAATTATGAACACATATGATGCCCAATTTCTGTTTGTCGTTTGTGATTAACAAAATTCAGCTGTAGTAATAAATAAATAAATAAATAAAAATCAAAATTGTGATATTTAGGCATTTGAGTTGGTTGCCATGGTAGACACATAGCAACATTTGCCAGAACCTTAACCAATTCTGGGGATCCTTTTACTCCATAATGTATGGAATCTATTATCTATGTTCAGGCTTACAAGATAAATTAACAACTTTGTGTGCCTACCACAAACGGTCTGCTACTCTTGATTCATTACCAGCAGTCTTCAAAATAGACTCATCTGTGTAGATTGTGATTCTAAATCTCATTTTAGATTGCATTCTAAGACACATATAGACATCCTAGCTGCAGCATTGAGTATGCATCCTCCAATGAGTGGGAGAAAAGAGGAGTGGTTAATTTACTGGTTTGTTAGATTTTTTTTGTTGACAAAACTGGTTTGGTGGATTAGATTAACCTCTTGTCTTGTATCATATTTTTCTCCCAGGGATCAAGTTTTGCAGATATTACTCAAATGACTGACATCTTTGAGGGGAGTATCATTAGGAGTGCTAGGAGGCTTGATGAGTTTTTGAATCAGGTAATTATGCGGTTTCAATTTCCGATGAGGGATTTGCCTTATTCTATCATGTTGCAAACTGCAAATATCCCTTCTATGAATAAAGAGTGGAAACATGCTAGCAAATGTTTGTCTGTACCAGACTTTATGGATTCAGAGAAAATGTGAATAGAAGTCTGATATCTGAATTATTATCATTTGATAATCTGAGCTATACAAGTATTACTAATTTACTAAATATGATCAATTTTAACAAGTATTGCAGTTACATAACTGACTATAGCTGACACCTGTAACTGAAGTTACTGAAGAGAGTTAGTTGTAGCTGTTAGACCTACGAGAGCTAAATGACAACAGAAAATAGAATATAATGAAATGTAAACGTAAGCTTTTGAGAAATCATATTATATTCTCGTAATTTGGGTAGTGTGGTTAAACATGACTCATTTAAAGTGTTATTCTAGACATTTCCAATTTATGTTAGATTTTATTACTTTACATATGCAATATTTGATATAAGCTTGAGTTTGTGGTGTTTAACTACCAAATTAGAAAGTGCCAAAGTAGGCATTGTTTACTTGTGTTTCAGCAATTATTTTACCTTAGGAAAATTCTTCTATTTTCCTTCATTATAACACATTTTCGGCGTAATTAATTGTTTGGAAACAAAATGTAAATTATACCACTGTATTATGAGTTATTAAAGTTGTGATCCTCTTGCCTCTTTCCAGTTGCGTGCTGCTGCTAATGCAGTTGGAGAAGTTGATCTGGAGAAGAAATTTGAAGCGGCAAGTGAAAGCCTTCGACGGGGTATTATTTTTGCAAACTCTCTGTATCTGTGACTTGTTCTCCAGCAGCAGACCATTCGCCATATTCTTGGTTACTCTAGCTGGCGGGCAGCTTCTACTTTCACATCCCACCTTTCTGGGTGCACTCAATTCCTTCTCAAGTTGTCTTGTAAATATTTTTTGTACTATTTAAGTGCTCCTGTAGTATAGGAGTGGTTTGTACACTGTAGAGTGATAGATGGCTATCATTAATTAATTCAGACCGGTAGCATTTTTCTCCTGTACGTTTTACCTCCAGAACCCTTTGTCTGCATTGGGGCTTGGGGAGTGGGGTTGCATAGAAAATACTGTAAAAGTTAGTTGTTAATTTGCAGATGAGTCATTCTGCCCTGTAAACATTTCCCAAGCAAATTTTGATTGACAATTATTTATTTTAGTGATAATTTGAATTTGAATTATTGGATTGGTTAAACTGAAAATATGGGGACTGTTATTCGCAAAAAAATATTCACAATGAACAGAATAAAAATCAGCATAATTGGTACAATTATGGGCACAAGTGATTATCTGCGAAAGTGTGGTTATGTGTCCTTTGTTAGATATCTTTGATTCTTTGAAATATTATCCTATTGATCACAAAAAGTCCCAACTTCTTGGAATGGTATCAAACTTTCTAGTTTTTATTAAGGCGGTTTGTCACTGATTTTAAGGGTCTGTATGTTACTAGTTTTTTTTGAAAAAAAATCACTTTAAAAAACTTTGATCTGTTCTGTTTATTACAGTATTTTAAAAAATGAGAATTTGAAAATTATCTAAAAATTATTTCAAATAAGAAGCTGTGTTTAGTAGTTTCTAAAAAGAATCATTTTTTTACAACGTTTTTTTTATCAATAAAATAATTCTAAAAAATTAGTTGGTCTTTTAATTTTTTATTTTAATTAGAAATATTTTTTGTGAATAATTTAAAGATAATTTTATTTAAAAGGGGCATTTATTTTTTAAACGAGGTTCAATTAATAATAGGAGTCTAGTTATTGAAATTTGTGAATTTAGTTTTTGGAGAATGAGATAATGTGGTTTTGGGGTTATACCAAGAGCATCTTTGTTTGAGGTTTCATAAGAGTATTTAACGTTCAAATATAATTTAGATATTCACAAATTTAGTCAAAGTTACATATTTAAGGAACTTTGAAAGTGAGTTCTATAGTATTAAAATATATTTTTATATATTTAAAAGTGTTAAATTAAGAAAGAGAATATAAAATATGAAAGAGAGAAAAATAATATTTTAAATTAATCAACTTTAGAGATAAATCTTCCGTTCGAATAAAAATTGTATAAATAAAACTACCGTTTGAATAAAAATTGTATGAATATCATAAATTCAAGTTAACTCATTTAAAAAAAATAAAATGGGTTTTAAAATATTACTATTGAGTATACTCTAACAGCAAAAACATGTCTTTTTAGTATAAAAAAAATAGCACATGCCTTTTAAATATCAATGCAATCATAAACTTGAAAGGAATGACTTTCGATTAATTTAAGTTATGATAAAAATATAATTTAAATTATTATTTTGATCTAACAGTTATAATAAGTTACCGTTTCTCATGATTATAAAATGTTAAAAATTGAATAGCTCCCATGTATAAACTAAACTAGTAACATCTTTAACAAACATTGTTTTGAAATAGATATTTTTTGACATGTTTTTGAAATAGATCTTTAAGAAACGTTTTTAATGAATAAATGAATTTGACGAGAGAGGCAGAATATATAGAAGAAAAAAAAAAGTAGTTTGATAAATTTGATAATAAATATAACCAAGAAGTGGAATTATATTTTGATCACACGATCAAACCTAGTCTCTTTATGATTGAATAAACGAAGGGCTGAGATCGAAAGAAAGTAAGGGCGAGGTTGCTCAGCTTTGAACAACCAAAATCTAGATTTAGATTTAGACGGAGCTTTCAAGTCACTTACTATCAACACCTCCCTCGTTTCCATCGACACCCATCCAACTACATCTTCTCTCCCTTGTTTCCATCGACAAACTACATCTTCTCTTCAAAAACCCCCCACTCCATTCCATTTTATTCCATTGCATTGTTCCTTCCTTCTCTCAATTCATTCACCAATAGTCCATTGGTAAACTTCAATTAATTTAAATTAATCATCATCATTTTCATTCTCTTTATTTTCCTCACTTTCTTTCTTCCTTCCATTACAGATAAAAATGGAAGCAACAATGTCGGCGTGCAAGTCTCTTACCTCACCTTCCACCGTTCCCGTCACAGTAAGTAAATTTCTCTTATATCTATTAATTACACTTACTCTTATATCTATTAATGGTAATGTTAATTAATTAAATAATTAATATGTTTCTGAATCTGATCCAATTCCAAGGGTTCATTTGCGGTGAGAGGAGGAGGATTCAAGAGTTCGCATTCACAGTGCAGTTTCTTAACGGGAACTAACAAGGTGAAGTTTCCGAGGCAAACTACTCAACCTTGTAAACACCGTCAATTGCGTCATTGCGGTGCTCTTCGTGCGACTTGTCGTGCAGAAAAGATTCTGATCGCGAATAGAGGTGAAATTGCGGTTCGTGTTATTCGTACTGCTCATGAATTGGGGATTCCGTGTGTCGCTGTTTATTCCACCGTTGATAAGGATGCTCTTCATGTTAAATTGGCTGATGAATCTGTTTGCATTGGTGAAGCTCCTAGTAGTCAATCGTAAATTACTCATACTCTCTTTCTCTTTTTCAATTTTTTCATTTCACTTCCTATATTTATAAAGATGTATATGTACATATCAAATATCAAGATGTTACTAGTCCTAGTTAATTAAACTGCAAAATGTTATATTTATTTCTAAAAGTTTCTTTCTTTTTTTTTTTTTTTTTTTTTAATTTTGAAAAAAAACTACTTTTTCCTAATAAAATATATCCTTTTTTTTTATTTCCCTTTCTGTGCAGGTATTTACTGATTCCAAATGTTCTTGCTGCTGCAATTAGCCGCCAATGCACAATGTTGCATCCTGGATATGGTTTTCTTGCTGAGAATGCAGTGTTTGTTGAAATGTGTAGAGAACATGGAATCAATTTTATTGGGCCTAATGTGAGTAGACTTTGCATTTTGTAGAATATTGCTTTGTTTGGTTGATTTCTTGTGATTACCCTAGTTAGATCTTTTTACAATTGAGTTTATAATATGACATTTTCTTTCAAATTTTTGATTGAGCAAGACTTATTCAAACTATCCCATTAAATCTTCGAACTAGCTTATGTGTAAACCATCTTGAACCACGAGAATTTGGTTGCCAGTCAATATTAGTTTAAAGACAACGTGATATTTTATGATGAGAATTACTGTTTTTTCACAATGACCATAGAAAAAAAATTCTGGCTAGTAATAAAGTGTTTATGGAGTGTGGCATGACTAAAATGACAATATTGTTAGCCCGTATGCACAAAAACGTGTTTGCACAGTTTTGATTTTCTGCTGTTTGTCTGTGTAATATTGAAAAGTGAAGGTCAGCTTTTATGCAACTTTCCAGTATATGCCTAGCTAAAAGTTGGTTTGAAAGAAGTTTGTTATCCCAAAATTTTATGTCATTTTAATGTCTTAGTCTTATTATTTAATGTTTTCTCTGTTGAATACATACTCCTTGTTTAGTTCATAAAGTTTTCTAATTTTTCCTCTTCAAATTATTTAGTAAAACTGAACATTTAGTCAAACCTTTCAGCCTGACAGTATTCGGGTTATGGGTGACAAAGCAACTGCCAGAGAGACAATGAAGAAAGCAAACGTTCCTACTGTTCCAGGAAGTGATGGGCTTTTGCAGGTATAACATTAGACACTGGTGTGTTGATAGCATCAGATAACTTCAATGAAATAGTTCCAAGTGAATTTCAGATTCCATGACATCAGTCTAACTATAAAAATTAATTTAACAGACCACTGAAGAAGCTATCAGGGTGGCACACGAAATTGGTTTCCCTGTGATGATCAAGGTAGATTGCCTTATTTTTCTGTATCTTCACTCTTGTGGCTATTTGAAGTGAACTCCAATTTTTCTGGTTGACATTTGATCATGCTTACCTTATGTACTCGTACATTCAAAAATGTATATACCTGGGTCCGTAGATATGTACATTTGATCAAATCACAATCTACTATATTTTTGTCTTTCTATCCCTTAACCAGTGGAGATATACATGGGATGATGGATCTTATTTGAAAATAAATCTATATAACGAAAAAATTAAAATTCTTGTGGATAAGTGATGTATGACCACAACATGTGTTTATCATTTGGAATTTTTGAAACTGGAAAGTTTTTCCATTTATGCAGGCTTCTCAACTTACTACCATGATTATATCATTGTTAGTGATACATTTAAAAGGATTTGTATTAGTTTCTAATATAGTCTTTATGATTTGTTTCTCGCTTACTTAAACCAATTGAATCAGCCATGTAAAGTTCCTTTTGCCAATTTATGTGGACTGACAAACATATGGTGTTTCTCAGGCAACCGCAGGTGGTGGAGGTCGTGGTATGCGTCTTGCTAAAGAACCAGAAGAGTTTGTGAAGTTATTACAGGTATTTTTTGCTGAATGGAAATTCCTGTTTCATTGTCTATATTATAAATTGCAGTTTTTATTATCTGTTTAAATGAAATAGTCACAGGCAAAAGATAGAATGGGTAACCTGAACTCAAATTAATATAAATTGAAGCCTTAGCTCTAAAATTTACCTATAATTAGATTAAAGCAACAATATAAAGGATGCAAGAAATGCTTATGCCTCGAGTAATTTTTTTTGTTATTTTTATTTTCTAACTAAGTTATGGATCAGGAGTTCTTAGTGATTTAGTTGGGGCCAACAGGTAGAACAAGGTTTCCTGTGGTTTCAATGCTTGAATAATTTCAATGTCATGAAAATATATTTGTAGCAGAATAAATTTCAGGGCCATATCATCAGAGTGGATTCTGATGGAAGGGAGATGATTTTATTATGATTTTAAATAGTTCTAGTGTTTATCCCATTAATGAGGAATTATAAGTGCTTTTTTGGTAAATGTTTTCAATTTGTGTTCTTTACAGCAAGCTAAGAGTGAGGCAGCTGCTGCATTTGGAAATGATGGGGTTTATTTGGAGAAGTACATTCAAAATCCAAGGCACATTGAGTTCCAGGTAATGTTTTCCCTTGTTCTTTTTGAAATCTGTTATTTGACTGTAGCCTGGGGATTTGGAGAATCGATGAGGGAGTTTTATCTGTGGAGAATGTGCCACCGAAGGAAACATTCATGGTGGGGATTGCCCAACGACAACCTTGTTCAATTTGATTAACTAAATCTAATGAATAATGAAAAAGATGTAACTCCAAACCCCAACAGTTCCACACTGCTTGATACTTCTATGAGTTTTAATGGTTGTTTGCATTTATAAATGATAGTATTGTGTCTAATTCATCTATGTCTTTGCTTCATGGCTTGCAGGTTCTTGCAGATAAATATGGTAATGTTGTTCACTTTGGAGAACGTGATTGCAGTATCCAGGTGCTTTGAACTAACATCTTCAATTTTGTATCTGTCTGGATCAATATTAGTGTTTCAACATAGTAATTTATATTATGCATACTAATACTCATCTTGGTCATTTAAATATTAAAACAAAACTTGAAAATCTGTGTTCTACATGCATGCAATTGCTGACCTTAGTGAATCCAAGATAAAAAACTAAATATACTATTTAATATGTATGAGATATGTTTCTGACTGGAATGTAAATTTTTTAATAACTCAGTGTAAAAGATTAATGTTTTTGGCTGTAACTGAAATGATTTAATATGTAGAGTTTTGTGTTCTATTTTTTCTCTATGGAATATCACAAGTGTAACTAGTGCTGATACTGCTAGAAAATATACGATAAAATTTGTAAAATACATTTAAAAAACCTTCGGAATAATAATTTTACTAAACAAGTTTAGAGAAAGATCAAAAGTGTTATGATTATTTTCTTCCCCATTTTATATTAATTTTTCTAGAGATCCCACCTAAAGTAATTAGTTATATTGACTGTGATTTTGAATACAGAGGCGTAACCAGAAACTGCTTGAAGAAGCACCATCTCCTGCATTGACCCCAGAGTTACGGAAGGCAATGGGAGATGCAGCAGTTGCAGCAGCCGCATCTATTGGTTACATAGGTGTTGGAACGGTTGAGTTCCTTTTGGATGAAAGGGGTTCTTTTTACTTCATGGAGATGAACACTCGTATCCAGGTTGAAACTTATTTCTAATATACTTGTTTAGGGATGATAAACACACTTGAACCTGATAGGTACCTACTATTCATAGGATTTTTTACTTATTGAATCTATTTGCGCTCGGGGCCAAGTTTATTAAATAACAAAAAAAGTGGATATTGGTGCAGATTTGAGTACCTAATCATATTTTTTTAGTTATAACAGAAAATATTTGTTTTAAGAAAGCACATTCCTTTTAACTACTATTCAGATAATTGGTCTGGGTCAATAAGAACTCATCATGTGTATGAGTATGGGCATGAAATTTTCTAACTGTGAAAGTGTGGGTTTGGGGACATGTCATTTTCTTAAATGTGGATATGAGATACTCTTGTACAGTAATTAATACCTTACCTATATCTCCATTGCCATCCTGATGCTTGTCTAAGATACCTAGACATGAAATTTCGATACATATGCTGCATATTCAATTTTTTGTGAGTTGTGCTTTTGTTCATGTTTGATACATATGCTGCATGTTCAATTTCGATACCTTACGAATTATGCTTTTGTTTTTGGGGGTGGGTTGTTGGCTGGGATCAGGTTGAACATCCTGTGACAGAAATGATTTCCTCTGTTGATTTGATAGAAGAGCAAATTCGTGTAGCTATGGGAGAAAAGCTTCGATACACACAGGTACTAAAGAAGATATTTCAGTTGTGATCCTTTAGAATCTTGCTCTTATCGTCGTTTTTTCTACAGGAGGATATTGTGCTCAGAG
This sequence comes from Cicer chorassanicum, assembly GCA_037974735.1. Taxonomy (NCBI): domain Eukaryota; kingdom Viridiplantae; phylum Streptophyta; class Magnoliopsida; order Fabales; family Fabaceae; genus Cicer; species Cicer chorassanicum. The sequence goes on from JBBPBP010009779.1 coordinate 2,315,127, forward strand.
GACATTCTATTGAATGCCGTATCAATGCAGAAGATGCTTTTAAGGGATTTAGACCAGGGCCAGGTATCTTGATGTATCGATGGTGTATTTCTGTAAAAATGTGGTTAAAGATCTTTTTCTTAGAAAAGAAAAAAAATGTGTTTAAAGATAAATACAATTGCATTCTAAAAGCAGCTTCCTCAGCTGTAACATTTATATATATGATGGGTAGTTTGGTCAAGTAGCTTCTTTCTCTCATTTGAAAATGTTTTGCTAACTGCCATGTGTTTGGATTTTACGTTTTTCATTTGTTATTACTTGAAATTTTATTAATCTATCGAGTTTTCTCCCCTCAAACAACAGGTAGAATTACAGCATACTTGCCCTCTGGAGGTCCATTTGTCAGAATGGATAGTCACATTTACCCGGATTATGTTGTTCCTCCAAGCTATGATTCTCTTCTTGGAAAGGTGTGCTAATCTGTTCTCTTCTTAACATTGACTTGTCATGCTTATCTCAGTTACTATACTGCACAACGTATCTCTTTTTATTTCACATGCAGAACAAATGCATGTAAACTGTATATATATGTACCTAAATTATTCACTTAAAATGAAATCAACATCTAATACAAATATATACTAATCACAGTTTTTTCCTTTTGTCATCAATTACTTTTAAATTTGTCGACGAAGGTTGGTCCAGATGGTAAGGATTTGATTCATTTCTTGCAAGGAAGTGGGTTCAAATCCCGTTGCCGATGTGGATTCCTCATTAGTGTGTAGTAAGTGTTGTTTGAGTCTTGCGGCCTTCCTTGGCCCTGGTGAGCTCCATGGACTAACTCACCCAAACTTTCATTTATCAAAAAAATTACTTTCTAAGTGTGTGTCTTCTTTGTGCTTGGGCTTTGGGATTTTAGCAATGATAGGTTATAAATATGGATACCAACAAGGTGAAGACTCGTTTCACTTGTGAGTTTAACATTAGCTGATGTACAAGTCAATGTTTTGTTTATTTTGCATGGTGCTGTTTTCAATCTGATTGAAATTTGTAAACTTGGAATGAACTACACCAGTCTCTAAATATAAAGCTCCATCTGACCATTTCACACAAAGTAGGAAAATTAGGTAGTACAATAAAATCTGTCTATTGATTTTCTAAAATTGCCCTTCAATTAAAGTTTTTGTTAAACAATGACACCAAAAAAATAGTAAATTAATTAGGTATATTTAAAAACAATAATTAATGCATCTAATAATTTGAAAATGGGCTTATGTTTAGCGACAAATCATCTTTTCTGAAATGGGATGTATATCAGGAGGTTATGGCATCGTATGATCCATGTGGCCGACCCTACTTAGTGAGATAAGGCTTGGTTGTTGTTGTGGGACGTATATTTAGAGGTAGAGGTAGTAAATTGACAAGGATAATGATGTATTTCTGTATGGTATGATTTGCAATTGGCTGGTTGTTCAAAGAATAGGCTTGTAGTATTTCCTGAGTGATGACAACATTAAATTTATGTCTGTTTCCCTACACAAGTCAAGTCAAAATAATGAATGGATGAAAAGAGAAAAAGTTGAGGGGTTCAATTCAAAATACACTTTTGCTAGTCACACCCTTGTTTTTTCCAGTTACACTCAAATAGGTTACTTACGTGAACTCAAATAGGTTACTTACGTGAACTCAGTTCACGTAAAATTATGTTCACGTAATATAGTATACATTATGTATGTAACCAACATAAGTGTTCAAAATATTTGATAAATAGGATCTAATATATTTCACGGGAGTTTCATGCCTTCACTTTATATTTAAAAACAATATCTAATTTATACTTCTGTTTCCCAAGATATGATGTGGTGAAAAGGACTTGGATACAATAAACTCAACCACCTTTGAAATGCTCTTTTTTATCTGAAACTTTTCCTCATGTCTTGAATTTGTGAACATTTGCAGCTGATTGTATGGGCTCCGACTAGGGCAAAAGCAATTGAACGCATGAAAAGGGCACTCGATGACACTATTATCACAGGTAAAGCAATCTGATGTTGTAATTGTGATAATCCCTTAGATATCTAAATTTGGTGCAAGTCAGTCGCATGCATGAAGCAAGGAAACTGATAGAAAGTAAATATTTTGCTTCGCACCTTGTTCATACACTTTGATATTTTTAACACTTACAATTTTGTTACAGGAGTTCCAACAACAATTGATTATCATAAACTTATCCTTGACATAGAGGTAGGTGTACCTATTATGTATTTTTGATGACTTGTATCCTTTAACAGTATCTTGTGTCAACCAGAACTCAGAAGTAAATCAACTAATGTATGCAATCCTCATTGTATTACAGGATTTCAAAAATGGCAAGGTTGATACTGCTTTCATTCCAAAGCATGAGGAAGAGTTGGCTGTGGTAAGAGAAGTTCTTAATATAGTGTTAATAACATTTATGTCCCCTTGCCATGGATTTAAAAATTATATCTCTCTATTGGAGCTACTTCATAAAAGTTTTGATAGGAATGTTCACACAAACATGCCTTTTAAACCATAAACTGGCATCTTTCAATACTATCATGGTTCTTAGTTGTGTATTGAGGAGTGATAGTAACACTCACTCTTTTCACTACTCTATCTTATTAGATGAAATTCACGTGGGTTCCACTATTTTAGAAAAAGATCTCACATAAAGTGAATAGACACGCATGAATTTCACCAAATGAAAAAGGGAGTGTTGAAAAGAGAATATTAGAGCGAGTCTTGCTAGCACTTTTCTTTATATTTTGTTTGATTTAGTTAATTATTTGTTGTCCACTTCAAATGCAGCCCCCGCAGCAGAAGATGGTATTAGTTAACAAGGTGACAGAACTAACTGGCTCGACAGCCTGATGGATATGACTATGTGATGCCACCACTATGAAGAATTTGCTTTGTTGTAATCAATGTGGTCCGTGCATGCTTGTGAAAGTTCTAATGAAATTTTGATGATTGCTGTTCAATAATTATATTGTTAAATGAACTAATTAATTTTATGATTGATTTATTGTCCCAAATATTAGTGCAAGGTTATGGGATTTTACAATGGTTATTATTTTAGAGGATCTTTGTCTCATTTCATGTTTGTAATTTTTGTAATAAGAACACAGTTTTAGATAGAGTAATAAACTAGACCTTATCCTAGCAAGTTGGGTTTGAGACACGCTTCTATTAGTATCACTAGACTCTATTATAAATCTAGTTTTTTTGTACAATTTTTAACTAGTTTTAATGATTTTTGTGTTTCCGTAAGTCTTCTGTACTTTTTCAAGACTGTTTTAATACATGTCATATTTATTACTTGCTTTCAACCTAAAGTGGGATATTATATGTACCCATATTCTCTTTGAGTGTCGTAAGCAATTGAGATGATAAAATATTTTAGGGAAAGAAAATGAAGGGAAGATCAATTTACAAGGATATCGTGTCCAAATGTTAAATCGAATGATATTCAAACAATTTTAATTCAAGCACACTTGATGCTAATTTTGACCATTTAATGTATGTCAATTATTTTTTTGTCATTCTCATTTATTTGTTCATTCTGCTTAAAAATAGTAAGTTCTGTCCGAAAGATTGACCATTAGCATGTGCAGGAAGATGAGTTAGTTTCATGTTTTTAATGAAGTTTTAAACAACTAGTACCCAGTTGTGAATGACAAAAATTGCTAAATACAATTGAACAGTTACAGTTATAGTTACAATTACATTCATGCCTGTAGTAATGTCAATTGCAAATTAACCTAAAACTTGACTTTGATGTGGATGCCTGTTGCAATGTTATGTCATTATGCAACTTTGGTGCTGCTGCATCTTGAAACACATTTTATGCATCAGTGTTGACAGGAAAAAATAGAAGAATTTACATTTTTCCCACTGATTATGAGCTTGAACGGCTTTCATATCCTGACATTCCAGACATTGACTGTGATTCACTCATTGTGTCCTACAAAAAACACATTGATTATGTGATTATACATATAATATAAGCAGAACAAAGCATGTTTAATGATGAGTGTGAATGAATTACTGAATGTGACTATGACTCACTTGAATTGATTGCAAAAACGTGGAGCGCGAATAATTGTTGTTACTTCTTGGTGCGAATCCTGCAGCACCACCATACATCATCATCATCATAGGCATGTTTCCATCAGCAAAATCTCTGAGTTTGTTGAGTTCAGGCAAAATAACTTTGCCAAGATCAGGTCTATCTTTTCTTCTCATTTCAGCACACTGAAGAGCAAGCTTGGCAAAATGCATAGCTTGTTCAATTGGCCAGTCCTCAACAGCAGGATCAAGCATATCGGCAAAAGTTCCTCTCTCAATAGATCTTGCAACATGATGACTCAATCCCATTGGTGGCTTTGCTGTTATCATCTGTAGAAGCATGATCCCAAGTGAGTAAACATCAGACTTTGTTCCGAGCATTCCCGTTTGCTGGTATTCAGGATCAATGTAACAGAAAGTTCCAGCCGTTGCTGTCATGCGATACTGTGTGACAGAGTCTGCAACCGAAGGAGGGACTAGCCTTGCCAACCCAACATCACTGATCTTGCTGACGAAGTTCCTGTCGAGCAAAATGTTTCCGGGTTTTAAGTCACGGTGCACCAACGGTTCTGGTTTTGTCTGGTGAAGGAAAAGGAGTCCGGTGGCAATCTCCGCTGCAATTCGGAATCTTAGCTGCCACGGAAGAACTGGTAGTTTGCTGTTGTTTCTCCTGAAGAGGCAATCATCTAAGCTTCCACTAGCCATGTGCTCATACACTAGGCAACCATACTCAGGACATGCTCCTAAGAGGAGAACCATGTTTGGATGCCTTATGCTACTCAGCACTTCAACCTGCATGAATCAAATGTCAAAGCTTAATTGATTGTTTCAATAATCTTTAACTTCAGTTCATTCCTTTAGTTACATCAAGACTCAAATGATGTTGGTGATTTACTTTTAGCAGTTATATTATATATGATTATGTATTCTACATATTACAGAGACTAAATTCTAATATAAACAAATTTTGCAAGAAAAATGTCACACCAAAACTTGGTATCCCCCTTTATATATAGTTATAGATTTTTCATACCTCTTGTTGAAACTGCGAGCGTCCTTGAGCTGCATCTGGTTTTAACACTTTTATTGCAACTGGAGTGTGATCTAGTTCAGCTCTGTAGACAGGTCCATAACCTCCTTCTCCAATCTTCAGTGAATTAGAAAAGTACTTTGTTGCTTCTTCTATTTCCTCAATAGTGTATCTTCTGTACCTTGCAGGACAGTGTAACATACCATCTCCTCCTGACCTCTTCTTATACTCAGATTCTGTGTGAGATTTCATTTCTGCACTCACTCTTTTCTGTGCTTCCAACTCTGCAATTTTTCTAGATGCTTCTGCTGCCTCCATAGCAACTTTACATTTTGCTTTCTCTTTCTCAGCTATTGCCAATGCTGTTTCTTCGGACAATCGCGCATCTTCTAGTTTTCTTTGTTCATCCAATTTCCAACGCTGAAGTTCGAGGGCCTGCAGGAGAATAGTGTTTTGTTAGTGATGACAATCCTTATTTTTAGTTAATTAGTTGTGCATCTTGTAGATGGCATTTTACCAGTGTTGATAAAAAGCAGTTATAGCACTATAGTATAGAAAAATACGAACAGATCATTATTGTTTCACGATATGCTATTTAGGAATAAAATGTTGTAAAATTGTGACTATAGCCCTGTTGCATAGCAGAATTGGAACAAATCACTATTTCATGCAATCTGCAATTGACAACGCTGCATGACAGTAATATTTTTAGAACTTGTTATATGTTTGGACTAAATTAAAATCTGCAAAAGCACCTTTTGTTTAGCTGTCAATGCTTCCTTGCAAGCTGTACTGTACATTTCCATTGTTTGCTTCAATTCTAACCTCAATCTCCTCATTTCAGCTTCCACTTCATCCTATAATTTCAAAACACATTTATTAGAAACTGTCCTCCCTCCTAGGAACACAATACAAAAGTACTACTACACATGAATTTTAAAATAGGTTCGCTACTGCAATCTGAACAATAACATCAAGGTTTTTGATGTTTCAACGACCATAATAGATTGAAGCTGCAAATATCTGGAATATAAAAAATCACGACTCAACCACAATTGCATCTTAACTTAGATTTAGACTAAGCTTACCGAGTTTGATATCCTTGGTTGTGATGACATGGACATCCCACTGTCTTGTGAGCTGAATGAATAGTCATTATGATCAATTGACTTAGCACCCGAGTAAGATGAACCGAAGCTTCTGACATCGAAATCCGAGCCTGTTGAAAGCCGAGGGGTCATTCCGGTTTGTGAGTCCATTTCTTCATACAATGAAGGGAACATCCTATCAACACTTGGCCTTCCACTGCTCACAAATGAGATATCACAGTCAGGGATTGTGGACTCATATGATCTATGAATTGGTCTTGCACCTCTTGTGAATGGTGATCTGTTCATAGAATAAATATCATATCAAATTAGTCTTCTCATTAATCACTTCCATCGTAATTTGCATTCACATGCTTTAAATAGAGGCTATAGCAGTGTTATAGCATTGTAGCGTAATATAATTTAAATAAACCGCTATTTTCCATGATATGCGATTGACAAAACTGTTTATATAATTCCAACTGAGGATTCGTAAGATGCTTACTTGATTTCATCTTCTTCGATTTGATGGCGTGCAAGGTATGCTGGCTTCTCTGTTGATGCTGTAATGTAATAGATAATACTGTTTTATGAGCAACATTACAAAAGGCCAAAAATGAAATAACTCAAATTAGATGAATTTCATAGGAAAAAAATATTAAAAGAGAAATTATCATACGTCGCGGTGGATGGTTTCGCAATAGTTGTTGTACATCCACTCTATCATGAGTTTGTTGTATTTGTTGTTGCTGCAATCCATTGTTACGTGGTATAGCTTTAGATGCTAATGAAGTAGTAGCAGTTTTCACAGATGAAATTTTTCCTTTGGAAATAATGTAGACAGTGCAGAATTGAGGTGCTCCTTTAGACACCAGGTTAGGAACATCAGTTGTCCTAAATCTTCTGTCATGAATAAGAAATTATCAAAACTTGAATTATGTTATGCTCTCACAATAAAAACATGGTTCAAGATCTTTTCATGTTTTTTTACTCAAGTAAATGTTTTCTTGTAAAGATAAAAACAATAGTATTCGTAGCACTAACACTTGTTATCAAAACGTGTCAAGTGTCCAGCACAAACATAATTTATTCATTATCTCATATTATTACTAATGTCAGTGTTATTGTCACTTTCATATCTGATTTAGTGTTACATAGAGCATAGTTGCTTGGACTAGTATTTGGTGGAATGAACAATTACCTTACAAGACCACTCCTTGATGGTGCACCAAGTACTAGAAGCTCGATGGAATATGTTGTAATACCTTCTATAATGGCCTTAGATACATCCAAGTCTTCCAACAAGATTTCTTTGCATAGTATCTGTTATAAATACATCAAAAAAAAATGTGGGACACTTATTTAGATACATGCTCTTTTTATGCTATAAATTTAGGATAGGTTTGTTATGGTTCATTTTTAAAATAAAAAATTATCACTATTAGGTGTTTTTTTAACCGGTTGTTACAGATTTAAAAAAAAAATAGAATATGAAGAAACAAAAAATTGCAGGTGTTTTGTGCGGTTTCTCTTGAAAATTTTACAATTGATATTTAAAAAAAATGATTTTCATTATAATAAACAGACACAATAGTTTCTGTTCTATTTTTTAGAAAAACTCTAAAAAATAATCTCCCATGTCAAAATCATTTATTTTTTAATCTGAAAAGAGAGAATCAAATAATGTGTTAGAACTTACATTTTTTCTATTACAGAAGACGCGAAAAGAAGCGAAAAGCTCCTTTGATTCATTGTCCATTTGTTGTCTGTATGCTCTAGCAACATCATCATTGACATCAACAGAAACATGATTTCCAGCTGCATTCATAAATCATTCAACTCAATAACGTATGCATGGTTTATTACTATTATTACAAAGTACATATTCTTAAATATATGATTGAATGAAGAAAAAATGTTTGTGAAATATTAAGAAAAAAATGAGTTACTTGTTGTAGGAATTGAAGAAGCTCTTTGTCTAACATGAACTAATAAAAGATGTTGATCTTTAGGAAGAAGATTATCAACAGCCCATTTAGCTGCATATTGGCTTGTTTTGTTGTTCTCAATTGCCACTGCCACAACACGTCCTGCACCTAGCTTCTTATCTTGAAGAGACCTTGACATTATGTTTATTATTGTTATTATTATTATTAGTTTACCTTCAATTCAATGAAGGACTTTGTGTTTGTGAAATCAATTGTAATTTGAGAATTTTATTTTTTGTATTTATTGAATTTTTTATAGGTAAAGACAGAACATATATGATAAAATAATTGATATATGTAAGTGTTGGAAATAACAAAAACACGTTGGTGACTATTTTAAGTTGTATTTTGGTAACTCCAAGTTAGCACTTAGTTAACAGCTTCTAATTTTAGTGAACAATTACGCGTACTACATACATTTTGTACATTTTTAATGACATATGTTGTTGTAATCTAGGATGGTTAATACAAACAGTGACCATAATTAGATATAAGCAAAATATATACTATACTTATTTTGTGTTGTTTCTTCTCCAATATTATCATCCTTTTTTTAGTGAAACATCTTGAAGCCTACTTCAAAAATTTTAATTAGACATAAATATTTTTTTTATTTAAAAAATTTAGTTTGATTTTTGAATACTTTGATAATTTATTTTATTAGATTCTAATATTTTTTTATCAATTTTAATTTTCTTTGAATAATATAAAATGACAAATTTATCCTTGTTACAAAACTACATATAACTTTTTTTTTTGGCTATGCATGACATTTTATATTTACAACTGCATGCATAATATTATTAATTTCTGGCAGAAAAATATACCTCTATCCCGAAATATAAAGGCAAAAATATATTTATAGTCCTTTAAGTTTGTCTCAATTTTCGCTTAGGTTCTTTAAATTTACTTTATTCTGATTTAGTCTTTTAAATTACTTTTTATTTGTACAATTAATCTTTTATCTCAATTTCGACAACAATTAATTCAATTGAAAATCATGTAAAACTCTATCAACTGTTGTAACAATATATCTCGTATACTAATCCTTTAAAAAAAATTCATCAAATCTAATAAATGGTCTATATTTTTTTTATTTTCTCTACAACAATGTAAACACATGTATAATCTTAAAAACAAGGTAATAAATGTTGAATTCACATGATCAATATATTTAACTTCTTTTACATGCAAAGTAGTTTGAAGATGTTGCAATGTTTTAAATATATCTTAATGTTTTATGACAGTAATTCAAGAAAACTTCTAAACTTAAATGGCTGCATTTGTAATTTAATATAACTTAAAAGACCGAATTGAGAAAAAATAAACATAAATGACCTAAACGAAAATTGAGTTAAACTTAAATGACTAAATGTGTATTTTTGCCAAATATAAAACTCTCTTGATAATTTTTGTTGTCCCTTTTTATAACATCATATTTGAATTCTTAAATGCATTAATTATTTCTTTATTAACACGCCCCTAATTAAGTTACATCTTTTTTTTCAATCATGATAAATAAAATTATATAAACATTAATTAATTTAATACTATTGTTCAGTTTCTTAATTTTCATAATTTGGCCAACGGAGTCCTGTATCTAGATACGGAAGTAGTATAATACTTGTTTCTTTTAAGTTTTGATGAGTTCCTATTTCTTTTTCTATTGCATTTTTTAGTTTTTGTTTTATTTGGGATCCTACCTAAGCGATCCGAGACTCATTCGAGTCTGCCCGATATAATTTTCTACTAAAACTATGATTTATTAATTTGTGACCATATTTATTTGTTTTTTTATATATAACTAAAGTCAATAATTAGTTGATAATTTTATCGGAGATAAAAATTAAACTCGTGACTTGTCATTTTAATTCTTTCAAACTATCTTACGACTCCTACATCAATGTGAGATTCAATATTCAATATTTGGATCATCAATGTGAGATTCAATATTTGAAGACTCAATATTTGGATCATCAATGTGAGATTCAATATTTGAATATTTGAAAACTCAATATTTGGATCATCAATGTGAAATTCAATATTTGAAGACTCAATATTTGGATCATCAATGTGAGATTTAATATTTGAATAAATCGCATACTCATTGATATTCAATATTTGAATAAATCGAACACTTGTTTAGTACGTGCCCTCGCCCTCGACAACAAAAACATGTAGTTTTGATATTCCAACTAATTAGTTAATTTTAAGAGTGTAATTTTCATGCAACGACAATATAAAAGACAATAAATAATTATATAGATAGTTTTAATAGTAATTATCAAACATTATTAATTATCTAAGAGATTGAAAATTGACGGTTTAAAAACTCTTTAGACTCAGAATGTATTTAAATTAAATTCTAATTTTTATCTGGAATGATACGAGCCTGAAGTAAGGAACTATATAATCTTAACTCCATAAAAGGATTTGACTAAATATAAAGATAACATAACTTCATTTAAAATCTTTTCATTTGGCTCCCACTACATTGGATAACATAATAACTTTTCTATGCTTGTGCATCTGCTTTATCTTTATCATTCTCACGTCCTAATGCAACTCTGCTCAAACACGTTAGTTTGTGTTTCACTGCGATATCAAACACACTCGGTAAAGAGCTTAGAAATTGCATCAGTCAACAGTTTGTAGATAAATAGCATGATTGAGTGTAGTGATAATAATGCAATGTGGATTCTTCTCATGTTCAATTAAACCAATTCATATCCTCAAACTTAGCCTTGTTGATAATCTGCTTTTCAACTTTCTATTATTAACATGGTTAGTAACAAGATTGGGATTAAACAACTCAGAATATCTCATTTTGGATGTCATATCAGCATCATTGCCTCACAGAAAAGGTTCAATGGGTTTGAGCCACTAGGTCTGTTTAAGGAGTTCTCAACCCTTGCTGACTGTTATAAAGAACATGTGATTCTCCTGAGATCGTGGGATAACAAAAAAGATCATGAAGAAGCTTTATAAGTTTTGGGCATAGATTTGACTATTGTTAACAGGGTGAGGGAATGATTTCGAATCACCAAGCTGACAATCAAGCTCAGTCGGTGTGGTCTTACGTGCCTGCAAGTCGAGTCTGCAGGCCAATACAGTCCAATGTTCAATCTAAAGAACAGATTTGGTGTTTGCATGAAACATATATGTATAAACACATACCATACCTTTTAAACCTGACTCAGCTAAAGAAACAAGTTAAATAGATTATGTCCTGTTGTGGCAAAAGCCACAATGATACGCCAATAAGTCGAGTCTGCTAACAAAGTCCACTTCTCCCTAACAAACTAACCAGTAACATTTGCCTATCAGAAAAATAATAATAATAATAATAATGGCTTGAGCCATGAAATACCTATAAGTGAAGACACATGAATGAATTGATATTATATCTCCAACTGCAACTGGAGAATTTTAAACTTCATCAGATCTGTACATGTGGAAAATGCAGTGAAAGAAACATGGCCAACTGGTAAACGAATAACGTACCCTAAAAATCATTTAAACAACATTTCAATGTATAACTAGGTATGAATCATTAGACACCGAATTGTATGTACAATTTCAAAATGCTGCAATGCTAAATGAAGTTAAAAAGAATGTGGTTCGTAAGGTTCATGTCATCCTCACCTTGAAGGTGCATTTCCCTGCGTTGAAGTTGATTCTGGCTCGAGATTTCCTAACTTCGGGGTTCACGATTATTGTTATCTAAACTAAAAAAGTGCCTAGCTTTATTGCTTCAGTGACTATTGCAGAAATTTCCAACATTTCTGTCATCAGAATCTTGTGCAATTCATTCATCAATTGGTCATGCAAAAACTTAAGTTTCTGGCAGCAACCAATTCAAAGCATTCCTAACCAAACTGCAAAGAATAATCTGCTTCCCACACTTCTCAAAATCATAAACAGAATTCCAATATTTCAAAACGCGTAAAACCAAACGTCCAAACCTGATTGCATAAGCTTCTATAAGAGCAAATGATGATTAAAAAAATTGAACTACTTTGCGAAAGCTTAAAATGACGAAAAATTATCCATAAATTAACATCTCATACCAGTAAGCAAGCTCAAAGAACATAAAATGGTGCATGCAATGATACAATACTACAACAAAGATAGTATATGCTAAACCTTCAATACCTAATTATATACATGCCAATGCCAATGCCTTCTCTATACAGCTTCACATCTTAATAAACCACTATTTCAAAATTAACACATTAAAGCTTAATCAAAACTTGAAAAGAAGCCTCAAATATATCTTCTTTGGTAAACAACTGATTAGACAAAAAAAAATAAAAATTCTTATGATCATAAAAAATGAGTCATTCAAAAGAAGACTCTCAAATTTCTTATCACTCTTGTTCAAGCTGCTTAAAATACTTCAAAGCACCAACCATGTCTCCCTCCATGACCCTAATACGATCGACAACCTTGCAGAACAATCTAAGGTATCGGTTTATATCCGCATCCTCTCTCTCACATCTATCCATTGCAACCTTAATACCCTTCAACAAGCTATTACATTCATCAACCATTTCAAGGTACTCAAGAACACGATCATGATGAACCTTATTACAATCCATGTCTTTCTCCAATATCTCTTCAAATCCAACCTTAATCAACTCCAAATTCTCACTGCAGCTAAAAACCTGTTCTCTCAACACTATCCACGCTTCGTCATCATCGGTTTTCGTCTTCTTGAAACTGTGAACAACCCGGACTTTTTCTTTGAGCTTCAAATGCAAAACAGAATGAACATGATCTGGTTTACTTTCCACCAAAAATTCTCTAATTTCGTTCTCATCATCCAATTTTTTTCCTTCAATTGAAACAGCCGAGGAAAGTGGTGTTATTGATTTGTTAAACTTATTTTGACAACAACCCAGAAAGAGAAACGCTGATGCTGCAACAGTTAGGGTAACAAAAGAGGGAAATTTACGACTAGGGTTAAGAAATTGACGAGATTTATGTTCTGGGTCATGAAGAGGATTCTCAAAGTTCGTAACTTCGAGAAGAGGGTTTAAAATTGGAGAGGATTTGGGTTCTGGGTCATGAAGAGGAGAGTCAAAGTTTGAAACTTTGGGAAGAGGGTTGAAGAATTGAGGGGTTTTGGGTTCTGGGTATTGAAGAGATTCAGAAGAAGGTGATGATGGTGAAGAAGAAGCTCTAATGGAAGAAGATGATGGTGATGTTGATGATGGTGAAGGTTGTGAGAGAAAGAGAGAAGAAACGGTGGATGATGTTAGAGAAGGGTGGAGAGAGGAACATAGAGGTTGGTGACGATGTTGAAGTGTTGTAAGAGCTTCCATTGAAGATGATGAAGTTATGGTGGTTGTTAAATTGCCACAAAGAAATAAAAGGGTTAAAAAAGCAGTGAAGTGATTCAGCTTCTTCTTCTTCTTCTTAACTAGTTTTGGGTTGTTTTGACTTTTCAGATTTTCATAAAGTAGTTTTTTTTTTTTTTCATTTTCCCTTTTTTATGTAAAAATGAGAGGATAGGGCAAAAAGAACCGCTCAAACAAGCTTAAAGCGGTAAATAGATATATTTTTATTTTTATTCAAAGTGTTTACCATAATTGACTAAATTTTGTTTTAAAAAAAATTCGCTATTAATTTTAGAATTTGATATAGAAAAATAGCTCTTTTTGTTAGAAAAAAAGAGATTAATATTTATTTTTCATTTTAGGTAAAATTAATATTTTGAATCTTCATTAATAAGTTTTGAATAAAATAGGAAACAAATTATTTCAAGAAAATTTATATTTTATTGAATCTTGATTAACAAGTTTTGAATAAAATAGGAAACGAATTATTTCAAAAAAATTATATTTCATTGAAAATTTGTTAATCAAGATTCAAATTATTGAATTTCACATAAAAGTTAAATAAAAAAATATCAAATTCTTGAAATCGTGCAATTTATTTTACTAATTTTTTAACATCCAAACATAGTAATTAGTAAATTATTTCATTTTTTTCTTAGTTTTAAAATCATTTCATATTTTATGTAAATCATAAGTCACACCATATAGGATATTATTTTCTTTCTTGGTAAAAGAAAAAAGGATATGGTTTTCTTGTCAAAAAATTTAGATTATTGTTATGGGGCTTTAGCCCTTTTTGCACATTAAAATTATAAATAGATTATTGTTTTATTTTACTGAAAATATAGCATATTGTCAAAACTTTTTATGAAGAACTTTGTCGTTTATGTAGCTCTATCCGACGACTCAAAGGTGGCAAGATTTACATAAATAAATAAATTAATATCTTGTTATGCAATTATTTATATAAATTATCAAAAAATTATTTTTATTTTTCTCCCAGATTTGGAGTAGCATGCCAATTAGTCATTTGAAACATCTCAATTATAATTTTAATCAATCTCTCAATTTTTTCTATTTCTTTTAATTTCACTATTTTTTCAAAAAAAAAATCGATGAATTAAAAGATTATATCATATAAATCATGCATGTAAAGTGTTAAATAAAAATCCATAAGACGTAACTTTGATATATCTCACTAACATTTCAAACAATTTTACATTGGTGTAAAATTTTACGTGTCTAATTTATATGATATAAATTTTCAATAAAAAAACAAATATAAAGAAAAAATAAAATAAAATAAAAAAGAAAAAGAAAAGACTGAGAGAGGATAAGTTGAGAGAATCCAAATGATGCATTCTATACATTATTTATGTGCAAAAGCGAAAGTACAAGCTTTTGTTAATCTTGTTACTAATACAAACAAATGTCAATATTGAAAGAGAGACTACAATCAAATCCAAAAAAGATGTTAATCAAAAAGTAAAACATCAACCACAAAATGCCATATTCCTTTCCCTTCATTTTTTTTCTTTCAAATCTTCCTAGAGCACTTGTATTTGTCTCAAAGACAAATATCACAAATATAAATCATTAGATTTTGTTTTTGACAGAGAATACATATGTTGCTACATTTACTTGGTCTCTCTCTCTCTATCATGATCTTCTGGTGAACATATTGTTCGTGACAAGTAGCATGTTCCTTCATGATTACATCATATGATAAAATGATTAAGAGAAAAGAATATATGCCCTGGGTAAATCCATATTTAAATATTTAATGTGGCAGTGTTTTGAAAATAACTAAGGTAATCTCAAATATTCAACATGAACATTTTTTGTTTGTTTGTTTGTTTTAATTTCATTTCATATCAGCTGTATAAAAATCCTCCTCACTATCCCTCTCATTAACTTCTTGGATTTTCTCTACAGCTTCTTTCAAATCACATCTCTTATCCACATCACCTTCACAACAACTCAATGCTATTTTCAAAAGTTTTACCATTTCACCCTCCCCATTAATTGTTGCACCCATTTCTTTATCAAAAACTGAACTATTCCACTCCTCAGGTACAACTGAATCAACCCAATTTGCTAAACTCACCTCACTTCCTTTACCTTGTTGTAAAAAGGTAGCAGGGAATTTTCCAGTTAGAATCTCAATAATTAGTATTCCAAGACACCAAACATCACTTTTCTTTGTGATTCTTCCTTGTTGTAAATATTCAGGTGATTTGTAAATTACCATTATGTCCTTGGCCATTTCTTGGTTTGTAACTGGGACTAATCCATAGTCAGTGAGGAGTGGCTCAAATGTTTGAGTTAGAAGAACATTTGCTGATTTGAGATTTCCATGAGGTGCTATTAGACTTGGCATATCCTTGTATAGATGTTCAAGTCCTCTTGCTATTCCTTTCACTATCTTCAACCTTATTGGCCAATCAAGGCTTGGTTCTCCAAGAGCTTGGTGTCCTGAAATTTAAGAAAAATCATTATACATACCATAAGGAAATTATATTATATTACTGATCAAATATACACACAAAAGTTATCTCAAATCTAGTCTTTCTTTGAAGTTCGATTTCTGGTTAGAACAATTTTTTATTATACTTTACTTATTTCCCGACTAAACTTCAAGTTATCAGAGGTCGTTTTACCCCGAAAAAGAAATCTCATCTTTGATGAAAAAAGAAAAATTTCATTTAACTCTCCTGAGTTATGCTTAAAACTCGCTACACTTATTTATTGGAAAAGTTTACTATTGTTTTGTCAATAATACCCTTAGTAGATTGAGATAGTAAATAGTTAAAGGTATTATAGAAAAAAGATAAATAATTTTATCAAAAATAACAAAATTTATTATTTTCTATGTATATGTAAATAACCTTAAAACGAAAACTAAAAAGAAACGAATAGAATGACATACCATGAAGGCGAACGGCGAGGCTGCCATTCTGAACAAAGTCAGTAACCAAAAGCTTCTCTTCCTTTCTATAATAGTAAGCCACAAGAGGAATGAGATTAGGATGACTCAACCTTCCTATCCTTCTCATGTGTTCTTGAAACTCTTCCTTCCCTACATTATTCATTTGCTTGAACCTCTTCACTACTATTGTTGGTCCATTCATCAAAGAAGCTTTATAAGAAGAACTATAACAACCACTTCCCAAAATCTCAGCTGAGGCTCTCAACAACTCTTGCAAATCAAACCTCTCTCTGTCATCTCTTATAAAAGACAACTTCATGTGATCACCTCTTCTACTATGGTTGGAACTTATTGATCTTGATGATCTATGACTTTCATTACCAATGTCCCTCACACGTCCTACTTTGTTGTTGTGCGCGCCCGGAGGCGGATTGTCTAGAGACGATGATGCTCCTCGCTTTCTTCTTTGATGGATGAATATCACAGCAACTGCAATTACTATCAGTGCCACACAAACAACCACAACAACCACACAAATACTTGCAATTGAAGGCTTCTTTGAAGCACATGCTTTCAATGGTGTTCCACATAAATCTTCATTGCCTGCTCATTATTTGATACATATATATTAGTTAAGATTGTTGCTACTACATATACTTATACTTTAATCCGTATCAATAATACAAAAGAAAATCAAAGCATCTTATCATAGATTTACTTTACTTCTCAATTTCCATATATTTATGTGAAACTCAATGTCTAACTTTTGTTAAATCCACTGCTATCCTTCTATAGGAGTTAATCTTGTTCGAGGCGATAGACCAACAAGAATAGAATATCTCTTTTTTCACAAGAGATTACATAAGAGACATTCCACTAAGACGAGTATTTGTGTACATTATCCTCACTTAGAGACCTAACATGCTTCCACTAAACTAATCACATTGGGTTATAATAGTCATTAATGAATAAACTATACGTGCATATGATGTGTATGTGTGTGCGAGCGCGCACGCGTATTAATTCAAAAATTGTTTACTCACCAGCAAAGGCAGAAGCGGGGATTTTACTAAGAGTTGTCGGAATTTGGCCCTGCAACTGATTATTAGCTACGCTGAAAGATTTCAATTTGGATTGTCTAAGATGAGGAAGAGGACCAGTGAATTTGTTTCCATCCAATCTCAATTCCATAAGCTTTGGCAACAAAACCACAGAAGATGGAATAAGACCTGTAAACTGATTATTTGACAAATGAATTTTCTTCAACCATTGCATACCCTCAAAAGTTTCCAAAGGAATTTCCCCTGAAAACTTGTTATTTGAAAGGAAAATTGATTTAAGACCAACAAGCTTGTTAATCTCAGGCCAACCACCATCAAAATCATTATTCATGAAACTAATTGTTCTAAGATATGGTAGCTCCCTAAGAGAGTCAACATCAATGACCCCTGATAGCCCCATATTTTCAAGCTTCAAACCCCACAATTTACCTTGATAACAACGAACACCAAACCAATTTGCATGATCACCATTACAAGGAGATGATGATGTGTTCCATGATGAGAGAAATGCCTTATTTTTATTGCTTTGTAGACTCTCCTTTACCTTGAGGAGTATTTCAGAGTCAGAAGCAGCATAAGATGATGCAACAACACATGACAATAGAAAGAATGAGATGAATAATAATGTTGGGTTACTATTCTTCCCAAGAGTGATGAGTGCCATAGTGAAAAAGGGTAGATGGCACACACGCACTATGGGCGGCGTGCGCGCCCTCCAGAAGGACTTGATTCAAAATGGAGATAAAAAGAAGAGGAGCTACTAGGGGTGAAGAAGAAAGCCTTGGAGGGTTCAAAACATTTGATGGCATTCAAACAAGAGAGAGAAAGACAAGAAAGAAGAAGGAAAAGCCAAGAATAGGGGACAGAGAATAGAAATTATTTTGAGAGAGTGAGGTAACAAAGTTTGACCAAGTCCTATGTTTCATGGTTTGCATAACAACAATGTCTAGAACTATTCGGACAGCCTTCAAATTGGACAAGATTGTATGCCTATTTTTAAGGTTTCTGTTCTGCTGACTCAACCTTTCACAGCAATAAAAGACAACAAAAAGCAATAACACAGCACTCACACTTCATCATCATCCCATCTCTTGTGCGCTAACTTATCCAATGTTCACTTATTAAGATAAAGAGTTATTACAAATAAGCCACCTTAAATATTTGATAATAAAATTGAATAAATTATACATATTTTGTTTTATTATATTTTTTAACAATCTACTTCTAGGATTGACACTTACTATTATTAAATATATGATATTAACACATGATGATTATATAATGATTTTTTTTTAAATAAACTATTTTAAAAAAATTATTTAATTGTTTTTAAATAAATCTGAAATTGATTATATATTACTTTCGTATGATTAATTTCTAGTATTTTATATCATATATTAGAAATCTAATCACGAAAATCTTTATTAAAAAATAGATAAACCCGTGCGTTGGTATTACCTCAAATTATCATCAAAAGGATAGTTACAGGAAACAAAAACATCCAAAGCAACATTATACCTACGAATACCTATAGATAGATACATATTTTTTATTAAGTTAGTGAATAATGCTTCAGACTCACAGTAACGGTTTTTTAAATGATACAACCTATATGTATATATTTGTAACTGAGTTATACTCAAAAACCAACAATAAGATCAAAAATAAATAAATAAATAAAATTAACAATAAGGATGCAAACCCGTCTTTGATTGGATGATTAAATTAAATGAGAAAAGTAAAGTCAATAATACACAAATTCAAAGAGAGAATTCAGATCTGAATTCCTACAACAAAAGAATCATGCATTTGGCGCAGTCCTGCCATCTAAATCATTCGATATTGATCAACAATTCTGCAATGTTTGCTCCCATCCGGTAAACTTGGTCCTAAATACAAGTTTAGATCCAATAGTTTAGATCGTGGCTGCGCGATTATAGGGAATTCAAATTACTCCCTTCCACTTTTTTCCCAGCACTAAGACTTAAAGATCAACGCGGTTTTGGTTTTTCCTTTTTTAAGCACAGTTTTAGTGTTTCACATATGTGATTACTTTCGTTTTGATCACCTGACATTTTTATCTTTCACACATAGTTCCGCTTTCACTAAGCTCCCTCAATGATTTTTCTTTTAATATTGACCCTTTTGAGTCATTTAAAAAAATGATCTCTTCATAAATATTCACTATTCTACAACTTAACAAAGTTCTATTCTTTCAGGATGAAGCATTTTTTCTGGTCAAATTCTGCATACCCTACATCAACTAGACATAGGCCATCAGGAGGTGCTGGAGGAGCAGTGGCACGTCTACACGTGGCATCCATAAGCCTTAGCAAGGCATCATCTTCAGCACCAGCTGCAGCTTCTCTAATTGTGGTTGCCACAAGCACTCGAACCATCTGCAAAAATGTGATTAACAATATAATGCCCGTGTCCTTTAAATTGATTCATTTGTTTTTGAAGCATCAACATGTTAATATTTAGAATGATAAAGGTCTTACTCTGAGCCATGTTAGCATATCAAATTATATTCATATTGAGTTACATTAACCATTCAATAAAACTTATGCTTTACTTTCATGTTTAAATAAACAAATTTCATTGGTGTGATTGTTCCAAATTGGAGAAGCCAAAATCTTCAGTTAATATGTTTCCTGAGGAAAGCAAAAATAAACAATGGTTACCTTGCGTAAAAAGCGATTAGCTACTAATTCAATGCACATAACCCTCGCTTCTTCTCCATTATCCTAGAAATGCCACAAGCGAAATGAAACATCAATAAGCTTCTCTTCAACAGCAGAGAACTTGGTAAAAGTAAACTAAGGAATCTGAATTAAAACATAACTATAAATTATTAAATTCCCATTGTCACTCGGAAGGACAAGAAAGACTTAAAAGATGTCTTGGAAGATGCAATAAATACAAATATATTGGCATAAGAATTCATATAGCTTTTGAATGTACAAACCTAATACAAGGGTTTCTTGGCATAGTTAAATATCTCACAGAAAAAAAAAACTGAAAAGACATTTTTGTCAAGATTATGTAAGACAAAATGAAGAGAAAGAAGCCAATGGCATATAAATCATGAAACCACAAATATTATGAACACATGAAATCTGTTGATAATGAAAGCCATAGACAAAAAGCATAATTTGCATGTTTTCTTGTGTCCTCCAATCAGAAAGACATGCTTAAAGTCATCCTTGGATGCATCAAACATGTTTGGTAGGAAGGCTAATTGGCAACCAACAATATCAAAGCTCAATCCATTTCAATGCAGATTGGACTAAATGGTCAAGGTTTGGTAACAGAAATAATTTGACAGAACCTTCAGTTCGTTGACAAGATTCCATTGTTTATTTCCGTAGGAGCCATGAAAACACAAGTAGTACCATGTATCTATATTGCTAGCTGAAGAGCCCCATGCTAGGCCGAAAACAAGCAAAATCATTGAGACCTAATGTAAGATTCAGAAGTCTCAAGTCCTTTTCTAACATTTTTAGCATATATTATCTCAGAAGATTCCCATTGTACAAAAAAAAAATTATTTAAACGATGCGTATCTAAAATAAAAAGTTGCGACTAATGTCAAGTGGCATTAACAGATTGTTGTCTTCACTTAATTTTCATTTGTATGTTACTATTTTCCACCCTTCTTTTTCTTTTTGATGGGATATAAACACCTTGACACTTTCACTTCCCAAAGTAGCCCAAAAAAAGCACAGTATGGTGTGAAATTATATTGAGGTTAACCCAGCTCAAGCCACCACCAAGAAACCCATCACAAACGAACTTCAATATATTCATGTCATTTATAAATTTTTAAAGAAAAGTAAAATGAGATAGCAGTTTCCTTACTTGCAATCAGCAAATGCATTACACCCCCTATTCAGTATTTACTTAGACAAATTTACCCTCTGTATTCTGATCAGTTAAATCATGAATAATCTATTTTTCACCTAATGAATATGACTAGAATTTTTGAAGCTTGGTCTGCCAGTAATGTTCTGCTCAAATCACATGAAAGGATAAATGTGAAGATAAGAGCACTTGGGCACAGTAGACAACAAAATCCATAGACCAGTAGTGGGCATGTCTCCAGATCAACCAATGTATCTTCACAAACACGTGTGCCCAAGCCCAACTTAGAGAGCGCTGGTGTGCACACTCTGCAAATTGGAGCAAGCCCCACGCCCACCAGCACAGAAAAACACACAAGTACACAATCTCAAATAGCTTTGAATTTAGAATAACAATTGAGGGCAACAAAATAGGGACAAAGGAAATTAAGAAAGTTACAAAAAAAGAACAGATATTAAAAATAAAGACGCTCACAGTTGTAGGCAATCTGGCTTCCATAGCTCGAGCATGGTATACAAAACACTCTGTTGGTGGACCACTGAAACAGAATGACAGTCATAAGTCAACTCACTGAAGGACAGTTCCCCTCTTAAAAAGTAATGTTAGCACCAAGGAAATCTGAAGGTGGGCTAGCTATTCCTTGAGTGCTGTCAAACAAAAAATTATCGCGTAACTGATAGATCACACAACCAATAAAATTTGCTACCTCCCCAAAAGTATAATATGAAAGTTTCTGTAATGCGCACTGCAAAGATAGAAATTCAAGTATTAAGTTCTTACTCGTTTCTTGAAGCTTTTGTATCGCGGGCAAACATCTTGTAGGATAGCAATTTTCCTTCCAATTTTTGCAAAAGGCGGTTCACCTTCCTTACACTGAACACATATGATTTCATTTCGTTTTCTAACTCGTCCTTGCTGACAGAATCACAAATTTCATTATATATAAATCTGTCACAAGACTCCTCATTGCCACCACTTTGGTCCTTATCCCCGTCATCAGTGAGTGGGAAAATATAAAGGTAACGCCTCCATTTAGCAGAGAAGTTCGGATGAAAGGCACGTGATACCTACAATATTTCACATTTATTATTGTTATCGCGTTTATAAATGTAAGACAAGTAAACCATTTTTTCTTTTTCTTTGTATTTATAGCAACTGATAATTGTTTCAACATTAGCTTCACATTGCATATATGATTTAAAAGGATATTACCTCATGTACAGATATGGCCCTTAATTTTCCTGGTGCCCCGTCATTTATTGCATCTTCAATATCTCTTGGGTTAATATCCTTCTTCCAAGTGTCTGTGCATAATGAACCATATATTAGAGGGAAAGGTTTGATCAACTCCCACAGAGGGCAAAAAGAGAATGCACTTGTCCATAACTCCAAGAAAACTAGTTCTGTAATTTATATTTTTCAAGGTATACAAACAATGACAAATATAGCCCTACATAATTGGAGCTATTTCCTACAAGATTATAAAGCTTGTGTTCATTACAAATGTTCTAGGTCACTTGATATTACTTAACAGACCCTAAATCGTGTTAAAAAGACATTTGCTATTGCTAAGTGGAACCAAACCAGCCAAAGACATCTAGCCTGTTTAGGCATCAGAGATAGCATACCAAATGAAGTCGGACCTTAGCACATTTGAAGTCATAAATTTCTAGATGAGAATCAAAAGATTGACTGTTGGATTGTATAACTATAAGCGCATAAACACATGCTTGTGAAATGCTAAACATCTTTGTCATAAAACTGTTTATAAGAGAGGTTTTGGGGCTCCAGTTTTGTCTTTTTCATGTTGAGTATGTAGCAACTAGCAACTCAAATAGGAAGGTTCAGACATATCAAAAGCATTGATAAGAATAGGGAAATGGCTTACAGAATGAACAAACTTGTTGAAGGGCCGTCACTCCTTTGTCTGTTCGACCAGCAACAGAAGCACAACCTTCAATAGGCAAACCTTTCTCCTTGAGCAGCTGAGTTTTCATTTCATCAACAAATTTACCAAGTGACGCTTCTACTACGCTGTAACAAGAAATTTGTAGAAGAGCAAAAAGCAGAGTGACGATCCAATACCAAAGAAACTCATTTAAACATACCTAACTTTTTTTACCACATTAATATTGTAACAAAAATAAAAGGCATGTTGGATCCAGGAGGGAGGGCATGAAGCAGCAAAGGGAGAGACAGGAGAAACAGTTGTGCTATGTTATATTCTATCATGGTTTTTCCAAATACATTAATATGCAAAACAGGTACAAAAGGGTTTATAAAAAAAGTACAAAAGGAGAAAGTTGATCTTATAAAACATGTATGCAGATTGTAGTATGCTCAAGGCCACGTGTTTTGCAAGAAGAACAACTTGCCTTTGAACAGTGTTCAAGCTTGGCTGCTTTTGCCAGCCATCAAAAGATTCCCCGTGATACGAAAGAACAATTTTGAAATTTATTCTTGCCCACCTCCCACTACGATCTTTGGATACACCTTTTTCCAACTCAGTCTTATCAGAAAGTACTGAAATTCCAGAATCGTCGTGATCAGGAACAGTCTGTTAGAAAATCAATAATTAAGGATGATAAACATACAAAAACTTAAAGGCATACACCAATCATCCACACTTTTTTATTTTAAGTACTCTGTGATAGCGTGGAGTATCACAATATTCAAAACATATTTTCATAGTAATGCTAACCAAGGTTCTAAAAAACAGTCCACAACCACAGTTAAGGCCGCAAAGTCAAAGTTTTTTTACAGTTGTGCTGTGATAGTGATTGTGACTGCATCAGCTATATTTAAGAGCAATTTTCTACAATATCAAGGATTACTAACGCGGCGTTGACCAGAATTTAAAACCATGATGGTGCAAACTGTGTAGCACCGACACCTCTGATCAAAAGTGTGCCCTAGTGTCCGACAGGATCAATGTTGGACACCGACATACACCTTGATTACATTTAATTAATTTATTTTCTCAAATTACTGTTGGTGTCGACGTGTCAGAGTGTCGACACCAGTGAAATATAAAGCAGCAAGTTGTGAGAATGTATTGCATGGAAGGCAGTGAAATAGGAAATTAGGGCTAAAAGAGTAGAACGAAAAGAAATTAGGGTTGACCTGAACTCCAAAAAGAAGCGGCAAAGAGGAATTGCCACGGACAGCATTCAAATAGAAATCATTGACTAGTTGCCAAGGCCTTGCATACATAAATTCGAAACTCTCCCTGTGAAACAAAAAATAAAATTAAATGAATTAGCGAAACGTGAAATGTGAAATATGAAAAATGAGAATATGTAATGTAGTTGTTACCTAGCGTTCCATCTAGTGTATTTAGAGGGATGAGTGTGGTTGTAATGGACATGATTAATATTATTATCCATCATGAAAGTGTGGAATGGTCGTGAGTGAATGTTTGAAATAGAAGAAAAGGGAATGTGTCTGTAGGAACCAATGAATGGGTATTTGGCAATAGGCATACAGATACACAGACTCAGAAGAAACACCACTATGCTCTAAGCATCCGTTGAAAATTAAAAATTGAAAATTGAAAATTGAAATGGGGGCGGGCACAGTGTCACTGTTGAGTGGTTCTTTTGTATCATTCCATTCATTCAACAATTCCAGATCTCTATCGCAACCTATCCTATCCAAATTCAACACAACGTACCGTCCTACAGCTATAACCCCTTTTTTTCGCCGTTTATAAAATATTTAATCTAATCATTAAACTCATTTTTTTTAATTAGTCTTTACGGTTATTCTAATTACGACTATTATATTAGTTTTTCACTCAATTATAAATTTTTTACTTTAGAGATCTACTTGAAAATTTTCAAATAGTTTAGATGCCTGCACAATAATATATAAAAACAAAAAGGAAAAATACATAATATAGAGGGTAGAGAGCAGAAAAAATATAGTTAATAAATAAATAAAATAGCGAGAAAATAAGATATGATATATAGGATATATATATATATATTTGTTAAATTGTTTTTTGGTTCCAACATTATATCTCATAGTCAAACATGTTACCTATACGTGTCAAAGTCCGATTGTTGCCTCAAATAAAAGGAAACAAATAGCTTAACACAAAAATAATAAAAATAACATTCTAAGTTTTTAACTATGTCATTATCTCATTCATGCCTCCAGTTTCCGACTTTCATTGATTCGTTTCAAGCCCACAAATTAACGATATGCAGATGAAACCAAATTTTCCAGTTTAAAATATCTTCCTCTTAGATCTCAAAGCTTGCACCTTGCTCATATTTGCAACTTTTATTTTCTTTTTCACAAAACAATAATGTGCTCTATTTATGAACAAAATAAAGTCAACAATAATACAAGTGAAAGAGAAGAGGAAGAGCCAAGAGGCTTAACATAGATGCTCTTTTTATGAAAGTTGCATAAAACAAATGATCTGTAAAAATCTTAAATTTTGAAAGAAAAAAAAAATAGAATTAGAGAAGAAGATGCAATAATTATTTTACAATAAAAATATATCAAACGCCGCACTACTAACTATTAACGGTGTTTAACATTGTTCTCAGAGAAAAAGATTAAATTGTTTTATCATACATAAATTAAAGAATAAAATTGAAAAATACAATTAAAGATAAAAAGATAATTAAAGAAAAAACAATTGTATGTTAAACTATAAATTAACCATTATAAGCTGGTGGATAGATTTTCACATTTAGAAATAAAAAAAAAAAATTACAATTTTGATCCC
>JBBPBP010009779.1:2341463-2356296 GCA_037974735.1 Cicer chorassanicum
ACAATTGAATGATATAAAATTATCTAAATGTATTAATTATTTATACTTCATTAATTAAATTACTAATATATTTTTGTGGTATTTTTTTCCGATTTTATGAAAGTTAATCATTTTACATCATCATATAATATAATATAATATTTATTTAAAATATATCACATAACTATTTTTTAGTTAAATATTAAAAAATAAAAAAAATATCGATTTTTAAAAAATAGAAAAATCAATTTGATAAATTTTAAAAATAAGAATCTAAAAATACTGTTAAAAAAGAGAAACAACGAGTGTATTTTAACATAATAAATAAGCACAAAGGTAATCATATTTATAAAATAAAAATAAAATAAAAAAATAAAAATAAAAATGGTAAAGGTAACGAAGAAAATGAGAATTCCGTAGTTAAATAGAAGAGAAGGGGTATAGAATAGAGTTAGAGAACGCTACAAAATCTGAAAACATAATAAACCCAACCCTCACTCACTTTCCACAATTCTTCATCTTCATCTTCAAATCAAAAAGTAATCGATTTTTCTTCACTTCCAACTAAGTTCTCTTCTCGTGCCGTCGTTTATAAATGCATCTCTTCTTTCTTTCTTTCTTTCTTTACTCTTTTTCTTTTTCTTCTTATTAACCTTTTGTAGCTCATTTTTGCAGTTTACTCCACCAACATGAGTTCGTCTTCAATCGACGCTTTTTCTGCAATTCAGGTATTAACGTATTCGTCTTTACTTTCACTTTCGCCTTTTCTATTTCTTCACTAAATTATTTCAAATAATAATAATAATCAAAAACTGTTTTTTTTTTTTTGAGCAAAACTTACAAGAGTATTTTAGTATTTGGATTTTCGCGAGGAAGTTTATAGTTTGTGTCATTGCGTGGTGATTTAAAGTTTATTGCATGAAGGGTATAAATTGTCTTTAGATGATTGGGTGCTTGTTATGGTTTTAGTGTAGGGTTTAACATTGTGATTTTAAGTTAATGGTTGAATTTTCGATGATGTGAATCATGGTTTTATTTTATTTTTTCATTGGTAAAATTTTGATGGGCAGGAAATTATGCTGGAGTTTCGTGCTGGTAAAATGTTTCTCGAGGGAAAAAAGGTGGTTCCCGATACACGAAAAGGACTCGTTCGTATTGCTAGGGTATTGTTTGATTTGTTTCCTTGCTTTTAATATTCTTTTGAATCTGCATGGTTGAAGTTTTAATATATTATTTCAGCTATGGCGGCAAGTGGTTTTTATTTCATGTGATTGCTTTTGTCTCAGGGTGATGAAGGACTAGTTCATTTTCAGTGGCTTGATCGCACACAAAATGTTGTTGAAGATGTATCCTTTTTTCTCCCCAAGTATGTATAATTAGTCTTCATTTAAGTGATGCACTATTATGTTCCTTCTTTTTGTTGCAAGTGTTTTGAATCTGGTTTCTCTAAAGTGAGCGAGCAACTCACTTTAGAGTGTTAAGTGAGTAATATCACTCTCATAAACAAATATTGGGTAAGTTGGAATATCAATTTGATTTTCTCACTTCACTGTCTACACACTTTCTAGTTACGTTGCACTAGCACGTAGTATGCGATATTCCAAAAATCTAGGGTACAAGTACGTTTATATAATTTTTTAAACTTATTTTATATAAACTTGGCAAAATTGTATGAAGTCGTATATTTGAGAGAAATTGGTATAGGAGATTAGAATTGGTATTAAATTGCTTTATCGATTAAATTTTTGAACAAAATAAATCACTTGATTATAACGATTGATTTTCTAGTTTCTGTCTATAACCTTTCCTAATTGACTACATTACAAATCGGAACAGGATCAAAGAAGTATATATAAGGAAATCACGAACCGCGATGTTTGTGTAGCCGAAAATAGGGAAAGAATATTTGAATAGTAGGAAATAGAGAAAGAATCCACATGCCTAAAAGAGAAATGATCAACGTTGATAGGAACGAGTAAACCTTTTTTTTTTTTTCCATTTTCTTATTTAACAATTTTATTTTGTATCTGACTGTTGGTACAGGCTGTCTGCTACGTACTGAAACAATACACACATGTACTCAATTTGAGCAGTTTTTTAAAAAAAAAACAAATTGGTATGTATTCAGTCCGTACCCAATGGTATCTGGTATGTGTCCAACTTTTTAGTTTTGGAGTACCCATATGCTTCAACCAAATTTTTTCTCACTAGGTTGGGTTAACTACATAAGATCATATGATGCCCGGTTGTATGTTAAGTTAAAGATAAACCATTTATCTCAAATCTCTTTTGATTGTTTGCCATGTAGTAGTTTTCTTTGGTCTCGCTCCATCTCTAACTATCCAACATTTCTGACATCTGGTCAACCCTCTTATTGTGTTTCTAATGGGTCTCCTCCACACATTCCAAATCACCTAAGAATAGTACCATCTTTTATGTAATAGGAGCTACCCCAATGGTCTCTTTCCCGGCCCTTATTATTTTTGATAATCATTCATTTTATTTTTTACTGTATCGTATGACAATTTTAGTTGCTTCCTGCTGGATTCATTTTGAACTTTGATGCTTCTTGACCTAAACCAACACAGGATCAGATAATATTTCCAAATGAGGCTATTTTTGAGCAGGTTCCACTTCTTTGCTTTAAATATCTTGGTTATGATTCTTTTGATGATTCTAAGTTTTCTGACATCTATAGTTATTGGTTGCTTAGGTTAATCAGACATCTGGAAGGGTTTACATATTGAAGTTTAATAGTGATGACAGAAAGTTCTTCTTCTGGATGCAGGTTGGTCATATTACTGAATATCCACTCGTCTCCCTTTGTACTCTGCTTTCATTCTTATTTTTTTATTTTCTACATGATCCTTTATTGTGTCTAGGAATCTAATGCTGATAATGATTCTCAACTGTGTAGCTCTGTGAATGATTACATTAATAGACCATTAGGTAAGTATCTCTCCTTTTGCTTTAAATGTAAAGTACCACGCTTCCTTTCTATTAGCTTAAATCTTAGTATGTAAGTGGATGTTACTGCAATCCTGCAATATGTACTGGCAACGAATTAGTACCCTGTATGGTTTTGAACAAATCATTTAGGAATATTTGTGCATCACATATGTGATTGAGCACTTCAGGACAGTAATTAACAGCCCAATACTTTTTGAGATATTAGAGTAATTTTTTTTTTTTCAGTTTTTGTTTTTAAGTTTTATGGGAACATATAATACAGAAAGCGTCTCTTCATTGATTCTTTTTGGTTGTTTCATCCTTTTGATTATGGTGGCGCCATATTTTTTCATTAAAAAGCTAATAGTCTGAGATGACTCCATATGATCTAGCATCTGCACATGTGGTTGGGTGAATCTCAAATTTCATTAAACAATGCATATTAGGTGATACAAATTACCATGATTACTACTTACACAGGTACTTAGAGTATTACAGGAAAATTTCATGTTTGCCACCTTTTATTTGGTTTTGACTTATGCATAAGTTTGCAGCATTTCAAAGTGACATAGGCAAATAGCTAAATGTTTGAGAGTGAAACTCCCATCCCTAGAAGTAAAGGGCAACCTACTTATTAATGTTTACTGACTAACAGAGCTCCTTGGTGAAGAAGAGCCTGATGAGTCCCTTCCGCTTCAAGTTTCTGAGGATATGGCTGAGGATGACATCTCATCTAGGTACTGATTTTGGATATTCAAATGTTTTTAGATGCGAGAGCTAGCAAAACGAAATTGAGCTTTGTGATCAACTAAACATGCATTTAGCGTGGCAATTTAGTTACCAAATCCCTTATTATTGCATTGCATATCCATTTATTTGCCAAATTGGACACTAAAGTTTTGGATTTATTTTTGTGGAAAAGAGCCGCGAACTTAGTTGTCCCAAACTTGGGTATGGATGCAACTAGCGATGTAACATCTTCTGGTCCGGTTAAATTGGAAGATCTCCAAAGAATACTGAGTAACATTGGGCCCGCTTCAGGTAATATAAGTTTCATTGAGAGAGACGTTCTTTGATTCCCTTTTAACTATGTTGAGACCTGACCTACTATTTTTCTGATGAGTTGTTTACAGATAGCATTCTTGATCCTGATGGAGGTAATCACTTGGCATTATATCCCTTTCCTTGCTATCTATTGAGACAATATTATAGATAGGTGTCAACAGATAATATTGCAAATGCATACTATAACCATTCAAATTTCAGTAACATAATATTCAAAATTTTATCTCATGATGAGGTGGATTAGTATGCACTATGATGGATTTGGTTTTATACATCCTTTTTTATTTATTTATGTTGGCAAATATGCACTGTTCACTCTACATTGACTGTTTTCTTGCATTCAACTAGGTTTGGGACTCGGTGACTTGTTGAAACCTGATCTGATCATGCCATTGATGGCGACATTACCCTTGGAGCAGCGCCTAGCTCCCTATTTACCCGAGGTACATACCAATGTGGTGATCTGATTATATTCCAACTTAGTGATTGAGTTTTTAGTGATTCATGCAATATTCTTTGATGTAGGGTACTTGGTCTCCAGAAGATATATTGGAGTTGTTGCAGAGCCCACCTTTCCGCCAGCAAGTAGATTCATTTACATATGTAAAGGCTGCAGTAACTCTTTTTTTCAATTTTCCATTTCATTTCAAAAACTACTTGGTGTGATTATTTATTTATTTATTTATTGCTGCAGGTACTTCGAACAGGACAGATTGATTTGTCTCAGTTTGGAATTGATCCAAGTAAATGTAAGCTTCTAGTACTTTCATAATCTTTAGCCTCCGCCTTAATTGTTATTGATCTCGATGTATGCATCTTTAGCACTAGCGCATGCATCTTTACTACTATTTGCTTATTGATTTGATTATATTGAATATTGCTGATTCATTTTCCACCCTTGGCAGACAAGTTCACAGTTTTGTCTTTTCTTGAGGCTCTTGACGATTCTGTTTCCAAGTCCGAGGAATCAAAACAAGATGATCAGGAATTAATATCTCAATCTTGTAGCCCAATGGATGAATCAAAGTAGCTTGGCCCTTTCATCTTTTTTTTTCTATAGATACAAGAAACTTTGTTTTTTTGGCCAACATATTTTTCATGCTTGAAAAGGGAAATTTTATAGGTGGTAATTTAATTGAGATTCTTCAAGGCTATAATGATTAATAAAATTCAAACCTATTGATTGTCAAAGAAAGGTTATGGGCTCCGAAGCTAAGAACTATGACTATATGTTTAGTTTCGATGCATGTTGGTTGTTTTGGAAAGTTGTTGTTACGTCAAAATTACTTGCTAGTAAACATTTTTTTAGAGAACTAGTAAACAATTATATTGATCTGTCAAAATGTCAAGTGTGGATGTTCTCGTTGCATTGCATTGTTTATGCTGTTCGATATTAGATATAGGAAATAGAGATTAATGGGTGGGTACCGTTGGCGTAAAATTATTTATAGCCGATCAGAAGCAGTTATTGTTTCAAGCCATGAAAATATATAATGGTATATCAAAATCAATGGCAATGGCTTTTGTTGACGGTGCATAGTCTTTCTATTTTCTATAGGAAGAGGATTAATGAATGTGTACTATTAATGTAAAACTATTTCACAGTCTATTTTCTAAAACTATTTCACAGTCTATTTTCTATAGGAAGATGATTAATGTGTACTATTAATGTAAAACTATTTCACACATACGTTCAATCACAACTATTCATAGTGCAATTATAATAATGAAAGACAAGGAGTTACACTACCAACTACCTTCGTGATTTACCAACTACCTTCGTGATTTATTTGTGAAAAAGTCTATTGTACTATATAGCATTATTGCAAAATTAATGGCTTTGATTGACCGATAGCATAAATTTACATTGACTGTACATAATCTATTTTCTCTAAATATAAATATTTTGAAGTTACGACGAGACATGACCGCGGTGAAGAGATAATTTTAATTTTGTGAAAATATTTTGTTTGTGGCAGCAGAGGAAAGAATTCTTTTTTCATCAAAATATTTGTGAAACCAGTGAAAATTTGCCAAAATTTATTCCCTATATTTATTCATTCTCTCAATTCTATTGAGTTATCTCAATTCTATTGCCAAAATATTTGTTCTATTGATTTTTACACCGCTCAAACCAAAACAACACATTCCTCAATTTTATGCAAAATTGTCAACTTTTCACTAATCCAAATTTACAAAATTTTCCAAACATGTGTCAATCACCACCAACTAACCCCACCACTAGAGGTGTCAATTTTACAAACACTATTTTTTAATCTCTGAATTCGAGTTGGACCATATTACTCTCGATGATAAAGAAAAAGGTATAACAGTAATTAACAGTAATTAGTAACTTGGCAGCTAATTAAGGCCAAAGTTAGATGATACAAGGGTTTAAATCCAGGGAAAACTATATTCGTCAAAAAACACCCAACAATTGTATTTATATACAACAGGCAGCCTCACGGCAATCACTAAAAAAATGGCTGGTCGTGTCTTGTAAGGGAATATCGAGGGCTTCAATTGATAACTAAAAGATTTTGGTTTTGCATACCGAGATCCAATAAAATAACCTCTCAAAATACTTATCACCTCATTCCCCTATGATATTCTGATGAAATTTTCATTGCAACGGGAATATTGATTTGACAGAAGACATGCTTCAGTTCAGTGAATGCATTTTGTGTGCAGAGGAATTAATTAAAAAAGAAATGTTTGTTTGACACAAACTACATGAAATATTCCAATTCACAAAATCCTAATGATTCAAAATTGGAAAGAAGAATAATTGAAGTGGAATGCTTAAGCTACATAGATGCCTTTGCCAAATTCTGCTCAAATCAGACACACATCTGGAAACATCACCGGGATCCACCTGCTAACATTTTGGACAAATTTTATTTGCCATCCAATGAGATGAAACATCAAGTTGGAGAGGAAGCTGATCTTGGAGCGTCAGAATCTGGTGAAGAACATAAATTATAGTCATTTGAAGGCCGTGTTCTGCTTTTTTCTAGTCTTGCCTCGCTCCTATAGACCTCGTCATTTGCAGTTTGGTTAGCCCTAAGTTGGAGTGTCATTGCTGCCCTTTGGAACCTCATAAATGGTTATACCGCTACCCCCACATTGAAGGATTTGATCTTCTTCATTTTCCGCCTTTGACTGAAAGTCTTCAAGGATTTGAACAACCTGGCTCATGAGAGGTCTGCCTTTCGGGTTTTGGCTAAGACATTGGTATGCCAAATGAGCCACCTTTGCTGCAGCTTTACTTGAATATTGCCCTTCTATTTTTGGGTCTAAAATTTTCAGAAGTTTTTTATTATGATTCAACAGCGGGCGTGCCCACTCAACCAAGTTGTGCTCTCGACTGGGCCTGCTCTTGTCTAGTGATTTCCTACCAATAAGTAATTCAAGTAGCACCACCCCAAAACCATACACATCGCTTCGAGCAGTCAAGTGCCCTGTTCATATTGACAAACAGGTTACATATATAATCCCAACTGATCTATATAATGGATACACACATCTTAAAGTAGTGGATTTATCATCACATTTAAAGAACAGCCAACAAGAGAAAAATATCAGTTTCCCATACCTTAAAAGTGAAAGAGATTCAATATCACAATTGAAATGGCATACCAATCCCAATACAATATGACACAGAACCCCACCTATACAGACAGAAATTTAGAATATTGAAATTCACATAAGTGTTACTTGTTTCTTCTTCCTTAGTCCTCCATACAATACCAAGGTTGAAGAAATTTAGAGGATCCAATTTTACACCTCTTCAATTAGTTTATGAAATTCATGCAGGCTTTCATTTCCAACAACAAAGTGCACAAAAATGCTAGGATGGTCTAATAACTGTTGTTTACGTCAACATAAAATTGTGTAAATTGCATAAATATTGATAAAGCAAATGCACTTTTATTGTCACTTAGGAATTTTTTTTTTTTCAAAATTATTCAGCAAAAATAGATTTAAATAACTTACCAGTCATGACATACTCCGGAGCAGCATATCCATATGTTCCCATTACTCGTGTTGAAACATGTGTTTGGTCCCCCATTGGCCCATCCTTTGCAAGGCCAAAGTCTGAAAGCTTTGCATTAAAATCCTGCAGATTTATGCCACGATATTAGATAGCTGGTCTTAAAAAAATGACTAATGACGCTATTGAGTGGGACAGTCATTTTTCTTCTGTTTGATAATAAATCAATGTTTTACTAAGGAAATTAGTAGATAAATATAGTTGGCAAGGATAATCCTCCAAAAAAAATCAAGACAACACCAACTGCATGTTTACTAACTAAGCAAAGCTCACTAATCTCTCTGCGCAATTTGTAAGGTAATATCTCTGAAGGAACCATTAGTAAGTCAGGTTGAACAATTAGGAATGATATTTATGGATATGATCACAGTTCTATTTTTTCCTTTAAAGTTTTCAAAATCCAAAAGTATCTTATAATATTAAAAAGAAGAAACTTTTGAGAACA
The DNA here is from genome assembly GCA_037974735.1 of Cicer chorassanicum. Taxonomy (NCBI): domain Eukaryota; kingdom Viridiplantae; phylum Streptophyta; class Magnoliopsida; order Fabales; family Fabaceae; genus Cicer; species Cicer chorassanicum. The sequence continues at coordinate 2,349,956 of JBBPBP010009779.1, forward strand.
CTAAAGATCTCACTTCTAGAAAACAAAAAGTTTGAAACAAAACTTATTGCAAATTATATATATATATATATATAAACTAACAACACACCGCATCTAGCAAGATATTTGATGTCTTGAAATCACGATATATGATGGGCCTTTCTGCACCATGAAGAAATGCAAGCCCTCTTGCAGCGTGTAAAGCAATCTTCATTCTTTTTGACCAATTCAATGTTGAGCCCGCTCCTACCATCAAGAAACAGTGGGATGATTAGTGTAAGAGGCAATTAAAGAATTGAATGGCAAGAATCATGAGAAGTGGGACACTAAGCACATGAATTGATGATAAGACGGGGCTTTGGGTCCATTTGTCTAAGTATTTTAAAAAGCATATTTATTTCTTTAGAGATTTTATGTAAAGCAAAAGTTATTTTCATTTGGTTAAAATTTAAAACGCAGTCACAACCCACAACTGCAGTTTCTTTTAGAAACTACAAAAAGTAGTTTCTCAAAATAATAAGAAATATGAGATTTTGATTCTAATTTTTTCGATCAAAACTTTTAATAAATTTTTTTCCAAAAGAAATGTCTTCTCTTTAAAAAAAACTGAAACAATTAAGCTCTTTATTTGATTTATAGCATGTCAAATTTCAAAAGAGGACAATTATTACATTTGAAAGTTTTTCAAAAATCTTGTTTAGTTTTATATTTCATCAAGCTAAAAGCTATGCAAAAAGTAAGTACACCATAGGATAAAATACTAAGGTGTTTAAATGTCCTTGGCTCCCCCAAGCAAACTACACACAGTGACACAGCCACCGACATAAAAGGGAGAGGGTCAGAGAGAGAGATGGAAGGTGGTATGCACCATTTTGAGGCTGAAGGAAGGTTGACCATAATAATTGAGTAACAAGTCTTTTATATATAGAGATAAATAATATGTAAGACTTAGTGAATGGCAAGATAAAGCACAACTGACCCAGTACAGATCCAATTACAAATATGTTAATTATGCCAATAATCCATTTTTTTTTAAATATGCAAAGCTTACTGCGAAAAAGATGCTTCTCCAAGCTCCCGCTTGCCATGAACTCATAGACCAACAACCGGTGTTCATCCTCGCAGCAGTATCCAATGAGCTTCACAAGATTCGGGTGACTGAATTGACCCAAATAGTTAACTTCAGTCTGCGGTATAAACAAAATCAGAGCATTTAAGTTTGGTCCTGTTCACCACTCTGATATGTACCAAAACAGGTAGAAGGAAATATTTATGTATTAACTGTGAAATTGGAATAGAAACTTAATTAAACCAGCAATAAGTGGTTGAAGCAGTGCTCCTTACAAGATGATGAACAGAAAAGTAAAGATAAACCTGACTCTGAGAGAGAACCAACTTCTCTACTCAACCCAAAACCACCCAAACCACTCTCTAATTTTAAGATACCCTTTCTGGTTCCCAGCATTTCCTTCTTATAGTTCTCCCTCTCTCCTTCTAGAATATTCTCTGACTATCATCTCACGCCACCAGTCATTTCTGTTATAGCATAACAGAATGAGTGATACTCTCATGGGAGGCCTATAATGAGGCCCATCACGCTCACTCACATCAAATCTTCCTCACCACTCTAACTATCAACTGTCATTGTTGTTTTGACGAGATCAAATGTCAGTGTTCAACCACAAAATTAACTGTACTAGTATTTTGGTTTAGTGTAGGATTTTATGAGTATCATAATTGGATGATTGTGCCTCGTGTTTGGTTTCTGTTAGGCAAAACTGATTTTTGTCAAAAAACCTCAGTTTGACTAGATGTGATAAATAAAAGTAGTTATCGCTAATTTACAATAATTTTTACATCAAATTTGCTTTTAAAGTAAAAAATATTCAAACAAAAACCACTTCACTCAAACTCAATCTAAACCAAACCAACCAATTAAAACAACCATTAATGTGTATCATAAAACACATTAAATTCAATTAGAAGGAACGTTCGAACTCAATCTAAACGAAACAAACTTATAAAGCAGGCATTAAAAAACCATTAATGTGTCATAAAAAACACATTATTAAACTCAATTATAAGGAATGTTTCGCATTAAATAGTCAATTTTAACACTAATCCAAAACCTATATATATATATAGTAACTTATTGTTTGTGCAGTAAGGAAAAAGGTGAATTGAAATAGAGAACGTAGAAAAGTGAGTGACGTACGAGCCATTCCCTATCGCCTTGAAATCCTTCGCGATTAAGTTCTTTAATGGCGACTTCAGTGGATTTGTAACCAGTCCTTACACTATCATCTATAACTCCTTTATATACAACTCCAAATCCACCTTCTCCTAAAATGAAATCAGGACGAAAATGCTTCGTTGCGAGTCTCAATTCCTGGTACGTAAAAATGTCGACGTTGCTGTAACCAGCACCTTCGCGAAGTTCTTTGATATTCATCGAACCGGAACCTAATGGAGTAGTTCGTGCATCGGATTCGTCATTTCCTACTGAACATAAGGAATGTTGAGTTTGATAATCGATAAATGAAGAGAGGGAAATGGATCGGATATTGAATTGAAATTACCTGCGAATTTAGGGTTTGAATTTGAATCGGAGAGGGAGAAGTGCTTGTGTTCTTCAATGCTGAAGCAAATCCCCATGAATCTGGATCTGAACCGAAACCGCGTTCACACACATTCAGAATTCATGGTAATTTCGAACAGAGAGAGGAAATGGAAGTAGAATTTGAACAGTTAGGTTATTATTAGAGAGAGAAAGAGAGAAGGAGAAATGAAGAAGAATGATTCAAACTTTCAACAATGGCTTTGCACTGGGCGCTCAAAGCGCCAAACTAAACGCTCTTGCTTTTCTCTACTTTTCCCTTCTTTTCACAAAATGCCCTTTCATTTTCACACTATTTCCAATTTTGCCATTTCTATTATCATTTTATTGTTTTAAAAAAATTGTATTTATTTAATTCCAGCTGAGCAAAGAAAAGAAGATAAATGAATTAATCATAGATAAACGACATGTATTCCAGACATTGCACAAACCGACAACTGTCATGTATACAGAATGTACTAGTACTTGATTGTTACTCTGATACGATATAAATACGGACACGTCCCCATTGTTGCTGTCAAAAATATAGGACATACCATCTGGGCACTAATCCTCATATATTTACATTTTTATTTATTATTAAATAAATTAAAGGTTAAATGTGATCTCTTAACTTAATTTCAGTTAAAGATTTAATTATTTATTTATTTTTATTTAGTTATTTATGTTTTTAAATAATTTCAGCGTTACTCTTTAAGTGAAGTTCCGTTAAGAAAAAGTTAAAAAATCTTTCATCCGTTTTTAGAAAAGATTAGTCTTTATAATTTAAAAATATTTCAAAAAAATGTTCAAAGTTTATTCTAAGTTTGCTACTAAGATCGATTCCTTAAAACTGAATAACTTAAACTAGTTCATTATCATACTAAACACAACATCTTTGTTATTTAAGTAATACTTCATCTTCTTTCGTGTTTATAATTGACCCAAATTTGCTCATTTACTTCCTCCATAACAACGAGAAAAGTTGGATGATAAGAATTTTAAATAAAAAATTGAAAATATTATAGTATTAAGTGGACTTTTTCTTTAAATAGATAATACAACAATATTTATAGATTTTGAAAAAATAAATTTTTTTTCAACAAATTGTCTGAGAAAAGAAACTATAAAATAAAAAACATAAATTTTATTTATGCAAATCAATTTAATATACACATATGCTAAATGGATTAAAAATGCGATGCCTTTGACAGGATAAAAGACAAAGCATCCACGGCTTTTTTCTTGCACCAAACATCCCTCAAACCCATCACCATTTCTACTAAAAAAAACAACCGTCTTGTCTTCAGTTCTGTCTTCAGATCTCATTTCTAATAAATACAGAATTTAATCTAGAAAAAGACAAGCGAATAAACAATAGTATACCATACAAATAAACAACACATCAACTATATCTCAGATCACGTACTATATGTCCAGATCTCATGAACCCAATAAACTCAAATACAAAAAAATTGTCCAGTAATAGATTTAAAATAACATATCAAACAAACAAATTCAAAGAGGTAAAACACTTGGTAATCTATTTTTTCAAATAAAAAATTATTTTAGATATTTTCATAAAAAAATGAAAAAAATTATTTTTTTAAATCAAAAATAATTTTTTACTGTGTGAATAGTGTTTGTTTCATATTTTTTAAAAATTATTTTATTAAAGAAAACCATTTTTTTTTGTTAAAAAGGAAAAGCTTCTCACATTTGACCGGCTGTTTTAGTTTTTTTTTTGTTGTTTATACGCGTTTTATTTAAATCATTTTAGTTTTTATGAGTATTTAAATAGATTAATCATTTTTGAAATATGTCTAGTAAATGAATTAAACTAATAAATTTAGAAATGTCCAATTTAAAATATTTCAATTGTTCTGTTATAATAAATTTCACTTTTTAGATATTGATACTAGCATAACAAGATTCTACTAAGTATTAACTATTGCGTTAGTGAATATGGATAATCAAACTATTATATGAAAGTATGTTTATGAATTGAAAATTTGGTCAATAGTAGGTTACCTTATAAACTGTTTTAAACATCTGATTTAATATGATTTAAATATTAATTAGAATGACAACTAAAAAAGATGCGAAAATTTATGAGAGTGATAGAAGAATTTTTTCAAGATAGGATGACAGTAAAACCGAACCATTTCTAAAAATTTGCATTGAAGAAATAGAGGCTAGAGTTATAGAAGTAAGTTTGGTTCTATAATCTGTGTATTTTATGACTAGAATTGTGGTTGTTGTGTTGCCGAAATATATATTTGAGTCTAATATATATGTACATCATGTACATTGGTATGTGTAGAGTATCATCTAAATTGGTACTGATAGAACATTACGTAGATTGATATGTGTAGGGACTAAAATTTATTTTTCCAATTTTTTATTATTATTGAAATTACACTTCTTTTTATTATGGACCAAATTTTTAAGATTAGAACATAGTCTTTAAAATTTATTACTTGCATATTTTTTAGATGATTTATTTATCTTTTTATTTTTCAGGAGGATCCAAAAATTATGAAATAGAGACCTAAATCCATTGATTTGCTTGGGATGAAAAGGAGAGGTAAAGAGACATGAGATATTAGAGAGTGACAGAGATAGTAGATAGAGATTGGAGGGAGGGGAGAGAGATAGAGATGTACAAACAAGACAATAGAGAGGCATATGTGTATTTGGAAAAATCGTGTATTTAAAAAATATTTTTTCAAATAAACATGTTTTCTTGAAAATCATTTTATGTCATTTATGGTAAATTTGTAGTTTAAACAAATCACTTTTACAAAATTGTATACAAATATGTTAAAAATCATTTTTATAATAGTAAACAAACGGGAGTTAAAAAATCATTTTTTTAAAAATATCTAAAAAATAATTCTAAATTATTTAAAACAAAAATTATTTTTATTTCAGCTCAAACAAACGTACCCAATATCATCAATATTTCGAACAATCTCTTATCAATATCATCATCATTTCCAACTCTTCACAAAAACAATTTGTTAACAAACCATATTAGTTTTTCATCTACGAATTTGCTAACATCATGATACTCTATGTCATTTTATCTCTTTCCGAAGAGATCAACTCCGCCTCCCTTCGTTCACTCAAATTTAGACGCCAAAAAACAAATCAAAGAGAGCAATATATAGAAATAGAGATGGAATAAGGAGATATTCAAACCTCTTTGCCACATTTGAATCGGTTGAAAGGCAATGTAGAATGCACGGATCTACAAGCCCGTTGAAATTAACATTCGCATTGATTGATTTTAGATTGCAAGACAATATTAGAGTTTTGGAATGGGGGAGCAATTTGTGTTGAAATCGATGGGAGGAGATAAAAACCCCATAGCCATCAATTGTAGCCATGCAAAGAGAATGAGTTAAACAAAGGTTTCATTAGTTTCACACCAAAGACAAGAATAAACAATTTTGAAGAAGAAGCATAAAAAGATGAAGATGGAAATAACTAAAGAGACACAACCGTAAAATCAACAAGCAAAGCGCAATGGTTACATCTACTTCTTGTGTGTGTTCATGGTGACCTAAGCTGAAGAGTGACCTAAGCAAAACATATTTTCTTAACCTGTTTTTTTTTTTTTTTAATAATTTTTGTTTCTACATTTTTTTTTACTTTTTTCAGAAAATTCTATTATTTGTATTTTTTTTTTAGATCAAAACTTATAAAAAAAGAAAATGGATTTTTTCCCAAATAATTTTTTATAAAAAATAATCTTGGTTTT
>JBBPBP010009779.1:2368199-2409580 GCA_037974735.1 Cicer chorassanicum
TATTTTTAAGTAGAATTGATTTTGTATTCAGAATTAATTTTAATTTGAAGTTAGAATTTTAAGCTTTTATCTTTAAAATTAAATTTTAACTTTTGATTTATCACTTTGGAATGTCTCCAAATATAAATAATTTTACATTAAACTAACTTTTAATCAAAATTAATTTAATAGAACTAATTTATTTAAATTCAATTTTTTTCATCGCAGAAACAAGCACAATTAATATAACTCATGGATTGAAGGTTTAATCTATTAGATGACGTTTTTGTATAGAAGCAACTCTTTTTTCCATACATTTCTAAAAAGGGTACTTTCAAATGATATATTTATCTAGAAGTGTTGTTTCGTAAGACAAAAAATTATCATTTTTATAAATGCGTACAACTGAAACATATTGGAGATTGTAAAAAGTTCTTTGTGTTTGTATTTTTTAATTTTAAAATCTAAGGCCGAAAATAAAATATAACGGCTCATTGTTCTCAATTTAAATATAATCTTTTTCAGTTATTTTTAATTGGATAGGATAACAATTTGGTCATAAAATGAGAATATCTATTTCCATTTTCACTAATAAAATATTTGAGAAGGAATTATAGAAGCTTTTTAGGATGAATTTTACCCATCGATTAAATTTTTGAAAATTCTAAAAAAAGTTCGAAACATTATTTTCAATGTATTTTTCAAAATCGAACCCACTCACTCCGCCATTTTTATGTGACTTATTGAGATACAGGGAATGACAAGACAACATGCTTTACCAACACTAACGTAGATTTTGTTTACCAAGATATTCACAAACAAACACTTTAATTGTGTTCCTTTTGTGCAACATGTTTAGAGCAAATGGAAATTGCAAAATCAAAATCCCATGGAGAGTTGTTGAATTGGGATGACTTAAAGAAAATGAGATACTCTTGGAACGTAGCTTGTGAAGTAATGAGAGTTGCCCCTCCACTCCAAGGAGGTTTCAGGGAAGCTATCACTGACTTTATGTTCAATGGCTTCTCAATTCCTAAGGGATGGAAGGTAATTGAACATATATCTCTTTTTATTTGTCTTTGTTTTACGGTTTGAAGCATATGTACATGGGTATCATTTCCATCACTATATTCTTTTTGAGGTATTACATATGTTTATGTTGTTCACAATTGAACCAAGAACCAACAAGTTTGTTAGCTGGTTTGATCCCGATTATACCACATTGAGGTTGAATTGAAATGAACCGGGATCAACAATAGTTGGTTCAACCGATTTTAATTGTTTTTTATTCTCGTCAACCTTAGTTGAACTGATGGAAACATGATTCAGAGTTCAAACTGCATGTCCAATTTATATAACATAAGTTGTTATGTTATTTGTATAGGTGTATAAGGTATGAGTGCTACTATTTTGTGGCCACCTATTTTTTTAATCAACATGGTCACCTAATTTAATTTTTTTTTTTTTGTTATTTATGTGTAGCTTTATTGGAGTGCAAATTCAACACATAAGAACCCAGAATGTTTTCCCATGCCAGAGAAATTTGACCCAACAAGATTTGAAGGAAATGGGCCAGCTCCTTACACTTATGTACCATTTGGTGGAGGACCAAGGATGTGCCCTGGAAAAGAGTATGCAAGATTAGAAATACTAGTTTTCATGCACAATTTAGTTAAAAGGTTCAAGTGGGAAAGATTGATTCCAGATGAGGAAATTGTTGTTGATCCCTTCCCGATTCCTGCAAAGGACCTCCCAATTCGCCTTTATCCTCACAATGCTTAAAAAAAACAAATTCAATTTGGCTTGCACAAGTCCTTGGTACTGTTATACATATACAATAAGTACATGTATATCCCAAATATTTCTCTTCCTGTAGTTGTTCTTTTACTTTGTAATATTTACATTTATCGTGCTTAAAAACCTGAAAATAAAATACTCACAACACCTCCCGATATGTTTTTGAAGACCAATATTTGAAAATGTAACTAGAAAAGTTGTATACATTTTAGTTATAAAAAAAGGGAAAACCCTGAACCAACTTAATTGGTTTGATTTGGATTGTTTATTAAAATTTTCTACGACCACTCAAATTGTCAGCTCTTTTTTATAAAGATGAGTGTAAGTTTTAAGTATCAAACATGAAAGTCCTATACCATAACAATCTCCTATGCATTTGAATAACTCAGCTAACTCCTTTTTAATTCATTTTATTTGAAAATTTTAATTGCTATTTCCAACACATGTAAGTACACGATACAAATCAAGTTGGCTTGGAAAACTTGAAACTTCCGCTTGATACATGGAACTGCACTATATAGAAGGGGAAAAAAACTCTTCCAGGTAAAACTGAAATGTTTGGTAAACTGATATGCCTAGGATGAATGACTGCACACTCGCAAGCAATTACCATGGAGAATGATACTTCAATTTCGATAGCATACAACATGACAAATTGAGGACCAGGATACAAGATATGTAGAGAAAAATAAATAAAAAATTAGAGGGATATGGTGAACGTTTGAAAAGCAATTGGGGAGATAAGAACAGAAGGCCATTTGCCCCATAACTCTGAAGTTACAAGAAATTTTACGTACAAAATTCAAGATTGACTAACATACAAAACAGGGACCAATCCAGCCATCTTGCCATCCCTGCCAGGGCGTTTCTTCTTAACCTGCAGCAAGAAGTAGACAAATCAACAACTGATTTTCCCATGACATATTACTTCAGACAAGATACAAAGAGATGTCTCCCCAAAGACTTACATAAAACCAGCCATCTACTTCGTCCTCAATCTCTACTTCTTCTCCAGTGGTTAAACTCAACTGCCATGAAAAACAATTAATTTGATTATCTCCATATTTGCACATAGAAGACCAATCATGCGTAATATAACACATGCCAGCAAGCACAACTAAAAAAAGTATATGCATAAATATTTGAGTCCTTGGGCACGAAGGAGTATCCCATTCCCAGTGGTATTAAGTAGGAGGTCTAACTTGATCTCTACTACTAACAACTTAACCACTAACAATTTGCCTAAAAAAAAAGTGAGCCCTTAACAGAGTAAAACCGACATTAAAATTTTAAAAATTTAAATCAACTTACTTCATCATCTCCTCCTGCCGTGAAGTCATAAAGAGCAGTTCCAAATTGTGGATTTCCAGATGAAACTCGTTCATCATCTTGAGACCCAAAACTATGAGATCCCGTCCCTGCTAGGGGGTTCTCAAATGATTCATATCTTTGCATGCCGGGAGATGAGTATGGCGGAGGCTCTTCTCTTATCTGAAAAGAAGATTTTGAGATTTAATATCAAAACTAAAATTAGAAAAATAAAATGTAACTAAAGAGGGAAAAAGAATCTTACTGGAGAACCAAGACCCTCATATATAGAAGGACCACTGCCTCGGCCAGCCTTGTCCTGCCATGGATGATTCAGATTTTCATTAGTAATTTGCAATACAAAAATATTTGGTAGCGTAGTTTGTGATGCTCCATATGCTGACTTAGTACATATTCTAAGAATGATTTCGCATATGGAAATTTACAAAAACATCTTCACAGGAGAGAATGATGTATAATAGATTTGGAGAACATTTGGTACCGTAGATTGTGATGGGCGAGAACTGAACAGTGAAGGGTAGTTCATTCCACCAAAATGGGATGATATTGAAGTTTCAACCGATCCCGTTGAATCTGGTGATGATGATCCCAACGACTTTGCATCATCTTCCTGTTATTGCAAGAGATGGATTTCAGTGATACACGCCATAAATAAAGTTCAAGACCCAATGCATCTTAAAAAGATCTGCCTTAAGTTATTTACCTCTAGTTCAGTAGTTTCTAGAAGTGTTTTTGCCCACAAATCATCATAGCTAACAGAAGGCCTAGAGATAATATTCTCTTCATCAACTTCTGGGGCATCAGTACCCGCACCGGCCAGGAATTCATTTACCTGATTCCAAAATAAAAGAACATTTTCAATTAAGGTCAACTAAGTTTCAAATAACCGGGAATATTAGCATTTATTTTCGTATGCATGTTGTGTGCGCGCATGTGTGGGAGAGAGACCCCTTTAGTGTAATTTTGTAGAAATATATAGAAAGGAATATACTTTGAGTAAGTTTTTTGAAACAAAATCTCTTATCAGATTGAAAAGAAGGAAAGCAAAAGATATAAACACAATAAATTAACAAACTCATACCCTATTCATTGCTGGTGCATTATTTCCCCACAAGCCATCATCACCGAGGTTTGCTGCCCAAGCATTTACTAGGTCATCATCAAGCGCATCAGGCTCAGCAGCAGCAGGTGGTGTTTTGGATTCATAGATGAGGTCAGATATACCAGTGGCGACAGCTGGGTCGCTCAAACCAGTTGATGCACTAATATTGTGGCGTGTACGATAGATGTCAATGAGCTTGGCACTGTCAAATTTTCCGGAGGAAAACCATATTAAAGAATGACACCAATACAGAACCACAGCAAATAAATGTTTCATGGTTCAACCAAAATATAATGATAAACTCTGGAAGAGAGCTATATAGATTTGTCATCTATATACTACAGTACAGATAGGGGGGGTTTGGTTTTATTTGCAGGTGATTTCTCACCCGGCCCCCATTTTTATTCACATTACTGAAATCTAGCTTCCAGTAGCGTATTTCACTCAAAAATACACTACCGGAAGCCAATTTTTTGGGGGTGGGGGATGAGCATCTCACTTATTTGCACTCTTGAAAACCAAAATAGTGGGCTTCTTCACTTTTGCCTCTCCGTGTAACAATTCTTTTTCCTTAATATAACAATGGCAGGTGTTCAGATAAATTTTTTGATAATGCTATGCAACAAAATATAATTTGAATAAGGATAGTAAATTTTGAAATGATAAAAATAAATAAATAAATAGAAACTTCAAAAATAATTTTCTGGCCAAAATTATATTTTTTTAACTGAGGTTGGTTGCTCCTTTCTAGTTCTGTTAACAGGTTGCCGCCAACAAACCACACGGTTGTCAAATCAGAAATTGAATGGCGAACCAAGCAAAGAATTAAGTCAAATGGAGGTGGATCATAAGAGTAATAAATCTTAAAACCAAAATATTTGAAAATTTATGTTCCTACAGTTAAATTGTCCACTGTTGCTCATAACTGAAGTGACGCCCAAAATTAACCAAACAAACAAAGCGTCTATTCCTCGTGGATAAAGCTTATGGGAAATGTTCGTCCAATTGGATATTTACATTGTGGCTTTATTCAGGCTGCGAACAGCACAATGATGCCTTCCCAATATATTATTATTAGGAGTGATTCCATTATAGGTTCCTCATTCAAATTTGGTTGCCAATAAAATAAATAAGCCTCTAAAACCTCGGCAACTGTTGTTATAATGAACACGTGGACTAAATGCCATCTCTGGCTGCAGAGTAAGTATCAGTTATGAAGACCTCATTTGATCTCTTAAATTGTCAATTCCTGAGAACAGATGGACCATTTACAGATGAAGTCATAGCATAACAAAAACTACATCATCTGACATCACAAAGGATAGACAAGGAAAGGAACATATTAAGATTGTCCCCTTTGGAAGACAAACTAGTTTATCTAATTACTAACACACACCAGATAAAACACATGACAAACAACAGTCCCAACCAATGCTCAGCACCTGCTGCTTCATGGAGTAAAGTTTATCATATAAGGAAAATACTTTGAGAAACTGTCAAGTCAGATGCCTTTTCCATCCCAATCCAATGCTCAACAGTTAAGCATATGACCGTTACAGAGTGAAATATGTCAGAATATAAATGGACAACGAGATATACAAAAACTGACTGACAGAAGACAGTTATCAAGTTAAACCAACGATTTGAGAAAAATCAAAAACTCATAAAGATCAGGTTTCCTTTTGAAACAGGCGAAGGCTAATGACTAAGCTATACCTTAAGGTTTCTATATATGCATAATAAACTTAACGATACAGAGCTCTAAATAAAGATATAAAGTCAGAACTACAAAAAATGTGAACACTCAACCTAAACAAAGTTCCTCAGCCCATTTTGAAAAGTTATCCCCACTTCTGATGCACTCCATGGTAGGCAGAAGCAAAGAGCCTGATAGGATGTTATCTAAGCCCAACTCAAGTGAGGGTGATGCGTTGGTGGGTGTGAACCACGCTAAGCCTAAAATTTGGAGAGTGTATGAAAGGACGAAGAAGAGAGAGGAGTGGAAGGAGTAGGGGTCACCTAGCAGGCAGTTAGTATTTTCCCCTAATAAAAAAGGAGTACGGGGAGTGGGGGAAAAGGAGGCATTCATCAGTTTTTATTACTTTAGCGGTTAGGCAGTGAGGGAATAGTTTTCTCTCTACTGAGGAGCATTTGCTCTGGTTTTCTCATTATAATCAGTTTCATATTTCCATTTTAATTAAATACTATTCCATTCACCATTAATATTTCTACTCTGCTCTATCAGAGCCTAATAGTTTCTTTAGATACAGCATGAGTAATTTGCATGATTAGTCCAAATACAGAATGCACTTTAATAGTTTAGTACCTTGTTGGGCCCAAAGGTAGATACTTCGCTCTTGGAACATAACAAAACAATGAGACAAGGTCCAGCAACCTTTCATGGGTTTCATATAGTTTCTTCAGTTCATCATCAGTCCACTCTTTCTTAGCATTGTCATGATTACGTATTTCCCTAATCATAATCAAAAGCTCGTGAACATTAGTAATCAGGATCAGCAAATTTGAAGCAAGCATGAAATTAGGATATGGTTCTCACTTGATCAAATCATCTTGTCCTCTATACATCTCATCCAGAACCTTTATCATAGGACTTAATAAAACTCCAAGGCCTGTACCACTAGCTCCTTGATCTTCTCCATTGCTAAGATGGACATCAGAGAGCTGTGACTGCAGACCACCTTGTGCCAAAGTGTGCAGAAACTCATAAATCTGTAACCTGAAAGGTTCACCAGATCTAATTGCAATTGTTGTAAGAGCCTGAGCAGCAATGATTCGAATCTGCGAGTCCATTCAACAGAGAATAATAAACAGCAAGAACAAATAATGTAGTAAAAATATGCATAAATTATAAATACCCAGCGATTGAATCTGACTAAAACTTTGGGGAAGCCAACTAACATTGCACTATAATTATAAAATGATATCAATGCTCATAAAAATATAGTGTAATGCCACTTGACAAATCACTCAACCTTTGAGATAAGGGTAATAAAGAGGTAAATAAAGGAAACTGACTCAGATGAGTTATACCTCCCAGCTTCCACTGAAGGCACACCTCTGAAGCCTAGTCAAGGCACCAGCTAGAGTAGGGTTACGAGAGCTAGCAGCAGCTACCATTTTATCAGCATCTAACATCATCAATGCAGTACCAGGAGGCGTAGCAGATTCCCAAGCATATTCAGAAGCAGCATAATTTGCATTTTCTCCAAGAAACCATACCTAAAACCATAAGTAGTCAATATGAAGAGAAATTTAATTTGACATATGATTGGGTTACATAAGCGGAATAAGGTTTTCTGTATAAATAACAATGCTTACAGCAGCTTGGACTAGTCTTTGTAATGCAAGAGCAGACTTAGGATCAGATGCAGACACTCTGTCCACTGACGTCAGACCAAGCATAGATCCTGGTTGTGGAGGTGGTAGATCAAGAACAATTGTGACTGCTTCTAAAGCTTTATGTTTCCCATCAGGACCAGCCCCAACAAGACAAGTCTGAAAACAGATTATTCATTTAGTAAATCATCCATTTAAGTCAAATTCATCGCTGAAACTTAAAATTGATTATACAAACATGGTATCTGTTTGTATGAATGCATCTGTTTGTGCATGGATGTGTTGCTTCAGATATTTTATGGTTTGCATCTATCTCTACTTTTCAACATTTCCCCACTCCATCATAAACAAATGCATATCAAACAAATAACAAGCTCAAGAAGTTGCCAAAGTAAAAACATACAGACTTACTTTCCAAAGTAGTTGTAGCACATCGGCATCAACCTTTCCTGGAACTTTAGTAGCAAATATTCTAGCAATTTCAAGAAGAGTAACAGCCATATCTGGAGAAGCCTTCAAAGCCAAATTGAAATTAATGTTAAGGAAATTTCATGCTATCCATTTTCATCATTTTTTTCTAAATTTTATGGACTCCATTATGCATGAATACAAAAGCACACATTCACATTGCTTGCATGAAGTAGTACAAAGTTTACAAGGAAGGCTGATAATATGACAAAGTTATGTCACTTAAATTGGAGAGCTTACACCCTCAATTAAAGCACAGATAATTTTCATCCTAATTCAGGGCAGGGACAAACAATGTTTGAACATCATATTGAAAAAACGCATATGCAGACAACAATGTTTGAATATTTTTCAACAAATGACAACTTAACCAAGAAAAATATACTAATAAAGAATAGGTGTTTGGAACCCAGAGAAATTGAAAGAAAAGAAAGATAGAAAAAGTCAAAAGAATATAATTATCGAAAACTGAATAGAGAATGATCACCTCCATCCTTCCATCCCCAATTTATATACCTAACTAGTCTCCTCTTAACTAACTAACCAACTGTCCCTAACTAATTTTCCTTCTCTCCTATCTTCACAATATCGCCACCCCTCAATTTCATCCTTGTCCTCAAGGTTGCAATCTGATAATTTTCCTCTAGTTCAATAGTACATGAAACCAGAGTCCCCCCTCCAACCTGAGCACTATGGATGGTGAATCTAGCAGTGGGGACCAGATGTCTTAGAGTTCCACAAGGTAGGCACATACCTATTTGCCTGCCCACAGAATTTCTGTCCATAAAGACTCTGAAACCAGCCTACTAGACATTGCAAGTAGACTGGTGTTCAGCAGCTCTGACAGAGGTGGCAGGTCGACCAGACTGTCTTGAGACTCACACCATATATTGTCACTTGCTTCCTCATTTTCTTCTCCACACTCTGCTTTCTTGTTACCTACACCTTCCACTCTCTTTTCATTGTGACTCTCCCTTGTCACGACTTTCATATTCTCCACTGCTCCATCAATGATGTTTTGGCACTCAGCTTCTAATTCTTTGTGCTCAGCTTCTTTACCATCAACATCACCTGGACCTCCTCTACCCTGCTCTCAACCTCAAGCATCTCTACCAAAGGGTCTTCCTTTGTTTTTGTCACTTTATATAGTTCTGGTTTTGCTTATTGGTTCTCAAGCACATTCTCCCGTGGATAATCTGATTTTGGTTTTGTTTCTTGATTTTCTGACATCTTCCCATTGGCCAATTTAATTGTCTTCTAGAGAATTTTTTTGAAAAGCCCTAGGTAAGTAAGGGGTATAGGATTGCCTATATTTGAGCTATCAAGGGTATGAATGAGGAGGTCTCGACTAGTGTGAGGACGCAGGGTGGTGCCACAAAAGATTTTCCCATAACAACATGATTGCATCTAGGGTCAACTTTTAACCCTTATCTTTTTACATTAGTTTTGGACATACATACTAAACACATCCAAGAGCCAGCACTGAGATACATGCTTTTTGCAGATTGGTTTTGCTTATTGGTTCTCCAGCACTTTCTCCCATGGATAATCTGATTTTTTATTTGTTTCTTGTTTTTCTGACGTCTTCCCATTGGCCAATTTAATTGTCTTCTAGAGAATTTTTTTGAAAAGCCCTAGGTAAGAAAGGGGTTAGGATTGCCTATATTCGAGCTATCAAGGGTATGTATGAGGAGGTCTCAACTGGTGTGAGGACGCAGGGTGGTGCCACAAAAGATTTTCCCATAACAACAGGATTGCATCTTGGGTCAACTTTAAACCCCATCTTTTTACTTTAGTTTTGGACGTACTTACTAAACACTTCCAAGACCAGCACTGAGATGCATGCTTTTTGCAGATTATATAGTCCTACTTGGAGAGTCAAGGGAGGAACTAAATGGGAGGTCAGAGACTTGGAGACAAGTCTTAGAAGCTAATGACTTCCACTTGAGTAGAGAAAAGACAGGGTATATGAAATGCATGTTTAGCAAAAGGCAAAGAATTTCTAACTTGGAGGTGAAAGTTGGAGATTATCTCATACCATAAGTCACAAAATTTAAATATCTTGGGTCCATAATGCAAATTGGCGGAGAAATAGAAGGTGTAAACCATAGAATTCAAGTTGGCTAGTTGAAATGGAGGAGTGTCTCAAGTGTTTTATGTGATGAAAAAGTACCACTCAAATTGAAGGAAAATTTTTATCGCACGATTGTAAGTCTAACAATGTTGTATGGGACAGAGTGTTGGGCAGTAAAAAATTAACACGGTATAATAAGGGTAACAGATATGAGAATGTTGCATTGGATGTGTGGAAAAACTAGACAAATAGAGTCAACGTAGCACCTATCGTAGAAAAGATGGTGGAAACTTGGCTTAGGTGGTTTAGACATGTTGAGAGAAGACTTGTAGATTATGTAGTAAGAGTAGATCAAATGGAGGGTATTCAAATCGCTAGAGGCAAAGAGAGACCTAGAAAAAACTATTAAAAAAGACCTAGAGATTAATGAATTGAATAGAGATATGTTATATGTTATATGATAGAACGCTATGGCACCGTTTGATCTATTAAGTCGGCCCTACTTAGTGGGATAAGGCTTAGTTGTTGTTGACTTGTTGCTTCTTGTTTTTTGTTATCCAACTATATGTGTCCCTTTAATTAAAACCAACCAAGTCCTCTGTCTTCACCCAAGAACAAGACTTGTCATATTCCAATTCCAAAGACTCATCATCCATGTGTTTTGTATGATGCATACTTGATTGTGATGGCAGCTTGTGCACATTTGTCTCCTCTTCATTGAGTTTGATTCCACATTACATAGCATTTTCTATCTCTTCAATTCTGCCATGCTTCTTCATAATCTTAGTGTAGCTGGAGTGCCAAGAGTCAGGACTCTTATCTTAGAATAGATGGAACCCCAAGAAGGTGGTTATAGCCCCCCCACCCCAATCCTTAGTCCCTTCGTCATTTCTTCCTCAACGAGATATCCAGCTAGCCAAACCAATTTGTCAGGATCCCCGAGAAATTGAAATGAAGAAAGATAGAAAGAATCAAGAATAGAGAGGTGTTATTGAAAACTGCAAGAAACGGAGAATAGAATTCTCCCCAAAGGGTTTTCCTTCACATGAGATCTCTCTCCTTTCACTCACAAGCTAATGTACAGAATAATCCTCTCCATCCACCAACCCCCTATTTATTTATCGAACTAATCTCCTCTTGCTACTAACTAACTAACTGCCTGACTGTCTCTAACCAATTTTCCTTCTATCCTATCCTAGCAGTTGGTCTTTGACTTTCAGCAAAATAACCTATATTTTTATCAACAAAAAAACCCAAAGATTAATCCTATCATATTAT
Source organism: Cicer chorassanicum (assembly GCA_037974735.1). Classification (NCBI taxonomy): domain Eukaryota; kingdom Viridiplantae; phylum Streptophyta; class Magnoliopsida; order Fabales; family Fabaceae; genus Cicer; species Cicer chorassanicum. The sequence goes on from JBBPBP010009779.1 coordinate 2,379,584, forward strand.
ATCCACCACCCATTCGAGTGATGGCGTATTAAATAAACCTGAGGGTGCTTAAGAGCGATAACCATATTATTGATAAGAGACAGTTCGTTTACCTTAAAACGAGCATGTAGAGTGAGCAGTACATCATTCAATAGAGCTGCTGGCCAAGCTGGATCAGAAAGTTCTGATGCAATAATAGATTCTAGTTCATCAAATGAGTCGATGGGGCCTTGCATCCAGATTAATGCCTTGATCACCATGGCTCTTACATAAACACATTCACAGGCAACTGTTGTCCGTACCACTTCCATTAATGAAGCCAACATGCCCGCAATGGTATCTCTACCAGCAGTTCCATTAGATATTGAAGAAGTTCTTCGGATACCTACGTGATGGTATCAATTATGTAATTAGATAGTAGTTCAGCATGCATCGTGGGACAACCTATTTATCTTATTTGTGCATCAACCTGATCATCATATAAGACTACAGATTACACACTTGCAGATACATGCAAAGATAACTGACTTCATACAGCATAAATCATAGTGTTGTTGTTAGGAATATATGAGAAATATCTCATGGCATCATTACTCTTTCATATAAAAGCTCTGCATCAGAGAACTAGCAGACATCTTTATAAAAGCTCTGCATCAGAACAGAGTAGATTGTTTTCGTAACAAGACAGGCATGATTAACCTTTATGATACAGCTTGGAAGGACGGTTAGACAAGAATTTAAATGTGCTAGAAGTATTAAACAGGGATTGTACTGTGCATGCATTAAGCCTACTTTACTAGTAGCCTAGTAGAAAACTACAAATAAACACTAAAGTAGCCTAATCAAGTGAGTGAATCCAGTAAACAGAAACACTCCAATCTTGCTCTCTCTCTCTCTCTAAAAAAGTAATCAGAACACAACAAATATAACGTTATCAAAAACCTGAAAATACAAACAAAAAAGAATAACTCAACCAAAGGAACAACATAAAAACCAAAAGGGAAGAGTGTGAAAAAAACAGCAAAGAAGTATCTAGAAAAATATCACAACTTTGAAGGATCAACATTCCTAAAAGCTTTAGTTGTTTGGTGAAGGCCCAAGATTGGTTTTATATCTCTAACAATGATATTTGATATTCAAGAACCTTTGTAACCATCTGAATCAATATCTAATAATTTACATCCATAATAATGATGATGACGACCATAATGATAAAAAGACAAAAAGACTTGTTTATATTTCTACGCAAAGCATGAACCATTAAACAGATAAAATAACATTACTTTCAGGATGTGTACTTTCATCTGAATCATTCAAATCTGTGGCCTCAGCAAATGTATTGACATCTGCTCCTTCATCAAAATCCTGTATGCCCAACGCAAAAGCAGCGGCCCGACTTTTCCCCATCTCCTGTACAACTCTAGCTGCTGCATGAAGCACGGGTCTAGAAAAGCTACGGAAAGAACTCTCTAACCTGAAAAGCAGTAAATAGTAGGTGGTGTGCATGACTATTAGGCAATTTCTACTTCGGCCAAATTTGATGACTTGAGAATTCAAGGAGACAAAATAGACATGCGTGCAGGAAGAAAAAAAAAAAGAGTTCCTGAACCTTCTCATTACAAGTTTTATAAGAGGCTGTGGTCGCTTTGTCTTCTGTGATTTATCTTTTGAACTTTCTTTTGATGATGCATCTGGTAACTTGAGAATCTCCCTGGTCAAACGATACCACCCAGAAGCACGCTCATCGGTCCTAAAAAGTATAACCATGATAGGATTACAACCCATCCAATGAAAGGACAGTAAAAACTTCCACATAATTTATAACCTAGTCAATCAAAGATTTTATGGTTACACAGGAGAAAATAGAGACTTCACTAGATGATATAAATCACACCTCTCAGTGTTATCATATTTTCCAAGTACACATAAAATTGCCTCAAAACAGACTCTTTCACTGGGATCCAACAGAAGTTGATAGAGCATTGACATGAACTGGGATCTAATATCTGGTCTCTCTGTACATGCATGTAAAACAGAAATTTAATAATCACAAACTTCCCAAGGATCATTTTCATTAAACGACACAAGGATCTAAACACACCAACCATCTAAAGCTCTAGCTCTCGATATTGTACAGCATAATCTCGCTAGAGAAACTCTAGCAAGAACATCGTGCAAATGGAGAACATCTTGTAAAGCCCCTGCAACATACACCAAAAAATCATGACCAAACAATCTAATTTTGTGAAAGAACATTAATATAGTAATCAAAATCCATAAGGCCTAACTTCTTAGTATAAAACCAACAAGTTAGAGCAGAAAAACTCAAGAATCAAGTATGCTACCATTTTCTGTGTTTCAATTTTATGGTTACCTGAAGTAATGTGGGAGTTCCTTTCCACACACACACAAAACACAAGACAAATCTTTAGTAATATAGGTGCTTTGATATTTTATCAACACAAAACTGGTTCTTAGTCCTTAACTACTGGTTATTACTGAATAAAGAAGACATCACATTCAAATAATATTCAAACAAACAAGAGGAAATGAAGGAAGCTAGAGACGATGAAGATCCAATGTGCATACCTTTAGGCTGCACTTGCTTTCCTGCAGAAAATTACCCAGTAAGTCTTAATTTAGGGTAATAGACTATGGTAAATTCATTTCTAACATTTAATTACAGAAGAATGTGATAAATGACCGTTAAAATGGAAAATTATCATGAGGATTGTATTATTACCCAAGGCCATTGCAACAGCATAGGGGTCCCTTGCAGCTATCTCAGAAACAATTTCCAGAGAATTCCTCACAGCAACTGGATCGGCAGATGAAATCCTGAAGTCAACTCTGTTTAGTCCTAAGAACTATAATACAGCCGAAACAAGGGAGAATTGCAAAAGCTAATAAACTATGAAAAGTTAATGTCAGCTCTAAAATATAAGAAAAGCAAGAAGCAAAAAAAATTTCAAACAAAAAAAGGCCATGAATATTCCTGTTCCTCTAAGCCCTGGCTCCTGAAATTTCCAGAAGCCAGTGTTCCTCTGAGTTGAAAGATACCAAACTACTGTAAATAAAATTTATCTCCATAACACTATTATTGTTCTTCCCAATATTTTTAAACAACCTATGAAATGTTCTTAAACTCATTTTTCATTTATAAAGCATTAGTATTAGGAAGAAAGGAGGGAGAGAAAACATAGCAAAGGGGAAAATGAACTATCCCCAGTAATTTAAAAAAGAAAAAACAAGAAAATAGAGAGAGAACTAAAAATGCAGTAAGATATGCAAACCCCTTTGAGAAATTCAACTAATTGGGGATTAAACAGGATTCTAAAAATAAAATAAAAAAACTTACACACCACAAACAATATTCAACTGTTTGGCATATTAAGACTACATAATACTCTTCTACTGAATTTCTTTCATTCCAATTTGTTGTATCTGCTAATGTGTATCCGGCCTTCGCATGTTATTGCCTATGTTTGCTGCTTTCTCATGTGTCACTAATAATGGCATCCATTATCTTCTATTTGTTAATTTTGTTTGATGCATGCTCCTAGAATTTTGTATCTTCTATTAGAGTCAGCTTAGTAACTAAAAGTTGGTTACATTTGACATCTACAAATACTGAACCAACGAAAAATACCCATAAAATAGGATTAACCCTGCCATATATCATCTGAATAACCAAACCAGAAGCCATTGCTACACTCAGAGAAAAGAAAGGATAAAGGAAGATTATAACTTCAAAATGAATTGGCTTAAATACATTTGGTACCCTATTTTGCATCATTCACAATTTTGGTCCTCTAGTTTTCAAAATGTCTTATATTTTCCCCACTTATGCATTGAGATTTGGAGGCTGAAGTTTGTTGATGTGGCAAGTATGATGCTTGTGTGGAAAAGGAGTTGATGACATAGAATTGAGTTGACAAATGAGAATCTACCTACAAAGTGTTTTGCATCAAATTTGGTTACTTTTGTGATATAGATTATTGAATATTTTGATGACATGGAAATGAGTTGTTCAGTGAGAGTCTACCTAAACAATGAGATATCAGTTGCCACATAAGCATCACCATCAAATTTCGGCCCCAAATGCATAGGTGGAGAAAATGACAAATAATTTGAAAATTAGAAAACCGAAATTGTGGATGTAGAAATAGAATGATCAAAATTGTGAATGAGACAACATAGAGGGACTACAATTGTATTTAAGTCGAATGAATTTCTAAGAACACGCGTGAATAACATTGACCCTAAGGTTGATATCACACCCATTCTGGCAAAGGTGAAAAGCCTTACTTAACTCTTCATTACCAATGCAAAAGAGAAAGAGGTTCTGAAGGTAAATTCCATAAATATGAAGCCAGTAAGGCAATATGTTTAGATGGTTTTATTGAAAAATTTGTTTTTGATGGCGCCTAATAACATTGAGTGGTCTATGTTCTATGTATTCAACCTTGGCCGGTGGGTTAAGGTTCTCCTCTGTAGTTTTTTATTCTCTAGGCTTAACCATGGGCTGAAACATGCACAGAAGCATGTAAAAAAACTTCTCCCTAAGAATATTTGTCTGTGGGTCTTCTATTATACTCAAGCCAAATACACCAAAAAACAGGAAAGAAAGTACAGTTCTGTAACACGTTACTTAAACAAACTCATGCATGTGATATGCAGACGAAAACTCATCTGCCTGTTGCAAAGAAAAGCTCCAGGTAATAATTAGTAAAGAATTGATATAAGAGCAACTTACCCTAGTACCGCATAATGCAGAAATGCTGGATTTCCAGGATCTAGAGGGAGTCTTCTCAAAGCACTCAAGGTAGCATATTGTAGATTGCTTCGGATGATAGACTACGTGATCAAAAAAATTAGAAACATAAATAAGACTGATAACAAAAATAATATGGTATATATTTGACAATATTAAGTTTATCATAAAATGTTTGCAGATTATGATAAATCTTGGTATACATTAATTACATCATGCAAAATTAAAAATACAAAAATCTCTGATAGGATATCATATTACAAATAAAATAAATTCCCAAAATGAATACCAGCCCTAAAACGTAAATTAGACCCTTTAAGATGGTGATTCAGATGCAACAATTGAACCAATTGAATGTTACATGAGGAAAATCCCCAATTGAAACAATCAGGGAGAAGCCACGAGGAAGCTGTGAAAACCAAAACCCTATGCTACAAAATATTTAACTTTTAAGACTTATTGGTCAAAGGCATCAAACTCTAATTGAAACAGAAGGTGTTCAAAGAAAACCATGCTACACAATTGAGTTCATGGAGAGATTCATCTCAAGTGTTTCTACTTCATACCTCTATTTCATCCTCTTCTCACCCAGGACGACCTTGAATCCTTGATGGATCTCAAATTTAATCAATTAATCTTATCAGGACTTGCCAATTAAATTTTGGAAAGTCTCCTTTGTCGGATCATTTTCCCTTTTGGTTGGCTTTTTACATGCATCATCTCCTATTTTTGCATTCTATGCTTATCATTTATGTCTTTACCTTTTTTTTCACATATATTGAGGAATTTCTATGTGGGGAAACATCAATATATTTGTTATACTATCAGGATCTATTGTTTTACCCCTGAGAAAGAAGAATATAGTATCAAGAAGAGTGAGAGAGGACTAAATTGATGGAATAGCTTGCTGTCACTGCGTCATCTGTAAGAGCCTAAAATTTCGCACAGCTTTGAAGGGCTGGGTGTTACAGTTCCATAAGGAACTGAAAAATATTCACTTTTAAGTTTAGATATGTATGTATAAACATGCACTCACATATATCAGGACAAGAGAAAGAATAATTCAAAGAAATAATCGTACTTCTTTATCACCACCTTTAGCTCCAAGTAAGCCCTTCTTTCGCTTTTGTGAAGGATCGCCAACCTGAAAATTGAAAACAAAAGAACTTTTTGAGAACTGCGGAGTATCATTAACCTGGAAAGCTAAAGAAAGTTGAAGTATAATACTTTCACAACTCTTCGGACAATAAAGTCAGAGAAAATAAAGTCAGAAAAGAGAGAGAAAAACATGTCCTCCAAACTGAAAAACTAAATTGAAAAGGCAGAAGATACAAAATGACATCCAGATGATGAAGCTGCCCAAACATATCAATATGTAAAACTCTTTAGAAGAAGCCATGTTTTGAACACCATAGAGAAGTTATCAAATACTTTTTTACCCAAATCAAGTACAGAGACAGATTTTTATTTAAAGATATGTGCATTTTGGCCCCCTTTTCTGACCAAATACCCTAATCTTAATTAAAATAAAAACTCCAAAAGCTGAAGGCATACCCCAAGACACACAAAACACGTCAACAGTTCCAAACAACTAATTCTAAATATAGGCAGCCACAGGAATAATTAAAAATAAATGTACAAAAGTCAATATCTTATATGCATTAAAAAATAACGGGAAAGCACAAACCTTCTCTAGTATGCCAAATACAATTTCATACAATCTGGATAAAACTTCAGAGTTAGTTGAAGGAGCATATGTAAGCGCCTTCAAGGATTGCAGTCTTCGAGCATGAACTTCAAAAGACAAGTTGAACAGGAATCAAGACATTATCTCAAAATGGAAGCCATACTTGATACTTCAAGTTCAACAATCTATGTTTAACAACAATATGCCCAATGTAATTTTCTAATAGGTTCAACTCATATTTACCAAAAAAAATCCACTCTATCTGCAAAATTACAATGATTTATTATGGAGATTATATAATTATATTATATAACCGTTGTACTGTATTACTGCAGTTTCGACAATACCACCACGTGGACATATATACATTGAGATCCAAAAACAAAAAATACTGATTGCATTTGCCTTGATTTCAGCTATCGAAGCTTCATTAAAAAGATTTCTAATCAAGTAAAAGGGCATACAAGAAGCATCCTTCTCAAGATACACTTTAATTTCCTATAGTTCTTGCATAAAATTAATCATTCATCAATTTCCAAATAAACAATAAAATTGTTGACTGCAAATTAGATATCATTGCACAATTGCATAACAGACAACTTAAATTTAAACTTCATTTTTTTTCTCATTTCTCTCAGGGATTGCAGAGTTCTTTTACAAGAAGGTACCGCAATTCAAAGGCGAAATCAGAGATAGCCAGGCTCCACGGTTAAAACATAAAAGGATTCATCGGTCATGCCAGTTTAGTTCTCATGTCCAGTTTTATTAGTCAGACCATATTATCAACCAATTTCTTCATTTTGTTCATTCTTTATATCCAGACATTCCCTTCTGAACAAAAAATTACATTTCTCTTAGTTCCTCCCTCTTATGTTCCAATCTCACTTTGTGCTTTGAGTCTCCATAAGCAACTTAGTAATTTCCCATCTCTCCAGCCTTTTGTCCCCTTCTCAAATGTATTTATGTAAAGGACACTAGAGAAGAAAGAACAGATGTCTTGTCATATACTGCTATATAATATGACAAAGCGTGTTGTTTGAAATTTCTTAACATCTTCAGGTAAATCCATTTACAAAATCAATGCAACAAACATGGAATTCATCCACACCGTAAGAGTTCAATGTAATTTGTTTACATGGAATGAAATTCAAATTAACAGCCTAAGAGCAACAATAGCTTATATCTCTTTCTAAAATCAAGGTAAATTATAACTGCGCATGTGCATAAATATACGCTTCATGCCATTAAAGGTTTAAAACCATAAAAAATAAAAATAAAAATAAAAAAATAAAAAGAGAGAGAGAGAGAGATTAACCCTTACATTCTACATCAGCATTTGAGGCTTCTGCACTAAGTTGTTCTACTATTCGCGGCACAACATCAGCTCGAGTAACACCTCCAACGGCATCGATGTCAGCCAGAGCATCCCAGTTAGGGGTGGGTATCCCACCACCTGAGCTCAAACCTTGGGAACCAGTGTCAGATAAAATTCTGGCCAGATAGTAATAGACATATCGCAGGACGCTTTTATCCTCACACTGCTGATTAAGCTACAGAGAAAATACAAAGACGTGATTTTCCCAGCATAGTAAGCAAAGCAAACTAATTTCACAAGGAAAACACAGTATGCCACTGTAATGTACATTTCATAGAACATAAAATTCAGCAGTAGGTTCATACAGTAAAAATATGAACTTCCACAAAAACAACAAAGGCATAGAAAAAAGCACCTAGGGGCCTGAACAAGTTTCAATCTGACATGCAAAAAGAATAACACAAACTACTAGGGTTTAAAATAAAGAAGCAAAGAAGACAGTTTAAAGGGAATTGAAGCATACCATGAGAAGAGAAGGAGCCAACGAAGGGTCAACAGAATTATAAACTGCGAGTTTTGGAAATACATGCTGCACTAATTGTCGCTGCGAACTTCTCTGAAACCATTTTACCATAAAAAACACATACATGAGAAGTTTTCCGCATTCCAATCCAAACACGAAAGCACAATCTCACAAATAAAGATACCACAATTACCTGATCAGAAGTAGCAGCTAGTTCATGGATACTTCTGGCGAGTTGTGAATATGAAACTGGCTGCAAAAACAACGATCAAACACACAGGATCAAGCATCATTATCAACATTATCCTCTCCACATATAATAACATAACACTTTCAAGTACATGTACAAAACCAATGTTCTTAAACTAGAAACTAACTGATCCAAAATACACAACCTATGTAGTAGTACTAATACTTCATATGGAAGGTGTGTCAGGTGTCTGACATGTGTGGTGTCAAACATCAATACAAGTCATAGTTACATTCAATTACTTTCATTTTATTCAAATTTTATCAGTGTCAATGTGCAGGTATTGGCATCATTTCAGTGTCCATGTATGTGTTGGAAGTTCATAGTGTACAACAAATTAACTACCAAATTATTTATTGCTATGATAAGAAAGAAAAAGAAGAAGAAATCGCGAAACCTTTTTCTTTTGCTTTTGAGGCATGATATTGGTTCTAACTGCAGCTTTAGCAGCAGAAAAGGTGTCATTCTGGATCTGCAACAATGCGGCTCTCTTCGATCTCTTCTCCGTAGCAGGTTTACCTAACGAGGAAGGTAGAGATGCAGGTGGCGTTGGTGATGGAGATGGAGCCGCAGTCGATGAAGATGAAGATGCCGGCGCCGGAGTTGGATCAGCCGTTATCAGATCCATTAGCGTGGTTCCGGAAGAGTCCTGCATAAATCAAAAGTTAGGAACGTGAAGCGCGAAGTTCGAATTTCGTAGGGAAATGAAGTCTGAGGAAGTGAGGGACTTACCGCCATTGGATTTGGTTGTTGTTTCGCGATTTGTGAATTGTGAATTGTGATCGCTGATTTCTGATTATGTTGTTCTGTGTTTCTTTCTGCTGCTTCGTCACCGTGAGGGTGGCCAACCGTGAAAATGGACGATTACCGGCAGTTTTATTCTTTTATTATTATTCCTTAAATTATTAAAAATAAATACTAGTTTAGTAGTTATCCATTAATTTATGCATTTCTTTTATTTTCTTTAATATTGAGCTATTTAAAAAAATTAAGAAAAATATATTACCTGCATTTTGCAACTCATATTAGTAATTGCCTTCGGAAAATTTAAGATGTCAGGATGCAAGTTCAAATCCACAGTACTAATTGTTTGTATTTAGTGTGTAAATTTAGTCAATATGTCACATACAACAACAACAATAGAAAACTAGTTTTACATTAAATTTGTTAATAAGGTACATCTTTTACTACCTTCATCCATCTAAAATTTTCTATATTGTTAATATCCCTCAATCGAATTTTCTATATTGTTAATATCCCTCAATCGAACACGACTAACACTAGGCACAATAAACTTTGTGTCCTCCCTACACTCATGTTTTGGATTAATCAATGACTTAAATCAAATATATAAATTTTCAGTTCACACGCCAAATTCATTTTCTTCAAATAGTTAAATTGAAATTCTCACATTTTTCAATTTCAACCAAATCTTTTATTATATGACAAACTTTTTTTCATTTAACCCAATTCATTTTCTCCATTGCCTTTTCACTCTATCCCAAACAAAATCTATTTAAATAGATATTCATTTTTAGAGAACATACACGTGAAAGCCTAAAATAAATAAAGGAAATAGATCGGAAGAGCAGACAAACAATATTTAATAAGGATATGTATGTTGTCCATAGATAAATCAGTAAAACAACTTCATTAGAATTACCTTTGATATGTAGACTAAAATACTTAAACGAAAAATCACCATATTTACAATTTAAGACATCAACAACCTCTTCAATTCAATATAAATTAATACTTACGCCAATCAAATCATTTTTCAACCATATGATTTCAACCATATGTTAGTGGAAGTCACTTTAAGACAAGACAATAACTCAAAAAAAGTGAATGGCCTTAATAACTATATTGTTCTAATTATTCTCAATTAAGATTAATGTGTCATTTGCAAGTTAGAGATTAAAAAATTAAAATTTTAAAAATCAAATTGGGAACCACAATTGTAGCCATGCAAAAATCATATCCACTTAAACGATTAATGTTGAATTCAAATTTTCATCCACAGTAAAAATAGAGAAATGAGATATTATCTCCTTGCCTAAAACTTCTTATAACTGATAACTCATTTTTGTTGGACTACCGTCAACAAATATTAAGATGAAAGCAGACTTGTGACATTGTTTAATTTGATCCCTCCATTTTGCTTATAAGTTCGTTTTGGCAATAACAATATATAAATACTCCCATTTCATTGAGTTAGAGACCTTTTTCAAAACCAATCATAATTAAATCAACTCCTTCTTTTTCGTTTTCAAAATCAATTTTGAATTGTGTTTTTTCAAAAATTAAATGTAAAAATATAGTCACACTTATTTATTTAAACGATATGTGTTTTAAGAAAATTATATTAAATTAAATCTAATTGATGAAAAATATTTATAAAAGATAAATATAAATATTTATTTTGCGGTATATATAAAATGTATAATTATATATTGACATAAAATTCGTCTTTTATATTAATGTTGTAGGCGTAATAAATTTAATTAATTATTTAATAAAAATATAATATTCATCGTATTCTATTGTATGGTCACATAATAAAATTGAAAAATATAAAGTTCTTGTCAATTAATTTTAACTTTGTTAAAGGAAAAAACTAATATATAGTAAATACATTAAGTGAGATATAACCTTATGCGAAATTAGAGGTCAAACTTGGATAATAATTAATTTTTTCCATTGTTATAAATAAATTGTATGGACAATGATATTGAATAGGTGTACGAGGCTATATTATTTGATATTGGTTAAGTTGCTATAGTATTGTAGAGGCGGAAAGCTATCGAAATGATATTATATTGCAGAAAATTTATTCATTATTTAAGACTTTCGAATGAAACTGATATATTGGTTATAAAGATAATGTAAGAGAGTGTGTTAGAGATGAGACTATTCTATAATATAACTTCAAAATAAGGTTATACAACTAGTGTTTTGGTAGTTTCATGGATTCTTGTTTGAAGATGATGGAAGTGGTTTATCAAAGGTGGCTTTGATTTGTTAGCATGGTAGGTTAAAGGCGAGTGAGATGATTTAAGTTATAGTTGATTTTACACTGAGTTAATTTATGTGTTATATTTTTGTGAGTGAAGATTCAACTACAACCAAATATCAAGACCAAGTGATGCGTGTGTTTAGGGGAGTAAAATAACTTGTAAAAATTACACAAATTATGAGCATTATCTTTGTACCAAATCAACAAAATAAATATACAAAAATAATATCAGTAGTAAATTTTTTAATGTACATTTTATGACATGTTGTTGAAATTCAAATGAATCACACTAAATTTAAATGGAGTTCACATAATTTAGTAGAACTCGTATGAATTTCAAACAATGTTATTACATATATGTTAGATATATGTTGTTAGCACTATTTAATATACAATTTAATTATTTTATCAATTTAATTCAATTAAAAATTACATGAAATTCACCCTATTTTCTTCCAAAATTATTTCAAGAAATCAAAATTAATGCAATCCAAACTATAACTTTAAAAATTAAACTATCACAATTCCACATTGCTTGATATTCTTCTCATCAAATAATTTTATCATTTTTTTAACATAGTCACTGAAAACGCATAATATCCATCCTAGATCGAACGAAACTTATGAATTTGAAATGTGAATCAAAAAGAGTAAAAATTGCTTCCTCCACCCCCTACACTCTCGTCATCAATGTTAATACCGCATTACGTGCCCTCTTTCTCGAAGCCAAACCATACAAAAAACTACAAGTTGGCACCTCATTAATTCAACCTAAGCAATCTAGATCGTTGTCACTGCGTTCCACAATTTCAGATTCTACCATTTTTCATATTCAACTTTGATGGCCAACCTGTTTTTTTACACTTACTTTACATCAAACATTAATAATTCTTTTTTTACTTATTTTTCAAACTTACATCAACTAATTTTTTTTGTCGGTCCTAGTAAGTACTATATCAGGTCCTATATATAAGAAGAATAAAGAAAATCCTCAAGACCAATAATCAAACACATATTTTTGTAAATCTGTTTGTTGGATTGAAAATTTAATTTATGTAGATTATTTCTATGATTTTTTACATAAATTTATAACTATTTGATAAAGTTTAATTCGGTCAATTAAGTCTCAAAATCTTAAACCCTTTTAAATAAAATATCTATTAATCTCAATAATTATAGACCCTTATTCAGAGAATATTTTAGGCCCTAAATTATTATTTTATTATTTTTTGTGGGTCAAAATGAAGAGTTTATAGGCTCAATACTTAAAAATATTAAACAAATCAGAAAATTTTCAACATATTTTTCTTCTCAAAAAAATATATTTCTAAAATTCAATTATTTAAAAAATATTAAAAGATAAATTTGAAAAGTGGGTCTATAGACCCAAATAATTTTAGAGGCTTCCTTTAGTCGAACCTTTTTAGTCATAAATTTTTGTTGCTACTCTAATATTTTGTTTCATACACCTAATCAAATTTTTTATAAATGTTAACAAATATTTTCTCGTTTCTCTCTTCTCTCCCTCTCCACCGTCACCGTCGCGTTCTCCCAAGAAATCGTTTTTGCCTCTTTTCATATTTGCTCTAATTTTCTTTGATTTTCTTATTGTGTTGATGAAATAATTTTTTGATTTTCTCTGATTTTATGATTGTTTTATGTTGTTGATGTTGGATTGATTTTATGATTGTTGATGTTGGGTTGATTTTATGATTGTTGGTGTTGGGTTGATTTCCATTTTTCATATTTGCCCTAATGTTTTCTGGTTGTTTTTTATTTATTTTATTCTACAACCGGATAAAAGTTATGATTGTTTTCTGATTGTGTTCATATTGAAAGGTTGAAAAAACAAATTTTGATTCAGAGGATTTCTAATTGTTTTTCTTTGTTCATATTTGCCCTTTTTTTTCTCAATCATATTTGATATTTGAGTTTTGCGGATGTTGAGTATACGAATAGTGAATGATTTCTGGGTCCATATAGAGGGTGTCGCTATCATCGGAGTGCATGGAAACATGGGTAGACTTAGGAGTCGGTCTTTCTATCCAATCAATATTCAAACTCGCATTATAAAGGCAAATTGTTGTCTTTTACATATGAATTGATTGTTTATTATTAGTTTAGTTATCATTGATATCATTTTGGAACCTTTGCTAATTATATTGGAGTGCATGACTTTCTATTTTGTTTCTATTTTGGAACATTTGCTCATTATGTTGGAACCTTGCATATTGGAACAAATGATTTTGGTCTAAAAGGTGATAATAGGCAGTTCAAAGCAAACACTTTAACAGCGGCCGAGGCAAAATTGGAGGAAAAGTTTGTGGAATTAAGGTAAAGCCACACGTCGAATCTGCAATGAAGAGGCTAAAGTTAGTTTATGGAATAATTTATGATATGTTAAATCAATGTGGATTTGGTTGAGATGAAGAGAAAAAACGATTAAGGTGGATAGTGATGAAGTGTGGAATGAATTATTGAGGCAAAATTCCAAATTAATGTTTTGATGATAATCAAACAAAGTTAATTAACTTCTAATTATGGTTCTAAATTGTGTTGCTATTTAACTTGTACTTTTAAATGTATTACTTTAAGTTATGTATTAATATAACAACACAATATCATTTTGGAAGAAACAAGATCATTCTGGTTCATAAAAAAATATGGACAAACCAAGATCGTTCTAGTTTTTGACAGCATTCAGTTTAGTCAAACCAATATCATTTTGGTTCGCGAAAGTACCAGCCTTCTTTACACAAGATCATTTTGGACAATTTATTCTAAAAATGAAAAGGATCAAAACCCCTAATTCAAGCGAATTAAACATTAAGGCAACTCAGAACCATGATCAAGCACAAAAGATTAAAAAAATCAAAACAACATCAATCTCCAAATTGATGGCCTATGAAACAAGTACAACTAGGACAACAAGGATAAGACACTGACATTGTATCTTTGCAGAAAGGTAGCCTGTGTACAAAGCAGAAAAAGAGTGACACCAAACAGTTGTCGAAAGCTCTCAATCCAACACTCACTCAAAACATAATTGAAGAACATTTTGGTCATAAAGCAAGAACGTTCTTGATCAAATAGAACACATGTCTATTAAAGGATAATTATGTACAGTTGGATTTCTAATGGCTACATGAGTTGTCATCAACTTTCATCACGCCTATAAAAGGAACCTCAAGGTCAAGATAACAACAAGAGTTTTAAGAGCAATCAATCAATCACTTAAACATTCATACTTGAGAAATATAAGTTATTCAATCAAGTAAAAACTCCAGTTATTTTTCACTAGATTCAAGGATCTCTTTACTGGGTTTTATGCTGAAAATCAAACTCAAACAAGTGTTGAGTAGATTCTGATCCATCAACTCTCTTTTAATATTTCATTTGAAACTCAAGACTATATTCTTAAAGATAGTTTGAGTGGATTGTAAAAATCCTCTTGTGATTAAAAGTGACTTATAAAAAACCCTTTCAGGACTGAAGGGTAACTTTAGGAAATCCTTTCAAGGTCGAAAGGTGAAACACTGTAACTAATCAAGATTGATCAAGAAAGTTTATGTGAAAAGCAATAACATTTTTGTTTGAACACATCAGTGGAAAAGCTCACAAATTGTGAGGACTTGATACAATCAACCTTGGGTGAACCAGGATACATTACTGTGTGATTGTCTTCTCATTATCTTTAATTATTTCTTACTCACTAAGCACATATCACATAGAGATATTTTCTTTAAATTTCACTAACCAAGAACGTTATGCATTTGTTGTTTTTGAAATCAAGATTAATCTTGAGTTAGCTTAAATTAAAAGCAAAAATTAATTTTTAAAAAGGGAATCACAATTCAAACCCTCTTCCTTATGACTGACATTATTACTTCAAGAATATGCGAAGGTTAGTGTTTATTAATTTATTTCAACTTCGTATATTATTGAGTTCCTTTATGATTATTTGAAAAGTTATATTTTTTATTTATGTATAGAGTCATCCAAATGCAAAAGATTATAGGTATGCTCCAATTTCACTCTTGGATAAACTTGTTCGTGTTTTTGGAAAAGATCATGTTACTGCAAATGAGGTGTTCCCCCTTTGATAATGTTGAGGAGATAGATAAAGAAACATCAAAACAAATTAATGATGAGGAGCTTGAAGTAGAAATTACTCAATTACCATCTCTTTGTCAATCACAATCTAGGAGAAACTAAGGAACACATATTATTGCTAATGATATTTTTGAGTTAGGAAAAACTTTTGGGAATTGGCTTGAACAAAGTTCATAACGATTGAGTGAAGCTGCAAATCGTCTAGGTGTTGGTAAATATGTGTTTGATGATTCAAGAAAATATTATGAATGAGTTGAAGAAAACGCAGCTAACAAAACAATCACGTTTTGCTGCAACAGACAAAATATTATTTGTGCCACATCGCTTGTACATATTTTGGGGCTGTGATGATGTTGATCGTCTTGCATCTGTTAAATTGTTGATCTATTAATTCTATTATTGTACTTGATTTTACTTATTTAACTTTAATACATTTTACTTTTGTTGGTTTATTTTAATTTGTATGGTTTGATGAAACATGTAAGACAACGTATTATTCTTTATGATATTTTATTGCTACTACGTAGTCAAAAATTTTAATAATATATTTTTTTTAGTAGCGTAAACAATTTTTTCAAGTATATAAAATTACTTCATAAATTATTTAGTATATTTTGTTTATTTATAAAAAAATGAATGTTATTTTGAAATAAAAAAATTAAATAGATTACAAAAACAAAATTGTCGTTTTATCACAATATAAATCATATCATTTGATTATCATCAAATACCAGATATGATAAACTAATCTTATTAAATTTATCACCACGTACACATAAAATACATGACATAATAAACTACTAAACTTATCATATTTTGTCCATCAAATGAATCATAAGTAGCGAGCTAGTGAAATTAACAACTCCAATAAAAATGTTTAAGATATTAAATCTAGCATACCACATCAACATTCAAAATAATTTTAGTTTTACATAACAATTTACACGTGTACTTTTTTTTTTTTTTTTTATCAATTACAACCTTCATGATTTAAGCATTCGTTAATTGTCAATTTTTCAAACTATAAGGAAGTGTTATGTGAAAAAATTATCTAAGGATGTAACATTATCCAATTATTAGACTAACACATAGCCGTCTTCTTGAAAAAAAAAAATCTTTTCTTGCAATTATCTTCTTCATTCCTTGAAGATAGAGGTATGAATAGGTCAGGTCAGGTCAGACTTTGAAAAACCTGAGTTTGACCTACAATTAATTTTTTCGATTTGAGTTTGGTTTACGGTCTATTATAGGCTTTTTTTTCGGCCTAACCTTTTTAAAAAGTCTGGCCTTGCGTGAAAGCCTATTTCACATTAAAATATTTAAATATTATATTTTATATTTTTTCAAATAGGCTAAACTATACCTTTATATATAATTAAATCTAAAAAAATTATAACTAGCAAGTATGCAAAAACCTTCCAAAAAAATAAAGAAACAAAATGAACTTGTAATTAGCAAATTTAAAATAACAAATACAAATATTAATAAATAATAATATAAAATAACAATGTTAATAAATTATATATATATATATATATATATATATATGCCGACATATCAGACCTAATATGTTTTTTTATGAGTCTGAGCTAGATATATTTAAATTAATAGGCTTTAGAAAAAGTCTGAGCCTAACCTTTTTAATAAACAGACAAGATCAGACCATAAATAGGTCAGACCATAGGGCCCTGACGGACGACCTAACCTATTCCCACCCCTAGTTGAACATTGATGATTTAGAGACATTTTTTCCGCAAAGAATGACTAATCTAAATATTTTTTATATATATTTAAATAATTAATTTTTATATATATTTAATTTTTCTTTTGTGTTTTGTTGACGATTTTATCATCTGAATGTGACATTGTTTTGCTTGCGTATTCATATAGCATTGTTTGAGTTTCCATCTTATTATGATATTTGTTTAATTTAGATTGACACAATAGTTCCGACTTATTACAGATTAAAATGCATGAGTATTTTATACACTTTAATTTTATTACATTTGTAGCATTTTCCTGATTTTATGCTATTGACGTGAATATTGTGATTTTATTTGCAAATTTATCATTTTCAATTTTAGTGAATTGAATTTGTGTTATTCTCGATCAATGCATTTCGCCAATTTGAATGAAACTTGTCTTTTTGTAGTCAAATAAATATTAGACTAATGTAATTTGACAACTTATGTTTTAATAAATTCCACACCATAAATCTATCTAGTATATAGTATCAACTTTTGATCTTGACATCGTTAAAAATCATCGGTGAAAAATGTTTTCTTTTAATATATCTAATCTTTTTAATAGAAACAAGATTAATATTTTTGAATATGAATTTTTACGAATGTCCACAAGTGTTTATTGTACTCTTTTTTTCCTTCACGATAATTTTATCCAAATGGAGTTTTTCAGTAAAATTTTTAACGAGACAATAATTTATATCCATTTAGATTATTTTCTTAAGTTATGGTATAATCCTCTAAAAAAATTTATATTTTTCTATTCTATTTTATTTTAATAATATTTTAAATATTGCAATTGATAGTTAATTAATTTAATGCGTTTAAATTCTAATTTTACTATAGAAGAACAACTTAAACCTATGATACAGAGGCGAAAATTTTAATTAGCCTTCTCTTAATTTTGTACCGTCAATTTATTTGAAGGTAGACAAATTGTCTCCTATTAAAAATACATGTAACCCATTATTACATATACTTTTCACAATTTCCAATATCTTTCACAATTTCCAATATTATAATATATCTTCTCACATCACTTTCCTATTAACTCATCTTTCATCTCTCCATTTAAAATGTCAAAAATATCTCTCATTTTAAATATAAAAATAAATTTTATTCTCATTAATAAAAATAACCTTTTATTATTCCAAATTTTTTTACAAGTATGATTCCGTGTTGCAAGTGTGGAAAATCCAAATTTGCCTTCACTTTATTTTCTTTTATTTATTTCAATTGGTTAAAATAAAAATATTTTTTTTTATTAATATTGTGTCTTTTAAATACCATTTAAATTAAATATTGAAAAAATAATATACTAATTATAATTAACTATTTAATTAAAAAGTAATATTTCACAAATAATTAGTTAAAAGATAAATATATATTTATTAGTTTCTCTACAAAAAAAGGTATTTGACTGATAGTGTGTAATCTCAAATATATACTAAATAAAAATTTGATGAAAATCACAATACACTAGTTTTAATCTGCATTATAAATTATACACAAAATAAATATTTGCAATATAGTAAATATTTTATTATAAATAAATATCGTCGGTGTTATTATGTATCTTTTTCATCATTTATTAGAGACGAGTGATTTAGGATAATTTTTTGGTATTAAATCACTCCTTCAAGACGTTTTCTTCCTTTATTTTATCTACTTAAGTTAATTTCACACATATTTAATTTTTCTTTCATTTTTTCTTATGCGATTTCATCGTCGTCCAAGTGTAGCACTTTTTAGTGTTCCCGTCTTGATGCGGTGTTTGTTTGGTTTAAATCGACAAAATATCTATGACCCATTACAAATTTCAAATAATGATTTTCATATCATAAATGTTACAGATCCGAAAACATATATGTATTATAGATACTCAAATTTTGTCATATTTGTAGACACATTGTCGTTTTGTGCTAAATTGTCATTTTGTGTTATTAATATGTATGTAGTAAGTTTGTTCGCAGATTTATCATTTTTAGTTTTAACAAATTTGTATTAATATATTTTTACCGATTTGAATGAATAAATATCATCATTTTTAGTAATAAAAAAATTTGATTTTATTATATGTTAATATCTATCTACATTAATACACTAATGTAATACCTTTCAAGGATAAAGGAGAATATATTAATGTAATATCTTATTTAAAAGTATAAAAAATTTATAATTGAATACTTTTTATAAAATTTTGATTAACTTTTAAAAATTATAACTTTTATTTAAGAGTTAAATATGTTTTAATCTATAAAATTTTGACATTTTGTTTTTAATACCAATAAAAAATTTATTAACTTTCCAATCTCAACAAAATTTTCATTTTTATTTTTGGTATATGTTTTTATGTCAATTTGTTTGTATCTTTCAAAATTTTAAATAATTTTTTGTAGTTATGTATAAAACATTATAAACATATCTTCTACAAAAATTTAGAATTTTTCAACGTGGATTGAATTAATTATGATTTTGTACGTCTTTGGTGCTTCAAAAGTTAATTTTTAATTAATCTTTTTTTAAAAAATTCTAAATTTTTTTGTGAGAGATTTATATAATGTTCTAAATATAACTTAAAAATATAGTTAAAAATACAAAAGGTATATATAAATTGACTTAAAAATAGATACACAAAAATTTAAATTTTTAAAATAATTTTTTTTTAATAAAGATTAAAAATAAAGTGTTAATATTTTATAAAGACTAAAATTTTTAATTAGTTATTTAAACTTTATTTAATAAAAAAACTTTAATTAGTGATATGCGACCCATACAAATGCAAATGTATTTTCCTGGTAATAACGTAATCAAAATAGAGTAGGAAAAACGTAATCAAAATTAAAAGCACATTAGAAAAAGTGTGGATGGACACATTAAAAAAAACACAGATCAGAATTAGCGTTTTTGTCAGATTTTATGTAAAAAGCAATAGAACAGATGAACGGTGACGATAGCCCAGGCTCAGGTACCGTATTTTTAGCAAAAAAGGAACACAGATGAACGGTGAAGATAGCTTAGGATAGGGTACGCATTACGCAAGAGCAGAAACGAACGGTGACGATAGCACAGGTCATGGTAGGTTTCAAAACAAAAACAAAGTAAAAGAAAACGTTAGAAACACAGCGTAGAAACCGGGAACGCAAAAAAAAAAAAAGCGTGAGTACGCGTACACTACTTTCTCTATCTCTAAACCCAACTCGAGTATGTCGTGAAGAGTGCTTAAAATACGGAAAAAATAAATAAAAGCACTATTTGTATTTTTTAATTAATATAAAAATAAGAGTGAAGAAAAATAAGCAAATGAAGACTTTAGAATGTTAGAAGTTGAAGAAAGAAAGAGACCGGTGAGTAGCGACTAGGCATAAAAAATAAATAATTTTTTTTTTTACCAGTAGGAGCAAACAAAATTTTCACGGAGAATTAGTGACTATTAATTTTGAGTTTAATAGTGATGTAAATAATTTTATACTAACAACAAATACAATTATTTTTTATTATTTGCAAGTTTTTTTTTATTTATAAATTTGATCATTTATTACGTAATTGTAGTTGTCATCATAAATCATAAAATAACTACACAGCAATCCATGTTGATTGTGAATGTAAGTTATTTATAAACTCATAAAAAATAAATATATATATTAAATATTAAGAAAGAGAAATAAAAACGAAAAAAGAAAGTCATCCGTTTTCATTTTTTGTTGTGCTCTTATTTTTTTTTCTTTCTTTGTTGTGTGGCTTTCTCGGTACGGGAAGAAGAACTCAATCTTGTCCATTTCTCTTTCTCTTCTTCGATCTTCTCTCTCACCTTCTTCCTTTAAATCTCTTGTTCATCGGAACTTCTATTGTTAAGTCAAATCCCTCTTCCTTCAGGTACTTCATACTTCTTATTCACTCACTTTTCAGATTTTAGGGTTCCATCAGTTTTTCACTGCTTTTTTTTTGTTCTTTTTCTTTAAGATCAGTAACCAGTTTTTCAATTTACGGTTCAGATTTGATTCACTAGCTCGTATAAGGTCTTTCAATTTTTTTTAATTCTGAAGTTCATTTCTATTATGCTCTCTTCAATTTGGTAAATTCTCTTTCAATTTTGCTTGTTTTTGCATTTGATATGAGGGATTTGTTGCAACTGGAGCTTTTGACCTCTAATCAATTATTCTAGTTTGATTATTATTATTATTTTTTTAATTTTTAACTATTTAAAATTTTTATTTTCTTATTATATGTTGATTTGCATACATTCCTAATTATTTCACTTTGAGGGTTTAGTTTAACAAGTTAATTTTGTGTTGTTTTTTTTTTCATCGTTTTTCCTTTTTTTTTCAACAGCGTGTGTCATCACTTTTAAGAAAAACAGATGGATGATTTTGGATGATAGAATCGGTTTTTGTTAGTGATATTGACTTGAGTCTAGACCAACTATATGCGTGTGTGCTTTGTCATACACAAATATTGTTGATGCAAGCTCTCAAGTTTCACCCAAATGTTTGTTTGATTGATGTCTGTTACCTTTGTTTCTGTGATTGAAATTTATAAAATCAAATGCTGACATATTTTACTGTTTTGTTTTGGTTCCATGGTTTTTTCCAGGTGGTTTAATTTACAATCTCTGATGCTGAAGAAATAGCAAAGTTTTGAAGACTTTGCTTTTTCTGTGTGAAAAAATGTTGGAAGGCGGTGCAAAGTTCCCAATAGATCTCAACAAGCATAATAACAACTTTTATGATTTCTCCCAAGGCTTTTACCACAAGCTAGGTGAGGGTACCAATATGTCAATCGACAGCGTTGGTAGCTTGCAAACAAGCAATGGTGGAGGATCGGTTGCAATGTCTATTGATAACAGCAGTGTTGGGTCCAATGATTCCCATACCCGCATGTTAGACCATCAAGGGTTGAAGAGGCGTGCCAATGATAACTACTCTGTTGCACACAGTGTCAATCGTCGTGGAAGAGTCACACATGCATTGAGTGACGATGCTTTAGCTCAAGCTCTGATGGACAATAATTCTCCTACTGAGGGGCTTGAAAATTTTGATGAGTGGACAATTGATTTGAGGAAGCTAAATATGGGCGAGGCTTTTGCTCAAGGAGCTTTTGGGAAACTCTACAGAGGTACTTACAATGGGGAGGATGTTGCCATCAAAATCTTGGAGAGGCCTGAAAATGATACAGCGAAGGCTCAGTTGATGGAACAACAATTTCAGCAGGAGGTCATGATGCTTGCTACACTGAAGCATCCCAACATAGTTCGTTTCATAGGTGCATGCCGTAAGCCTATGGTGTGGTGCATTGTTACTGAGTATGCTAAAGGTGGATCAGTTCGGCAGTTCTTAACCAAGCGCCAAAACCGATCAGTTCCTCTCAAACTAGCTGTCAAACAAGCCTTGGATGTTGCAAGAGGCATGGCATATGTTCATGGTCTGGGATTGATCCATAGGGACTTGAAATCTGACAACCTTTTGATTTTTGGTGACAAGTCAATCAAAATTGCTGACTTTGGAGTCGCCCGGATTGAGGTGCAAACTGAAGGAATGACTCCTGAGACTGGAACATACCGTTGGATGGCTCCGTAAGATTATTTAGCTTTCTGTCTCATTTGATATTGATTTAATATGCGCTTTCGCTTCATGTTTCTAAAATTATGTTTTGGACAAGTTCTTAATTATCATTAACTTTCCCAAAAAAATACATTTATTGAAGGAAAGTTAGCTATAATTTTAAATGCTGCCAACAAACTATGGATCCTTTTTCCCCTAGGGTCAACATCATGATTTTTTTATTCATAATTAGTTGTCTGTGATTGCATACAGAAATGCCACACACTGCTGAAATAGTACTTGTGCTGTATTCTTTTTTGGTTTGGTGACTGCTGTCTATGGATCTGAACCTGATTAACATAATTTCACCCTGTGCTTGTATCTGTAATGCAATTGTTGTGTACAGACCTTTGAAGATGCTTCCCTGTGATCTGGTGGTCACGGGATATACTCTTTGCAATATCTGCTCAGTTATAGGCATACCATATGGCTATATACATTGGACCATCCCCAGACCTCACAATGGTGGATGCTTCATGCATTGACCTTAGGCTGAAGCCTCTCCGTGTACAGCCTGCAATATCATAGTAGCATTATGAAATGCGAACACCCTGATTGATCCTTGGATGATATACTGTTTTGATAATGATTTATAATTGATGATTTTAACAGACATAGTTTTAGTAATTATTTGGGGCTCTATTTTGTTAAAAATTGGGATCATTATTTAGTTTCTTTATAGTGACCGTGATGGGTTGTAGCAGAAAATTAGAAGACCCATGAGTTACAATAACATTGATTCTTTTTCTGGAGATTTGGTGGAAGGAGGTGGATTCTTTTTCATTTTTGAAACTTGAAACCGTTTTCTGATAATTTTGTTAACTCTTGGTGAGTCTTGGGCTTGCCCACAGGATTTGCAGGAGTAAGAAAAGAAAAATGTTTTCATGGTTTGCTTTATAATTATATATGCCATTCTATGTTTTTTTTGGTATGTTTGAAGGAAAAGGCTGGATTTTTGTGTGTAACTTTGTACCCTTAATAGCCCTTGGTAGTTAAGTTATAACATGAACACAACTTGTTGCATTTAAAAGATTAGAACATAAAACTGTCATTAGGTTAAAAAGTGGTGCATTTTTTTCCCAATTTTGTTGTGCCAATGCTATCTAACATATGCATAGTTAGGATTGATTTAATTGATTCTGTTTGGTGCTCTTCAAAGGAGCAACATTCAGTAAATTTCCTTGTTAGGCACTTAGAGTAATTGTAATGCTCTTTAGTTTTAATTCTTTTCTTTTTTACCTTTTTTTAGGGGTTTCTATTAATGACATTTTGTTTCCATGTTTTTCTTATTTTATTGTAATACTATTCTTCTAGTTGATGAAAGCCGGCATTGGCTTTCTTGATTAAGTTGGTACTCAATAACTGTGCAGATATTTATGCAATTAATTTTAGTACACATGATTAAAATATATACGGGCGGCTCATTTTATTAACTGTTTATGATATAAATCTATCATGTCTGCCCATGAGCCAGAATGCTTTCGAGTGTTTCTGCTATCACTAAAATCCACGTGATGATTTATTATATTTATTAGCTAATTAGATCTAACTTTTTAAAATGCTGAAATTCATAACTGGCTTTAACTAATTCATGTTTTCTAAAAGATTGTTTTCATGTATTAAGATGTTATTTACTGGTCTGTGCAGAGAGATGATCCAACATAGGCCTTACACACAGAAGGTGGATGTATATAGCTTTGGGATTGTCCTGTGGGAACTCATCACAGGTATGCTTCCATTTCAGAACATGACAGCAGTACAGGCAGCATTTGCAGTTGTCAACAGAAATGTTCGTCCAATCTTGCCCAATGAATGTTTGCCTATTCTCCGTGAGATCATGACAAGATGCTGGGATCCCAACCCTGATGTCAGGCCACCATTTACTGAAATTGTAGCTATGCTTGAAAATGCCGAGATCGAGGTCATTACAACAGTTCGGAAGGCCAGGTTCAGGTGTTGCATAACTCAACCAATGACTGCGGAGTGATGATCCTGTTAAAAGCATATGAAAAAAAGAAAGTTATAAAACATAGACTGGAAAATATGGGGGCAAGATGAGACTCTGACTATATAATAGCTTTGTTTATTTTGTGTGTTTTATTTATTTCTTCTGAAGGAAAAGTGAAAATATTATCTGAAGACCTTTTATTTATTTGGTTTCTGTTTACTGAACGTCTTTTGAATTAGTAAAGAGATGATGTATGTTATACTTGCATGTATTACAGTTATGTATAGCTTCTGATGGCAAGATGGATTTAACATCATTGTCGAAATTTGTTGTTGTGTATGAAAGTGGGTTGCACTACAATTACCCGGCCCGGCTGGGGATTGACATACTCCCGGAGTTGATTCATCGGTGTGGAACTTAAATTCAGATAGTGAAAGAATTTTGAGTCATCAAATTTTGATCACAGCCTTAAATTACAAAAGAAAAATCTGAATTCTTAACTATAGGTATATTAGGCTGAAAAGGGTTGTGATTGGTTCACAATAATGTCAGGGAAAATGTAGTGTTATGTTTAGTATCAGCAACAAAAGCTATATATGGTATTTATGATTTTATGCCTGCAGATAGATTACATCATCACATAACTTCAAGGTGTTCAACTGCCGATACCAATCTATATACCGTCTCAGAATATATTTGGTTTCATTTTTGGAGAAAACAATTAATTTTGAAACAAAATTTATGTAAAATTAATTGTCACTATGGCAGAATCAAATTAATTTGAACAACTTCTCTATTTATTAGTTTCTTTAATAACATAGCTTTTTTTTTTAATTCAAGATCTAGTTTATTTTCAATCCAAGATTAATCGTTGTGGCGGTGTTGGTTAAATAATAGATTTTAAATGTAGCATTGAATTCTAAATCTAAACATCTCTATCTTTTTTTAATAATTTACATAAAATCTAAGTATATTAAATTTATTATTAGATGCAGACTAATTAAGTATAATTTATAATCAACAATTTCACAGAATTATGGTATCTTCATATCTGAGTAATAAAATTAACATTGATTCGATTCATCAATAAAGTCCTTGCCTTTAAAATACAAAATTAGGCAATAAGATAGAAATGTAGAGTCAATGAAACAAAACATCTGAAAAAATTAATCTCTAATAGGGAAAAAAAAATATAATAGAAACAGAAAGTTGCAATAAATAAAAAAAACCTATCTACTAGTTATGATTATCTTTAGCTTCACCAGTCCAGTATGTTTTTTCAGCAACAAGAATCTTTTCTGGGTTAAAGGGTCCACTTTCATGATCCATTATGTTGCTCTTCCATTTCATTGCATCAGTAACGCTTTTAATCTTTGTGAGAAGCTCTACTCCTTCTCTGAATACCACAGTACCTTCTGGCCTCAAGATTCTGTCCATCTCCAATAGTATAACAGTAATGTTGCACCTTCCACACATAATAATTAACCAAGTCAAAAACATATAATATAAAATTATATCATTTAAATTTATTTACAAAATTTCAAAATGATATTTGATTGTTTAAAGGAGTATGTGATAATACAAAATTACTAAAGCAAAAGAGTTAGATATAATGTGGAAATAGTCACCTATCTTGATACATGCCAAAAACACCACCTGCATGAATGAGATCGTATGTTCTTGGATAAGTTGAGAAAGCTTCACACCAATCATGATAAGTACCAATGAAACCTCGTTCAAAAATAGCACCTAAAGTGTCATGAGCTGAATTTGAAGGAACAACATTCATAACCCAAACTGGATATTTCAATAAGGCTGCTGCAAATCCACCAAGATAAGAATTCATATCAATAATGTTTCTATATCTTCCTTGAGCAATAGGTGTAATATGCTTGTAATGTGCCATCCTATCCTTCCATAATTCATTATCCTTTTGAAATTTCTCTGCGTTGATGTTTGGTATTGAACCACTACTAATTCTTGGAGGCACTGTAAATGCACGTTTTGGCCATTTTTCTAGTTCCCCTCCAGCTACTTTGTTTGGGCTGCTAACTTCTGGTAATGGTGTTATGCACTTTTCCATATTTTGGTACCTTTTTAAATGCAAATCAAACAAAGAAAACCATATCATAATCACTTCAAAATTTGCCAATAAGCTCTCTAACTAAGTTTTATCCTTAGTAGAAATGATATAAAAAAATACTTACCAAGCCATGTCAGGATTATCAGACTGGCAAATATGTGGTGTTTTATAAACTTGTTTAGTTTGTGCACATTCAATGTGATTTTTAGGCTTTTGCCAAATGGAAAGGTCATCTTTTTCAACAACTTTCTTCCAACATATGCTTTTGGCAACTTCCTCAATTGAATCTTGCTCTTGCTTCAAATCCTCTTGTGTCCTTTCCCAACCCCTCCAGTATTTCTTCCATCTAATAGGTGGCCCAGATAGAATCCAATAGCCACCTGGCCTTAGAACTCTATCCACTTCAATCAAATACATTCCATCTGTGACATGGAAATTAGACTCCTTATTAACAACATGTCTTTTTAGAAATTCTAATATCGATTAAAATAGTCTATGATTTTTGTGAAATAGTAAATATATTTTTGATATTGTAAAATGTCATTTAAAATGATTCTTCTGTTAACTTATAACGTTAAAGACATGACATGTTAATTGACCATAAAATTTTTTGGTCATCTAGAGACAAATTTGTTAGTAATTGCAATTGTGCATAGACTAATAATTGACAAATCAGACCATAAAAAACCTATGTTTCATAAGTAAATTAGTCTGATACAGTGACCTTGACGTGAAATCAACATGAAGGGATCGTATATTCAGTGAGAAAAGTTAATTTACTTAATTTACTACTTGTATAATGAATTGTCTCTTAATTTGAAAACACTGATGTCAGAAATTTTCCAAATTGTGCAGCCAATAAAAATAGTAGGAGAAGTGTGAATACCAACCATATTTGCTCCATGGTATGAGGCAGCGAGAACAATGAGCCATATCAAATGCCCTAGCTGGATAAGGAAGCCTCTGTGAAGCCATGATGCCAATCATAGCAGGAACACCTCTCTCCAATGCAAATTGAACCTGAGCTTCATGTGTATCTCTTGGTGCAAATGACATTGCTATGATGTCCCTTTTCAAAAGATAAGCACCCCAACTTGCTACCTTTATAATTAATTATATGCACATTAAGGTATATACACTGTTAGCAACATATACATAATCCTAGTATTTAATGTACAAATGAAACCATAAAACAAGTCACCAATTAAGGCAAGGCAAGTTTTTTCTCTTATACATACTTCAAAACACAATATTACATAGATAGAACACAATTTAATTGCAATTTTGATTTCCAATTTTTACTCGCTCATTAAATTAGTCCTCCTTTTAAAATTCAATTTTTTTGTCCCTCACTCGAAATTTTCAATCAAAAAGTACTGAAGTGACAAGTTGTATATTGACGTGACACATTAAAAATCAATGTAAATGATTTCACGTTAGCAAGTAAAAACAGAAAAATTAAAACTACAATTAAGTTTTAAAAAAACATAGAAACATAGACATATACTTATATAAATGAAGATAGAGTATAAAGATAAACTTACACCACAGCCTGTATCAATTGCAGTTCTGATATTACCACTAGTAAGAGGAATAAGCTCATTAATATCATCAATATAAGCATCAGCTCCACGAGGAAACATAGTACCACCACCAGGGAATCTAAATCTATCACCTTCAACTTGAATCCAATTTTGAATAGCTTTTTCAATACTAAGTTCCTTGTGTGGAATATTATCATACCAAGCATAATCTCTACTTTGTGGCCATTTAAAAGGTGTCTTATACTTAGGTGGAGCAGGTATAAGACAAAATAAAAGCTCTTCTTTTGTAGGACAATGTCTCTCCCTATATTTCAACATGTTTCTATCAAATTTTCTACCTCTAGTTGGATCTTGACATGGTGTGTATTCACTATATGTCATGTCACATGGTGGAAATTCTTGTAACCCTCCTTGAGTGTTTATCTCAAGTGAATGATGACTTGCAAAATCTAAATTTGAGGAAGAACCTGTGTTTGATTGAGTTGATCCAATGTTACAATCAACTTTTGAGTATGCCTCAGATTGGTTAATAGGTGTTGTTGTATTTTTCCATGCACCCATTACATAGGATAAAATACATAGCCCACTTACACCTAAAATCCATGTTAGTCTATTTCTCTTTGATTCAAGTTGACTATAATGCTTTGGTGATCCATTGTAATCCTTGGGCATTTTCTCTAAGTTTTTACCTCTGATCACAAATTTTCAAATAAAATCATCATATTAGTTTATGTTCGCATTGGTTTTAGATTGATTAAACTGCTAACATATCACTCACTCCGTAACAAAATACATAAACAAAAACTAAAAAGTATATTTACTTGGTCTATGTTTATAAATTAGACCAAATTAATATGTGTAATTTTTTTAATTTATATTTTGTTACTGTGGAAGTACCAAATTAGTATGTATATTAATAGAGAATCTAACTAGTTTATTATTGTCATTTTTCTTCTACCTTTATGTATTGTTTTTTTAGGGTCTATAAAGCTGAGACTAGTTAGCTGAAAGATTAACACACATATTTGTTATCATGATGGCAATAAATTCCTAACCATATTATGCTATTTGCCTAAAAAATTATTGAAATAGTTTGATATAGGTGAAATGAAAGAACAAAGTTATAGTAACAATTATTAGATTTATTATTTTATTTTATTGCATCATTGTTTTTTTCTTGAAGTTAGCTGATTTTATGGTGCACTCGATTATACCCTAAAGTCGGTTACACCATAAAATTGACTGCACAAAGTCTATTTCGTTCTTATATTGATCATTAAATTATTGCTACACTCATTTTATATAGTAATATCATATTACAAGTAAATTTAGAAGAAAAAAAAACTATCTTAATTTAGAAGTAATTAATTAAAAAAAAACTATCTTAGAAAAGGAACAAAAGAGGATACCTAATTTACTTTTT
>JBBPBP010009779.1:2415371-2425394 GCA_037974735.1 Cicer chorassanicum
AATATAAAAATTAGTGCATAATGTGAAGAATGTGAATATACAACAATAAAAAATGACTTTAATTAATAATTAAATCATATTTTTAATCAACAAAGTTAATTACAAAGTTGACTAAATATTAGGAGGAAAAAGGTTGTTCAAGAAACTTAACAACTTTTATTTATAATAATAAAGATTATATTTTTCAGAAAAGACATTAAGTTTAGTCAACAAAAAATGTAAGACATTCATGATATTTCATTAATAATTAAATATTATTATTATTTTAATAACTATTATAATTATTTTATTAAAGTATATTGTTTGGATATATTTATAAAAACAAAATACTAATGAATTTATAGGTGCAATTGAAGAGTGCAATACAAATATTTTTATAAATATTTATGAAGATTTTTCTTAGGGTTGGCAAAATAGACCAGCCCACTAAAATAATAAAATGGAGGGTTTGGACAAGAAGTTTTCGACCAAATATTAATTTGGATATTTTCCATTGAAGTTCGAAGTCTAACTGTATTAAAGTCTGCATGAGCTGCCGATAGTCATTTGAATTGGCTAATTTTTAGAAATAAAAAACTACTAGTATATGCAACAAAAGTATTAAATAATAACTTAATACAAAACACTAATATTATAAATCAATCATAAAAACATTTTTAAAATTCAGCTCTAAGAATATAAAATTATAAATCAATCATAAAAATATTTTTAAATATTCTAACACGTATATATTTTATTAAAAAAAGAGTATAGTTTCATACCATTTTTCTTTCAATAAAAAACACAAAAAAGTATTTGATTCAGATTCTACAAAAGGAAAAGTTTCAGAGCATCTACTAAAGAAGTGATTACAATTGCACACAGTGACACATACAACAGAATGAAAAAGAAAAAGTAAAAATATTAGCAGTTAGCACAAAACAGTTATTGTACGTTGGCTCAATTTAAGCCAAACTCTTTTTGAAATATACAAGGACCAACATTTTTTTTAAAATTTATTTAATTCAAAAAATCAGGTTAGAAATAATTGAAAAATTATAATCTATTAGATCAATCTATAAATAAAATACTATTATCATATTAAGTTACACATTATCTATTTTATTAATTGTCATAATTTGATCAATAATAAGATTATATATTTAAAACCTAAAGTAATAATTCTTGAAATTACTATTAGCAAAATACATTTTCCATAAACTATTGGAGAATAAGATTCTAATTGTTATTTCCTTAAAAAGTTATTTCTAAGAGTATAATTTCCAACCGTGAACCAAACGCTTCATATTTGAGACTCATTAATTATTTCAGGCCAATCATTTAGTTAAAAAACAAAAAGTAAAATAATTACTAACATTTTAAAATTTGAGAAATCCTTTTATTTAATCTAATAATAAACAATAATAGACATGCTTAAAATTCGAAGATACCGGTCTGGTTGTCGGGCTCAGAAAATAAAACCGAGTAACTAGACCCGGCCCGAACCGGGTTTTGTACTCAATGAGAGTTAACAAGGTTTACCCATTTTTCATTCTTCTACACTAAACACAGTCTCTCTGTGTGACACAGTGGCCGCCGCCGCGTAACTCTCTTTCTCCGTTCATCTCACCGGTTTCACATCGCCCTCCACCGCCCCTTCAAAAGGTATCTTGCGAATTTCTCTCTCTTTTTTCTTCTCAACCTTTGATTTCTAACCGTTCTTTGTTTCTGCAGAAAAACCCAAGGTGCAACCTTCGCTTCTGTTATTCTCTGTTCACTCTGCACCCACTCCTACTTCAAAAAAGGTTCGAACTTTACTCATGCACACAAAAAATTATCAACACCCTTCTCTCTCTCCATTGCACCCTACTTCCACACTTTTTTTTTTTTCTCTTACGTACTCTCTCTCTCTATTTCAGAGCTTTTCAATACTTGATCGAGTATATGGCAGCTGCTAGTGAAATTGGGGTATCTGAGTTCCTTCAGGTTTGATTTTTACTCCTTTTGTTTCAGTTAGCATCATATAATTTTGTTTATTTTGTAAAAAAAAAATAATTTTGTTTATGGGGTTTGTGAATTTGGTTTTTAGGGTACATGCAGACAAACATTGTTTTTGGTAAAGAAGCCACAGAGACAGAAAACTCATTTGCTTTGGGGTAATAGGAGTTGGGTTTTGAATTCAACTCGAAAATCATTGTCTTTGAGGTGTCAAGCTCAAGAAAATCCAAGAGTTGTTGTTTCTGATGGTGCTACTAGTTCAGTAGAACAACAATCTGGCTTAGTTGAGAAGCCTTCTGTTGAAGTTTTGCATTTGTACCGTGTACCGTTTATTCAAGAAAGTGCCGCTGCCGAACTTTTAAAGGAAGCTCAAGCAAAAATCTCTAATCAGATTGTGGACTTACAAACTGAGCAATGCTTTAATGTTGGAATTGGTTCACAGCTTTCAAGCAGAAAGCTTTCGGTTCTTAAATGGCTTCTGTCAGAAACGTTTGAGCCTGAGAATTTGGGAACTGAAAGCTTTCTGGAGAAGAAGTTTAAGGAGGGTTTGGAGAAAGTTATAGTTGAGGTTGGTCCTAGGTTATCATTTACCACAGCTTGGTCTGCTAATGCTGTTTCAATTTGCCAAGCTTGTGGTTTGACAGAAGTTAATCGTCTGGAACGGTCGAGGAGGTATTTGTTGTACACTACAGGTGAATTACAAGAGCATCAAATTAATGAATTTGCGTCCATGGTGCATGATAGGATGACTGAATGTGTTTATATTCAGAAGTTAACATCGTTTGAGACTAGTATTGTTCCGGAGGAGTTTCGTTATATACCTGTCATGGAGAAGGGGCGAAAAGCATTGGAAGAAATTAATCTTGAGATGGGTTTTGCGTTTGATGACCAGGATTTGGAATACTACACCAAGCTTTTCAGAGAAGACATTAAGCGTAATCCAACAAACGTGGAATTGTTCGATATTGCTCAGTCCAACAGTGAACACAGCAGGCACTGGTTTTTTACTGGAAAGATTTTTATCGATGGACAGCCTATGAATAGGACTCTTATGCAAATTGTGAAAAGCACTTTACAGGCAAATCCGAATAACTCAGTTATTGGCTTTAAGGATAACTCAAGTGCAATTAGAGGATTCCAAGTAAAGCCGCTACGACCGGTTCAGCCTGGATCATCATGTCCATTGGACTTGACAGAACGTGACATGGATATCTTATTTACAGCCGAGACACATAATTTTCCATGTGCAGTGGCACCTTATCCCGGTGCGGAGACGGGTGCCGGAGGTCGCATTAGAGATACACACGCAACTGGAAGGGGTTCATTTGTCCAAGCAGCTACAGCTGGTTATTGTGTTGGGAATCTCAACACAGCAGGGTTGTATGCTCCGTGGGAAGATCCTTCTTTTACTTATCCGTCGAATTTGGCACCGCCTTTGCAGATTCTTATAGATGCGAGTAACGGTGCATCTGACTATGGGAACAAATTCGGAGAGCCATTGATCCAAGGCTTTTGTAGAACTTTTGGAATGAGACTTCCTAGTGGGGATAGGCGGGAATGGTTGAAGCCTATCATGTTTAGTGCAGGCATTGGACAGATTGACCACCTTCATATAACAAAGGGAGAGCCTGACATCGGAATGTTGGTTGTTAAAATTGGAGGCCCGGCTTATCGTATTGGAATGGGAGGCGGGGCAGCCTCAAGCATGGTTAGTGGACAGAATGATGCAGAGCTTGATTTCAATGCTGTGCAACGTGGGGATGCCGAGATGGCGCAAAAGCTTTATCGTCTTGTTCGCACCTGTATTGAGATGGGGGATAAAAATCCAATTATCAGTATTCATGATCAAGGTGCTGGTGGAAACTGCAATGTTGTGAAGGAAATTATATATCCAAAGGGTGCTGAGATAGATGTGCGATCAATCGTGGTTGGTGATCATACAATGTCTGTTCTTGAGATTTGGGGCGCAGAGTATCAGGAGCAAGATGCAATCTTGGTGAAGCCTGAAAGTCACGAGCTCTTAAAATCAATATGTAAAAGGGAGAAGGTTTCGATGGCTGTGATTGGAACTATTAGTGGCGATGGACGAGTTGTGTTGGTTGATAGTTTAGCAACTCAGAAGAATCTCTCAAATGGACTCCCTCCGCCTCCGCCTGCAGTTGATCTTGAACTAGAGAAGGTCCTTGGTGACATGCCTAAAAAATCTTTTGAATTTAATCGGGTTGTTTATGAGCGTGAGCCCCTTGATATCGCCCCCGGGATTACAGCAATAGATTCTCTGAAGAGGGTATTGAGTTTACCGTCTGTCTGTTCAAAACGCTTCTTAACAACAAAGGTGGATAGGTGCGTTACCGGTTTAGTGGCACAGCAACAAACTGTCGGTCCTTTGCAGATTCCCCTTGCTGATGTAGCCGTTACTGCTCAGACTTTTACCGATGTGACTGGAGGTGCATGTGCCATTGGAGAACAGCCAATCAAAGGTCTGTTAGACCCAAAGGCGATGGCTCGGTTGGCTGTTGGAGAAGCACTCACAAATCTTGTATGGGCAAAGGTGACTTCCCTGTCCGATGTTAAGGCAAGTGGCAATTGGATGTATGCTGCCAAGCTCGATGGAGAAGGTGCTGCCATGTATGATGCCGCCTTATCTTTGTCCGAAGCAATGATTGAACTTGGTATTGCTATTGATGGAGGAAAAGACAGCCTTTCTATGGCAGCCCATTCTGGAAGTGAAGTTGTCAAGGCTCCTGGAAATCTTGTTATCAGTGTTTATGCTACTTGTCCTGACATTACAAAAACCGTGACTCCAGATTTAAAACTTGAAGATGATGGTATTTTACTTCATATTGATTTGTCAAAGGGAAAGCGGCGATTAGGTGGTTCTGCTCTTGCTCAGGCATTTGACCAAATTGGAGATGAGAGTCCTGATCTTGATGATATTCCTTACCTTAAAAAGGCGTTTGAAGGTGTTCAAGAGCTTCTTGCCGAGGAACTTATCTCGGCCGGTCATGATATCAGCGATGGCGGGCTACTAGTATGCGCCTTAGAGATGGCATTTGCAGGTAATCGTGGACTTATTTTGGACTTGAATTCACAAGGTAAGAGCCTTTTCCAAACACTATATGCGGAAGAGCTTGGTTTAGTTTTTGAGGTAAGCAAAAAAAAATTATCTATTGTTACGGATAAATTGAACCGTGTGGGAGTTTCTGCTGAGATCATCGGTCATGTTACTTCCACTCCATCGATCGAAGTTAAGGTTGATGGGGTGACTTGTTTGGAAGAAAAAACTAGTATTCTTAGAGACATGTGGGAAGATACTAGTTTTCAGCTGGAAAAATTCCAAAGACTGGCTTCTTGTGTTGATACAGAGAGAGAAGGACTTAAACATCGATACGAGCCCTCGTGGGAACTGACCTACACTCCTTCCTTCACCGATGATAAGTACATGTCTGCTGCTTTAAAACCTAAAGTTGCTGTGATTAGAGAAGAAGGCAGCAACGGAGACAGAGAAATGGCTGCAGCGTTTCACGCTGCTGGTTTTGAACCATGGGATGTTACTATGACAGACCTTCTCAATGGAGTGATCTCTTTGCAAGAGTTTCGTGGAATTGTGTTTGTTGGTGGATTTAGCTATGCCGACGTGCTCGACTCCGCGAAAGGCTGGTCCGCTTCCATAAGATTCAACGAGCCTGTTTTGAAACAGTTTCAAGAATTTTACAAGCGTCCAGACACTTTCAGTCTCGGCGTATGCAACGGTTGTCAGCTAATGGCTTTGTTGGGATGGGTACCGGGACCTCAAGTTGGAGGCGTGCATGGTGCTGGCGGAGACCTATCACAGCCTAGGTTTATTCACAACAAGTCCGGGCGATTTGAATGCCGTTTTACAAATGTGACAATAAAGGACTCGCCAGCTATAATGTTCAAAGGTATGGCTGGTAGTACAATGGGTATATGGACTGCTCATGGTGAGGGAAGAGCTTATTTCCCAGACGAAGGTGTGTTAGATCGCATCGTTCATTCAGATTTAGCTCCTGTGAGATATTGCGACGATACTGGAAATCCGACCGAGACATATCCTTTCAACGTGAATGGCTCTCCTTTAGGAGTAGCAGCTATTTGCTCCCCCGACGGAAGACATCTTGCGATGATGCCTCATCCGGAGCGTTGCTTCCTAATGTGGCAGTTTCCTTGGTATCCTAAGCTGTGGAATGTAGATAAGAAGGGACCTAGTCCTTGGTTGAAGATGTTCCAGAATGCTAGAGATTGGTGTTCCTGAAGTATGATCAATTTTCTTTTGTTTTTTCTCACCTTAAGCTCTTCTTTCATTGCTTAAGTTTATGACTGATCCATTTTTTCCCTTCAATAATCAATGAACAGGTTACTCAACAATGATAAGAGCAACAATTGAGGTCACAAGTTTTTTCAGGTCTTCTATTTTCTGCTTTTGATAAAACTTCCATTTTGCTATATGTGGAACTTTTTTGTAAGGTATTTTTATTTTATAATTTTGTCTCGGCCAATTATTGTGATTTCTGGTGTCAAGTGTTGCTCAATTTTATTGTGAAGTGGAATAATATATTTATCTGATATAGCCTGATTTATACATTTTTATGCTATTGTCATAAGAGTGTGTTATAAAGAGTAACATGCCTGAAGTTGTTTAGCCACCAGACAACTGAGAACTTGTATTCTGATGCAATGGAATATTTGTTTTAGTTGCTTTCACTTTTGAATTTCATTTAGTGCTTTTCTAATATACTATGCAATTGGCAATTATTTAGCATATGTTTGGATTTTCTTCTGATGTGTTAACTTTACAAAGATTTTTTTTGAATTATTGAATTAATTTACTCTTGTGAGTATCTGGTTCTCATACTTTTTCATATTTCCTTAAGATTTATAACTCGTGATTAAAATACTTTCATTCAATGGAGGTTGGGTCTAGCGGAAGAAACTCCCCTCCACAATATGGTGAATTTAAATTTGAATCTTCATAGAGAGAGAGGTATTCATATTTAGTGTTTGACGCGTTTCCAATAAAATTACCTCAACCGGAAGGAATCTATAAAAAAAAACAAAAAAAAGGTTTATTTTTCCTCAATTTATTGCTCTTAATTCTATATGAAGATTCTCAACACCATAATAATTCTATATGTTGATGATACATGTGTTAGGTCTCTAATATAGTTGTAGTAAAAGATAAGTATAGTTGGTATTGCTATTCATTCAAATGGTAGACTTTGACCGCTATTTGCATAATTTATAGCATATTTTTCATTTATGTTATTTTTTAATTCTAAATTTTCATTATATTTTATATGGAAATTTATATATTAAAATGTCTTATTGTTTTTAACCTTCAAAGGGTCACAAGGCAGAAACAATCAACTGAAGGATTTTTTTTTTTTAATAGGAGATCGCATCTTGGAATTGCGACCATCTATTATCAATTATTTTTTTTATAACAAATAATTAATTATTAATTTAATAAATAAAATTTTAAACCTAAATTATATTAATAAAATTAAACAAAATACATCTAATGTAAAAAGAAATACATCAAATCAAAGTTAATGTGGTTGATATAATATAGTACATTATTTGTTTTGGCACATCTACTCATCCGCATTAATTTTAATGTATTTTTTTCTTCTATTAATTATATTTTGTTTGATTTTATTAATATAATTTGATTTTTTTAAATTATTTTTTATTCATTAAATTGATAATTAATCATTTGTTATAAAATAAATAAATAACAATAGATGGTCGCATCTCTGTCTTGCAACATTTTTCTATATAAGTTTTAATGTAGGGTGTAATGGAAAATTTTAAATGAAAAGAATATAAATGAAAAATATCATAATTTAGAAACTAAAATGACATACTTTGACAAAAAAAATATAAAATGACATATTTATAATTATTAATTTTATTATTTACTTATTGAGAATAATTGTCATCTTGGAACAAGTAAAATTAACCCACTTCACATGTATTAAAAATTTTAATTAAATATAATTATTATTTTTTATTTAAATGCATTTTCAGCAATGTCATTCATGGAAATATTTTCTATAAAATTAAAAAGAAAGAATCATTGACAAATTAAAATTATATTAATTAATGGTTATTTGTGATGAAAATTATTTAATAGAGTGAACGTATTTATTTTACTTATATTTGATGAGATCAGATAAATACTAATTTTTATGGTTTTATATACTATTTATGAAGAAAGAATAAAATTATTAAAATTGAGACGGTTATTTAATGTTATGATTTTAAAATTTATTCTAAATAGAACAGTAAGATTAAATATTTTATTCACTTATATGGATAATAAATTAATTAATCAAATTATATAAATAATGTTAGCAATTTTAGGCTTAATGTAGGATGTAAGTAGTAATACATTTTAACTTTTTTGCTAATATTGTGTGGCACACGTGAGAGATCGTTATCCATTGGTGTATGGCAATGGAAATTTTCTATATATAGATCATTACCCCTTGTTAGCATTTTTCTGCACGTTTATTATGAAGATTGGTATGAGCTCGTGTAATTAACTAATTACCCATAAATTGAGTGGATATAATATAAATATATATACAAATAAATGCTTAAGTACCTACTCTATATATATATAGATATTGTTATTATTTATATATACAATTGTATAATTTTATTTTATGTTTACTGTAATATATAACTTTTTTTTAATATTTTGGACATATTTTATTTGACTAAAAATATTTTTATTTATAATATTTATGAATTAATTTTAAAAAAAATTGGATTTCATTTTAATTAATTTATAATATTTTATAGTTATTTACTATATTTTTTTAATTAATTTATAATATATTAATTTTTGTTGATCAATTTTTACTTTTATTTAAAATCAGACAAAATATATAAATACAAACACTTAAGTGTTCATACAACTTAGGGGTAAAAAAACAATTATGAAAAAGAACATTAAAATTACGGATATGATAGTAATAGACACTAAAGTACCATCATCCATCCCTGCAACAAAATCAACAAACATTTTTAATGTAAGAGAGAAGGCACAGCACAATGTTGGAGTAACATAAAGACAGCAAAACAAAAAATATATATAGTCAATACAGAAAGCAAACAAAAAGAAAGCATTAGGAAGCCATGAAATGGAGAGAAAGTGAAGATTAAGCAAAGCATCTGATTCGTGTGAAATTAATTAATTGATTAACGTAATAATGAAATGAAATAGTGTTAGTTAGTCAGCAACACGGAAAGAAATAAAGACCGTAATAGTTGACTAAGTCAGTCGTAATTATTCGACACAAACAAAATCACCAACTCTTTTTTTTTCTTTTCTCTCTATTCAATACACAATTTTACACTCATGACAAGACAATGTTTTTTTTCTCTCTCCGCGGTAATCACAATAGTTTAATTGACACAGACCATTTAGGTACATACCATAATTACTTAAAAATTAAATATTTTAATTGTATCAAATTTATAAATATTTATCATATTATTTTATTAATTTTAAGTATTGAAAATTTATTCGTGGATTGTTTTTTTTTTAATTTTAACAAATTTATATGTGTGTTGTTTTCTAACAATATACTATTTTTTTTTCCTTAAAAGAGATGAAAAATATTATAACATCAATTCAACATAATAATATCCAGATACATTTGTCTATAAAGAATAGATTGAGTATTTTAATATGAATGAATGTGATCTCTTATGACTAATTTAATTTGAAAAGTCTTACAGTTTATTTATAGTTTATTTATTTATTAAATTGAAATAACATTGTGTACCGTAGCAGAAGTGGGTAGGTATTATTCCTGTGGATGCACTGTGCAGTCTCAACAGCAAGCAAGGCGAAGATCCCTATGATATCAATTCTCTCCATTTCTCCATCAATATCCAAACTTCAACACAACTCAGGTCAAATAATATCATTTTTTTTTTCTCTCCCCTCTTTTTTTGTTCCTCCGTTTTCTACGCTTCTTAATCCAAATCCGGTTTTTTTTTTTTTTTTTTTTT
>JBBPBP010009779.1:2425476-2437162 GCA_037974735.1 Cicer chorassanicum
TTTTTTTTTGTTTATTAATTACACTCATAATAACTGTTTCCTGATATTTATGTGTATGTTTTTTCATCTTTGTTGCAGCTTTTTCAGACACCCTTTTCCCTAAAACTAAGTAAAAAACTTTAATTTTATATTTTTGTTCATTTCCAAAGGAAAGGGGAATTGGGGGAAAGGGTTTGGAATTGGAGGATATGGAATTGGATGATGATCAATTCTATGATACTCATGAGGATTTGTGTTCTGTCTCTGATGAGGGTTCTGATTATTGTTCAGAATCATGTTCTGGTAATAATAATTATAATAATGAATTTGTTACTAGGTTTCATGTTTGGACTAAAAACCTTGAAAGTGTTCACCATAGACGTTTAAATTTTTTAAGATGGATGGGTTTGGAGTATGATGTGGATTCAATTGAGGGAGATGAGTTTGGAGGAGATTCATCTAGTGGAGTTGACCGATTTGTCCAAACCAGTGGGGCTGTGTTGGGAACTGTCGAGGGTCTTGTGTTGGATTCCTTGTCAAATTATGCTTCTAGGTCGGTAGAAAATTGTGGTGATGCTACTGAGGATTTGACTTGTATGATAAAGAATTTGGATGATGGAACACAGTATGTTGTAGATAAATTGGATCAAGATGGAACACTTAATACACTGCGTGTTTTGGGTTCGAACCAATTGATTAGTTTCGAAGAGTTTCATAAAAATATTGGGCCGTCGTCGTTTGTTCGCAGACATTTGCAGAGAGATGCTGAAAGTACTAGATTGTTGTGTGTTGCTAAAAAGAAAATGAAGAGAGGTTGGTTAAAGAAACTGGATACAATTACTTGTTTCTATCATAATCAAGGGCTTGATGAAACTTGCTGCAAAGACCTTGATTCTGGAATACAAAGAGTTCGAGTTCATCCGCATAAGAAGCGAGTTAAGGAGCTTTCGTCTCTTTATACTGAACAAGAGTTTAAAGCACACAAGGGTGTTATTTTGACAATGAAGTTCAGTCCTGATGGAAAATATCTGGCAAGTGGTGGTGAAGACGGCATTGTGCGTGTGTGGAAGGTGGTTGAGGATGATAGATCAAATGAATTGAACATTGTGGACAATGATCCATCAAATATATATTTCAAAATGAATAAATTTTCTGGTTGTGTGGCACCCCTTGTTGTAGATAAAGAGAAATTAGTTAAAACAGAGAAGATGAAGAGATCATCTCCTTCAACTTGTGTGATTATACCACCAAAGACCTTTCGCATATCGGAGAAACCTTTGCATCAATTCCAGGGGCATAGTGATGACATTTTAGACCTTGCATGGTCCAAATCAGGGGTTAGTTTCCTTGAGAAGCAAGCTACTCTTATTTGTCGTTTTTATGTCGTGCACTATTTTTATATTTGCTTATCAATGTTATTTACATTCATTCAATTGTTTCAGTTTCTACTTTCGTCTTCTGTCGATAAGACAGTGCGCCTATGGCAAGTAGGGATTGACAAATGTCTTCGAGTTTTCTCCCACAACAATTACGGTGCGCGTCTTTTGCCTTGTTTTTAATATTTGTGCTGTTTTTTTCTCATCCTATATCGTGTTTTTTGTTGCTAAATAATACTTGTTTACTTTTGCCTTTGATGCAGTGACATGTGTGAATTTTAGTCCTATCAATGATAAGATTTTCATCAGTGGTTCAATTGATGGAAAGGTGCGGATCTGGGAAGTTGTTCGCTGTCGGGTTGTTGATTACATTGATATCAGAGAGATAGTCACGGCTGTGTGCTTCCGCCCTGATGGAAAGGTCTGTTTCGTTATAGGTTTAACTGTAAGATTTTGGCCGGAAAATATCTTTTGTTTTGTTACTAAACTCTTACTCATCATTCCAGGGCACGATTGTTGGTACCATGGCGGGCAATTGCCGTTTCTATGACATCCTAGGTATGCACACATTTGGCTGTTTAGATGTTTGGAATTGAGTTACAATTTGA
Organism: Cicer chorassanicum; assembly: GCA_037974735.1. Classification (NCBI taxonomy): domain Eukaryota; kingdom Viridiplantae; phylum Streptophyta; class Magnoliopsida; order Fabales; family Fabaceae; genus Cicer; species Cicer chorassanicum. The sequence goes on from JBBPBP010009779.1 coordinate 2,427,440, forward strand.
AGCCTGATCATAGTATTTATTGTTGGTTACTGAAAATATGTAAAATAATTAGATATGTCGGAAAAGAAATAATTAGAAATATGGGAATTAGATGTGCATATGTTCAAACAATTGATTATAAGTATCGGTTACTAGTTTCTAACGATAATTTTATTCTTTTACCTTCGTACTTGTTTAGATAATCATATGAAGAAGGATACTCAATTGTCGTTACAAGGCAAAAAGAAGACATCGGGGAAAAGGATCACCGGCTTTCAGGTTGGTTATTTTTGTTCCACCACTCTATTTTCGGTTTATAATCTTCTTTCTCTTCCACCTGTTATAAAATTATTGACAAGTGGTTATTAATCTTGTATGAATATTTCTTCAGTTTTCACCCAGTGACCCGAGCAAATTGTTGGTTGCTTCTGCCGATTCTCATGTCTGTATACTCTCTGGAGTTGATGTCATCTACAAATTCAAGGGTAGGTTTCTTCATATAGGCTTTCCTTATCTGAAAATATTCAAAAATGCACCCAACCATGCCTAATAATATTTTCTTGTTGTGTCCTATAATTTGGGCTTAGAACTAATTTAACCCCTTAAAACCACATTGTAAGATGAGCACTGTCTACGCTTATAAGCACACTACAAATACCATAATTAGGTGATGTGGGACTAAACCCACCACTTACACCCAACACAACGAAGGTGTTTGCCGCAATTAAGATGGCTAAGGGTGAACCACAATTAAGGTCGAATTTCTAACAGGCCCATTGGGCTTGGGGTGTGGATGATGCAACAAACCAACAATAGATCAAGGATAGACTTTGGGTTTAGGCCGGACTCAACTTCACAAAATCAACTTTTAAAGTGAGGACTGGCCAAGCCTTATAAGCATTGCAAGGGCATGACATTGCTATGCTTATTAAGGCGGAATTTCCAACATATCTGAAATGTTCCTATGTGTATTTTAAAATCCTGCTATGAGAACTTAATATTAGACATGCAAGAAGTTTTCCAAGTTTCTTATGTTTTGATAACTAATTTCTCCCAGAGTTTTCATTTTTGTACACTTATGTTCAACTCATCTTGTTGCCTTCAGGACTGAGGAGTGCAGGTCAGATGCATGCTTCCTTCACCTCCGATGGGAAACACATCGTCTCACTTAGCGAAGGTTCAAATGTTTGTATCTGGAATCACACTGGCCAGGATAAGAGTACTTCCAAACCTAAACAGATTTGGTCTTCTGAGAGTTTTCTATCCAACAATGCATCAATCGCCATACCTTGGTGTGGCATCGAGTCCATGCCGTTGTCCCCTTCGCTCGGAGAAGACTTGATTCGTAGGTCATCCTTGTCTTCTCCTGATTGTTTCTTCATGGGTCGTGGATTTCTTTCCGAGTTAGTCCCAAAGGTTTCTCCAACATGGCCGGAGGAGACGCTTCTTGACTCGGGTCAAACCATTGCTTCTCCTACAATGTGTAAATCAGAGTACAAGTTCTTGAGAGGTGCTTGCAAGGGAATGTCTAATTCTCATTTGTGGAACCAAGTGATTGTAACAGCAGGAAGTGATGGATACATAAAAGTGTACCAAAATTACGGTTTACCCGTTCGAGTTTGAAACACAACAATTTGTTGGAGCATTCTAATGTAAGTTACAAAACTCCATCGTTTGGTAACGCGGGAATGCCGTTATGTAATATTCTTTATACAGAGTCGATATCAATTATATGATTCTTTAATTTTTAAGGATTTGTCAGTTGAGAGAATGTAAGTTTCAGTTTTGCTGATGGTCCTTGTGAAAATGTAATTCCTGATTGTGTATAGTATATAGAAGATTTTATTCAATTTTAATTTATACATGAAACTATTGTTTGCACCTCCTGAATGTGGAAAAGTTGATAAATGCATAAGGAGTTAAGGACTATGCTGCTCTTTGCACTTGTCTTATTTTTAATCCTAATCCAAACTCTCATGGAAAGAGACTCGGGTAATTCATAAATTTGATTGAAATATAAATTAAATCACGGCTAAGAATTATTTTTGTTACTGTTTGGGCCCAAGTACTTTTGAATTTCGATTGATTCGATCTTCATTAAATTCATTAATCAGTGAGTCCAACCATTTGTATTTTTGCAGCTTATTATTATTTTTTTCAAAAAATATTTATTTTAGGATGGGAAGCTTAAATTTTCCAATACTCAAATTTATTCTTCATATGGTGAAGAAATACTACCTCATGACAGACCAGGCAATAATTTCTACCTAATGTGGGTCGTTGATCATGGGCCCAATCAGAAACATTAACCAAATTTGAGTATTGAGATTTTTTTAACCTTCCGATTTTTACGAGAAAGAACTCTGATAATTTAGCGTTCGATTGAGAAGTAAATAAAATCCGATTAAATATTATTTCAGTTAGAGTTCAAATTTTAGTATTTTTGAACTATTCATCTATTTTTTTCTTTTCCGAACGATTCGTCATTAATTGAATGGTTATTGAACACATCAGTTTAATCATTTGTTTTTGCGTGTAGAAATAGTAGCCTGGAAAGGAAGATCTGATTGGATGAATAGTTGTGGACATCATTTTGTCAAACAAATTTTTATTATACGGATTTCTAGAAACAATCATCTCATGATTCACATTTTGTGCGTTCTCATTGCAGAAAATGTCTATGTTATAATAATTTCCTTTGTGATATTTGATAATCACAAGAGAAAAATTTGTTGTGGCACAAAGTAGATAACAGATATACTTTAGAAAGATATTGAATATGTGGTTAGAAAAGTTTTGACTTAAACATAAAGTAATGGACGACATTGTTTTGAGCCACTCATTCCTTTAATAAGAACGTTCAATATATGCTTGTGAACATGTATCTTGTAAACTGAATAGTGTAAAGTGTGAAAATATAAAATTATTATGTTAACAAATTTACGATTAATTATGATGTACTTATAATATTTACTTTTAAGTTGTTATTTAAGGGTTAGTTTTATTTATTTTATTATCTAAAGTGAGATGTCTACTTTAAAAGAATTTAATCCGTACTTTATAAATTTAATATCTGAGTTGAAAATATTGCAGTGTTTCTAATAATAATGATCATAATTAGAGGACAACCAACCATGTGTCACGTTGGAAGGTTGTAGTGTTTTTTCTATTCATAAGTCCCTTTCACAAATATAATTATATTTCAAACGTATTGGTATTACATCTAGCTACCTATTTTAATAGAAATTCGAATTCAAATTCACCTAATTATAAAAGTTTTACTTCTTCTACTAAATTTAACTCCAGTGATTGGACGATTGTAACTTTTAACTTGGAAAGTTAGTCCAGACTAAAGACCAATATTTAGTTTGAAGATGTACCTTTGTTCGGAAATTAATTTGGTCATGATGGAAGCTAAATCAATTTGTTTCATAATTTGCAATGCTTTCTTAGAAATTAGTTAATTAATTAACATTCATCTTTATTTGTCGTCTAAACATTGGTCCAAGAAAAGATAGTGTCCATGAATGCTAACTATCATAAAGAAAAATGATTTTTGAATATCCAAATTTTGATATCAAATTAATATATTTAATTTTGTGGATATTTTAAAATGTGCGTAACTTGTAGAAGATATAAAATAAGCGAAATATAATATTCTTATAAGAATATGCAGATATTTTTGAATGTGGATATTTTTGTCTTAATCTTTCAATTTTTAGGAAAATGAACCCTTGATAATCTAAGATCAAATATGAGGTAAATATAATCTGATTAAAAAATTATTTCAGTCATAATTTATATTTAGATTCTTACAAACAATATAACTAATGACTCTCTAGCGTCTTTCTATCTAAGTTTATATATTTATTTTTTTATAACATAATAATCACCTAATTATATATATTTTAATAAAGATAATTATGTATTCTTGTAAAATAGCTAATGAGGTATTCATTGCAGTTGGAGTACACCTTTAGATGATTGGGTGATTGTGCAGAGATGACTATCTAATTTTGTAACAAAAGGACTCTAGTGTCCCCCCTTCTCCTCCTGTCCCTATAGTTAAATGAAAATGTCAAAATTATTAAGCTTAATATTATGTCTAGAGTTTGAATATAACACTTGCAATTGTCCATAAATTTCTTATCATTTTATTTACAGAAAAAAAGAATGATTTATAAATAATTGATATTTATTTATTTATTTTTTACAAAAGTGATTATTATTTTAAACATTGTTTTTTGAAATATGGGATGAGATTTTATTAGATGATCTTAATTAATTATTCGTTCAATTTGACCAATGACTCGTCATTGGATTGGAATTGATTTATTTAAAAAGAAAACCCTTTTTTCAAAATATTTTTCTATAAAAGCATGCTCTCTCCTCCAAGGGGCGCATGTTAGTAGGTCCCATGCAAAAAACACCATGAGAAAGATACTATTCGAATAACAACCACCACATGGAGGAACCCGACCCCATGTTCTTCTTGTCCACTTTTCTTTTTTAGTTTACAAGAGGAAATGAGGTATTGTCCATTAATAACAACTCCAAAGGAATTTTCTCCTATATGTATTGTTGTGTAAGTCCAACTAATTACACCCCAGAACCAGAATAATCAACAATAAAAAGTGCAACTAGATTTTTCCAGATCACTTTCACTTATGTATAATCTAAGATCAATGTTATAACATAATTCAGGCTCCATAATCATTGTATTAATCATAGCACCCCAATCTAACTAAAATCATCTAATGTAAAGTAACTATATTTTACACCTTTAATTATCAATAAATAAAACCAACAATTGCTTCCCAAGGTTTACTCATAGACTTTGAGTAAAAAAAAAGGCTTACTCATAGACATAGTTACTTATACCCTATATCATAAGACTCAACTGGCCACAGCTAACTTTCAATCTAAAGTTAAAAACCTAGACAGAACAATATGATTTAATTTATACATACTAGTTGTGCAAATAGTTTTTAATCGTCAGTCAATCATAACCGTTAGATTATTAGAGATATTTAACTTTTATCAAAATAATCCCTAAAGTTATCATGATTGTGATAGACTAACAGTATAAAACTGTATACTGACAATGCATGACAATTAAACTCAACAAAATAATATCTAAGGAGTTCTCTCTTGTCTCCATCTATGTATCTATTCCATAAAACTATATATGTAAAGAGATTTTTTTTTTTGGTATTGTCCCAAGAATCATTAAATTTGAAGGTGATTAATTTGGTCAAAGGCAGCTTTTGGACCCTTAGAAATTATGAGTTCGGAAACGGCCCATAATCTTGCAGCTTGAATTGAGTTGGACCCCAATTTGGAAATGGAGGCTTCGTTGCAGTCAGCAAAGTACTTGCCTGAGACATTGAAGAGACTTGGGTGGGTTGCCACATAACATGTTGTTGCAGCTCCCTACATATTATGGAATAAAAGAGTATAATAACACTGGTAAAAATAAAAGGTTTAATTACAATATTGTAAAAATATTTTATATATACATCTAATAATTATTGACACATCATCTTATGATGACAAGCTATTTATATTTTTTTAAGCCTTGTTTGATAAGTGGATAGACATCAGATAAATTAACTGATAACTAATAACATATAAACTAATATATTAAAATTTAAATGTTTGGTAAAATTTGTTATAAGCTTGTGATAGAACAAACAACTCTATATCTATAATATGAATTTATAAGTTATAGGTTATTTGCTATAACTTTTTTTTTACTATAAATTATAATTAATCTAGTGATATGGCCTTACGAAACATACACTAAAACTCATTAAAAAAATGAAGCTACACATCGATCATTGAATACAGTTGTAAATATTCATTCATATTTACAATGTGTATAAATATAAATTAAATCCAAAAACCAAATGAAAAATAGCAAAGTTCTCTAGCTAGTTTATGTAGGATATGCATATAATAAGATACTTTTGAATATACTAGTATTACTATTTACCTGATGAATGGTCTTTAAGAGCTTGGAAGCCAAAAAGAAAACTAGATCTGCAATTTGATTTTAGAACAGAAAAAGAAAAACTAAATTAATTAATGGCTGCAAAACAGACATAAAAAAAAAAAAAGGAACTAAAAATATAACCAAAACAAGGTTGTTGTTGTAATTCCAATATAGTAGTAACCTGTAAGAAAGCCTTCACGCTCTCTGGTGAGTCTTGTTCTTACGACCCCCGGATGAAGACAGTTCACAGTCACGTTGGCATCCATTTGCTGCACAAATTTAATACCCAATTTTATTTATTTATATATGTGTGTTATCATTTATTCAAATAAAATAAGTATTGATAGGAAACAAACAAATTTGGCTGACATAAGAATTAAAGCATTTGAATAATGATTTTAGGGATACAAACAAATTTCACTTTTAAATATGGATAGGATGTAGATCATAGATCAGAGATGGATATATAATTAAATTTTATACCGAGGGAGTGAGTGTGTTACCTTGAGTCTGCGGGCAAGCTCGTTAGTGTGGAAAACGTTGGCAAGTTTGGAAAGAGCATAAGCACGTGTGGCGTCGTAATGGCTGGGGGACATTGCACAAACAAATTTCCATCAAACAAGTTAGTGTATGTACTGTTTGGCAACACACATCACATCATTTCATTTTAACCACTATACTGGAGAGTGGAGAGAGGAATGGTAGGTGATCAACCTCTTAGATCCTTCCTTAAAACTTTATTAAAAGACAATAAGAATAAAACCTCCTAACTTAATGAGTATTAACATAATACGAATAAAAAATATAAATATATATTTTAAAATTCAACTCGTTCTAACTATTACTAATACGATGTAAATAAATAAAAAGAAAATAAAGTGTTGATAAATATTAAAAAAAAACCTAGATAATACACAAATAATAATGAGAAATATTTTTGAGATACAAATTTGAACACAAAGACACTGTATTTTAGAGTTTTAAATTATTTTTTTCTCTTTTAAAATATTTGTTGTCTGATATATATATATATACACTCAATAATATAGTCTGTTTGAGATAAGATTTTGGAATTTGTGTGTATAAATAATTGAGTACTACTAGTATTTTGTATTCGAAAAAAGAGAGAGGGTAGAAAAGTACAAAAATGATGGATATTCTCACAAGAATAATAATGAATGAAAGAGATTTATTTGTTTGTCACCTTTTGTTGCGGCTTATTTGAGTCAAATAGGAAAAGACGTCACCAGTAAACCAAGCATGTAGGGCGGACGAGACGTTCACTATCCTCCCTTGTATTCCTGTCTTCTTTGCCGTTTCAACCATCGTCTTCACCAACAACTTTGTTAACAAAAAATGACCTACACAAAATTAAACAACAACTATTATATAATTATTATTAAAAAAGAAAAAAGAAGATCGTAATTACCTAGATAATTAGTGGCGAAGGTCATTTCAACTCCATCCTCGGAAATCGCGTGCGCTTCTGCAAATTTTCCAGCGTTATTTCTATACAACATCAACAACAACAATAAATTAGAGATAGTAGTAATTAGATTAAAATGATAAAATAAATAATAATTAATTAATTAATAATTACATGAGGATATGGAGCGGGAAATTGAGGGAGTGAAATCTGGCAACGAAATTTGTAACAGAATTGAGAGAACTGAGATCGAGTGGCATAACAATAATCTCCGCATCAGGACACTCCGAAACTATTCTACCTTTTGTTTCCTCCGCATTTTTCATGCTACGCGCTGGTAGAATCACCCTCGCTCCACGCTTCGCCAATACACGCGCCGTTTCTGCTCCGATTCCAGACGTACCACCGGTAATGATAGCGGTGATGGAGCGGAGGTCGCCGCAACTTTCAGTGACTTCTTCGGCGGTGGATTTGGACCCAAACCCGCTCGGACCCGTCGAGCCGATGAGGTATTTAATCGTTTCGAGCATTTTCGGTTTCGTCGATGGAGTCTGAAATCTGAAGCAAGTGTGGTTTTGGATTGGGTTAATTTGGCGTGGTATTATTATAATAAAAAAAATAGAAAAGAAATTGATGTTCGAAAAAGTGATTGGGGACTTTATGTTGTAAAAAAAAGGTAGTTATCTTTTTTGACTGTGAGATGGTATGGTATAGAATACTGAATAGGGGTGTGTGTGCAGTTATGTGTTGTAGTACATGCAGAAGCGAAGAAAGGAAAAGAAGCGTATAAAGCAAAATTATGAGATAGAAAAAGGAGAGGGGGCGTCTTCAGCGTGCTTCATAACCAAACTGCCACACACATTGTTTAAAGGCTATGCAAATCAAAGCTCTTCTAGCCTCTACGCTGTACCTACCTCACTACTGCTACAGAGAAAAAATAAGAGGATCCAAATCCATACACATATAAGAGTTGTAATTTTTTATAAAAAAAAATTGTTTAAAAGAGTATAAATTTAAATTATCACTGTTTTAATAATATCCATTAATTAATATTTTATGTATTGGTCAAAAGTTGTTACTTTTTATAATTATTATTTTTAATTTATGATAATTAAAATATACTAGTCATTAAAAAGTCAATTTGCTTAAAATTATTCTATCCTTTTATAAATATTATTTAATTTGTATAAATGATCAATTATAGTATTAATATTATTATAAAATGAAGAGACTAATATATAAATTAGTTAATTATATATATTTTTTTTGAATTTTTATTTACCGGAGACTCTCTCCGACCTTAACAAAATAAATAAAAAGTGGTCCTTCCTGGCTATTGCTGTCACTTACTGGGGAAGGTGGTCTCTGCACAATGAAAGAATCAACGATATGGCAAGGAAAAAGAAAAGTTTTTTTAGTAAGCAAAAGAAAAAGTTCGTATGTACAACCTACATATTTGTCACGCATATTAGATACTCTAATTTCTTTTTGGAAAGTAACTAGATACTCCAATTAACAATTTTATTAAAATAATGTTTAATTGCCAATAACTATACTTACACACAAAATAAAATATAATAGAAAAATTATAATTAAAAAATTAATATATTAATCATTAATTATGTTATATAACTGTTTTTGTTATTTAATTTTTTTATATTTAAAATCATAAATAATAATAGGAGTATAATGATATTATTTGATCGAGTAATAATATGACTTTATTGCTTTTGGCTTCCATCTGTATATATATCTATGTGCCAGGGAAAGACACGAAAGAAATCATATCATACTGCTTTAAATTTTCATTTCTTGGCATTATCTTTGCCCCGATGATTATATGCTTGGGATACGCCATTAATTAATTGAACATAATCTAAAAAGGTAACGAATATACACCGTTAACTTTTTTTCAGGATCAATGACAATGTGTCAGGTTCAGTTGAAATATTAGACAAATGTATTTATCAGGTTGACTTTCAGTAGTACTAGTCTAGTTAAATATTTTCCTCGTAATTAATGTTATTTAATATTTTTATATACATATTTAAAAATATAATTAAAAAAATAAATAAGTTATTTTATTTAACATTTATTTTATCTATTTATAAAAAATTTATTATTTTCAATGCAAACTACAATAATATTTTGAAAGATGTATATATAATAATCATTAAATATATTATAGAAAAAATAATTAAAATTGCATCAAAAATTGTAAATGATATTCATTTTTTTTAGACATTTTATTAAAATAGCATTCATTATAAGATAGAGAGAGTGTAAACAATAATAGACCCTGCATGTTAAATCAATCTACCTC